>CM076581.1:321988414-322504975 GCA_034641835.2 Pinus albicaulis | reverse complement strand
GGATCATTAATCGTCTACTCAACTTAGTGTTCCTAAATTGATGTCATAAATTGTCAACCAGGGCTACTAAACTGTTGAAGTGAAGTGCACCATATGTGCCTAGGTATCTTCTTCCTACTTTGTTGTGCTTAGTGTTTTTCTAGTGTTTTTGGTTTTGTGTTTTTATAATAAGGGGAAAAGAACTAAATTGCTAGCAAAGAGAAGTTACTGATCACACTAAAACAGAATAAAATCTACTCTAAACTATGAATGGCACCTAAGAACAAAAAATGCTAATCCACAGATTGTAAAGCTAATAAGAAAAGTAACTCATAACATTAAACTCAGTCCAATTCATTTCATTAGAGGTATGTTGGAAAAAACTGAGAAAAGGATTAGTTTGATGTAATGAGGTTCTCTTTAGTAAACAACAACTTAAAATATCACAGAGAAAATCTCATCCGTTGTTAGAAATTTGTTGGAACATTTTGAGAAAATATTATCTGCAACATAGTAAGGAACCCTATGCTAAAATAACTTATGACACTAGAATTAACTCATTCTGCAACTCAAAATGTTACTATTAAGCCTCGTTCAAAGGTTAGAGATCTCTTGGAACAACTTGGGAAAAAGGTTGTTTGTAAAATTATGAGAAATTGCAGAACAGTCAAGAGCTCAAAATGATATAACTAATTCTTGTTCATATGATAATGATGTGTTAGAAGAAGTTAAGAACAAGAGAAGCTTATAAAATAATGAGGGTCTTTTAAGTCTAATTAACAGGACTGAAATGCAATTAACTAATAGAACTGAAATGCAATGAACAGAACTGAACTAAAATGCAATTAACTCAAGAGTACTATAGCTATATCTCATTCACGCATTAGTGATATATTGGAACAGCTCATGAGAACAAGATTGACTATAATATTTGATGTAATTAAATGACATAAGTATGATGCAAGAGGATAAACTCAGAAAAACTGCCTAAGTTAAGAACAAAACAGATTTAAAGGTCACTTATCTAGAAAATATGCACAAAGCCTTTCAGCCAGTAGGGGCCCTCTACCATTAGATTGGCACATGAATCCTTAAATCCTTAAATTTGCTTCAAATCATGCATCAAATTTATACTTCTTTCATTAAAGGAAAAGTGCTCAGAAACAGAGTGACACAGTCTTTGAGAACTAACAACAAAACATCAACTAACTGTTTTTCGGTTCACCGAGTTATTTTTATAAGCAAATACATAACTGTCATTGAGTAGAAATAGGCATAGGCGTCTTTTATAATCAAAATCAAACTATAAATCCTGTTGAGGACTCGTATTTTGCTGAAGACACCTGTATAGTCCTTATCCTTGTAGAAGTCTGCTTCTTGGTTTTGGCTTTTTCCACGTGCATAACCACTTTCAGATTTTTGCTCAGCCTTCATGGAGGACAAGGAATGATGTAGGAGAGTTCTGGAATTTAACCATATGCGTCTTTCCCTCAAATGACACATGTAACCTATGTAAACATAAAGATGGCTACGAAATATGCGACTAGCTACAAAATGACTGCATTCTGTAGCTAAGTCTGCTAAAAAATCACTATGACAACAAAACCACAAAAGTATAATAAGTCAGTCATTGCATGCATTCTTAAAGTGATTTTAATCATTCCTATTGATCTTTTAAGCCTATAGCTAATAAAGGACAAATGGAATGAAGTGAAATTTGATGAAAGGAAAGGACATTTTTAGGGCTCAACATACCCCCACTGCAAAACTTTTGCATGTCCTCATGCAATCAATCCATGTATTCTGAAACTTCAGCCAAGACATCTAGCTTCCTTTTTCTGCTTTGCTTGGTGTTCAATGGCATCCTAGGCTTCCTTATGACCAATTTGAACCTCAGATTTATAAGTTCCCTATTCAACTTCTTGTTTTTCTTCTTCAGTTTCTCACTAGCCTTGTACAATTTTTCCATTTGCAGAGAGAGATTTGTGTTCATGTCACTTTTCAGTTTGACTTGTTCCCTTAAAATTTCATTTTCATTTTTTATATGCCTATTGAGTACTTCCAATTCATATTTGTCTCTTCTTAGCACTTCAATTGAAGATTCTTGTGGGCTAGGAGTTCTTTCTCTGTTTTTTGAGGCTCTTTTTTCTAATGATTCAACATAATTATAGATCTGTTGTTGGGTTGGGTCTACCTCCGGAGTTCCTCTATCAGGATTTTCTTCGTACTAGTACTCAGGAGATCTATCAATTGGTGTCTCTTCATCTTCAATATCTATGATTCCTGTTTGTTTAACTACAATCTTATTCAATATGCCTTTAAGCCTATGACTTCTTCTCAGTTTAGATGGTCCCTCACCTCTCTTCTTAGCATCCTTTCTTATTATCTTTTCCTTTTTGAGTTGTTTCTTGATTTTGGCCAATTTTTCAGAGATAATATCCTAACTGTCTTCTTGTATTGTTTTATCAGTTTTAATTTCAACAGATTTGGCATTTTTTCCTCTCCTGCTTCTTCTTACAAGTTTTCCTTCAGACATAGTTTCTTTAGGTTCTTCAAAATGATTTCTCAAGAGGAACTCATCCCAACTGTCTCCTACCTTTTTCAAATGATGCTCAATTAGAATTTTAACTAGGCCATGATGATATAAGGTGGTTTCTAAGAACTGAACCCTTTTTTGGACATTATAAGCCATCCTCTTTAGGCTATAGAGCAAGAAAAAGGGTAAATTTATCTCTTCATCTAGGAAATTCATCATAAGACGAATGTGATAAACATATAGGGTGCCAAACCTTCCTTCACAGGTTATAAACTTTTGTAGAATTAGCAACATATTTCGCCATTTATTTTTCAAGGTTGAACTAGGAATGCCTTTCTTGAAAATTGAAATATCCATACCTAGTGTTTTTAGCATCTGTCTCCATGCTTCATTGTGAAATTCTTTGTTTTTAAACCATCGTTCACCTTGCCTTGGCAACTCTGTTGCTTATGCTATGAAGGATTCTGTGATAATGAACTTGACATCACCTATTTCAACTTCTGACCCGTTGAATGACCGGGCAAATGACTTGGTGACCTCCTTGTGAAATCCATTGAAATTCTCCAAAAACTTTAGCCATCCAACCTGTTGTAACATCTCTTTAATCTGTGGGTAACCTTCTAGATATTTGGTTCCGACTGGCTTGGACCTTACAATAATTCCCATGGCTTCTTTTCCTCAACTTCAATTTACTGCTCTGTTACTGCTCTCCTATCTGAGGTAAAAATGGTTGTAGAGGGTTGTTTCACCCTAAATATGACTTCTCTGTTTCTGCAGACAGGAATTGGCTACGGAAAAATGACATGAAGTGGATATGGGATGAGTTAAATACGATGAGGGTAAATCATACGAATGATTGAGTTTGAGAGTTGTCATGGAGTAAAAGACCGCGGAGAAATCTCATGAGGATTTCAAAATCATCAATGAATATTTCGAGTTAGTGACGTGACCTAATAGGTCACTTCAAGTATTGACCGTTAAATTTTAATAAATGATGATTTGATATGGAGTGGAATGGAAGGGATTTGTTCAAGGATTTTATGATAGGCTTGATCAATACGAAAAATCAAAATAACTTTATGAAACATACATATGACTTAACCATACTATATCTTTCATAATCTGCTATCATAATAATTTCACACAATTTTACCTTAGCCTTTCTTTTGATTTTTGTTGTTTTAATATGCTTTGTCTTTCCTTTGAAAATTATTGATCTTTCAGTCTTCATAATCCTTTTGATTTTGCTTGTTGAAGTAGGTGTGCAGGATCAATTTGCTGTTGAACAAGTGGTTGCTGAAAGGTTGGATGCAGAATATCTGGCTGCAGAATAACTGGCTGAAGAATGTACCTGTAAAAGCTTTGAGACATGGAATGAAATGATCTGAATATGGATGGAATGAAGTATGAAAAAAATGGATCATGAAATATAGTGGAATGAAGCATGAATGAAGTGAAATATGATGGAATGAAATGGATCATAAATGTGGAGTGGAATGAAATATGAAAAGTGGCCTGCAACTTATGATTTGTAATATTCAATTGCAGAAAAAGATCAATTTTGAAAATCTGAAATGAAAATGAGATGGATCATGAAATGGAGTGAATGAAGTATGGATGAATGGAGTGAATGAAATATGAATGAAGTGAGATATGATGAAGTGAAATGGATCATAAGTGGAATGTGATATGTAAAGTGAGTCTGCACTTATGATTTTATGATAGTTGTTTACAGGAAAAGAACAATTTTGAAAAGCTAAAGTGTCAGAAGGATTCTGATTTTCACCTTATCTTGTCTGTATAAACATGCTAACCAATGATTAGTTTTCATGTTTATACTTTATTTTTATTTTTTTCTTTTCCTTTTTTTTTCTCTTTTTTTTAATCATCTGATTTCAGAAAATACAATTAAGTTGATGAAGAAGAAGGATTCTTCTTCATTAACTTCACATCACTGTTCTCTTGGAATCTCTTGACAAATTCTTCTCTTGAAAGTGGCTTATGATACAGCTTCAATCTATGACCATTTACAAGAAAAGTCACCTTATCTTCATCTATTGTCCTGATTTTTATTTCTCCATTGTCAAAAAATTTCACAATTTCATATGGCCCAAGCCAATGTGTTTGGAATTTACCTTGAAAATCTTTGAACTTTGAATCAAACAAGAGGGCCCAGTCACCTTCTTTGAATTTCTTTTCCTTAATGTACTTATCATGCCATCTAGTCATTTCCTATTGGACTATATTTGTTCTCTGGACTGCATCCTGTCTGATCTCATCCAATTCATTAATCTGCTCCAATCTGTGCTTTTGTGCTTCTGTTAGATCAAGTCCTAGCTGGACTGCCATTTTAAAAGTTTGAATCTGAAACTCTATGGGAAACAAGACTTGTTTTCCATAAAAAAGTTCATAAGGAGTATGACCTGTTGTGCTTCTCCATGTAGTTCTATAGGCCCACAAGGCTTCAGGAAGCCTGTCTGCCCAATCTCTTCTATGTAAATGAACAGTCTTTGTTAGGATCCCTTCAATGACCTTATTAGTAGATTCCACTTGGCCATTTGCTTGTGGATGATAGGGAGTAGATTTTCTGTGTCTGATTTTGTACTTCTCTACCATTTTTTCCACCAACTTTGATGTGAATTGAGCTCCTTGATCTGTAACAATTTCTCTTGGGACACCAAAACGAGTAAAAATATCCTCAAAAAGAAAATTAACTACAGATGCTTTAGTAGCAGAAAGTAATGGCTTGGCCTCTACCCATTTGGTAACATAATCAATGCAAACTAATATATATTTCTTTTGTCTTGATGGAGGACTAATAGGTCCTACAAAATCTAAAGCCCATTTTTCAAAAGGTTCAATATGTACCTGAGGCTGCAATGGCATCTCACCCGAAGGAGAAGGTTTCCCTACCCTTTGGCAACTGTCACACCTTTTGACATACTCTTTAGCATCTTTAAAAAGGGATGGCCAATAATATCCTAAATGAAGGATCTTATAAGTTGTCCTTTTATCAGCAAAGTGTCTGCCACAAGGTTCATCATGACATGCCTTGAGGATCTCAGGCATCTCATCTTCCCGAACACATCTCCTAATGATAAAATCTGGACCTGTTTTGTATAACTCATTAGCAACCCATGAATATTTTGCACTTTCATAAATGATCTTTCTTTTGTCTCTTGCATTCATTATTGAAGGAAATTTCCTTGAAACTAGATAATTAGCAATGTCAGCAAACCAAGGAGTTTGAGTAGAAATTGCAAAAATATATTCATCAGGGAATTGATATTCAACTGGAGTATTGTCTTTAATGTTTTGGAGTCTAGATAGGAAATCAGCTACTGTATTTTGTTTCCCAGGCCTATCTAGAATGGTGATGTTGAATTCCTGTAAAAGAAATAACCATCTTATGACTCTACCATTAGTAATTGATTTGTTCATTAGATATTTAATTGCAGAGTGATCTGTGTGAACAAAAGTTTCATAGCCTGTTATATAGTGTCTGAATTTATTTATGGCATGAAAAACAGCTAAGAACTCTTTTTCAGTTACAGTATAATTTAACTCCGAAGGGGTCAAATTTTTACTTGTATAGTAGATGGCATAAGGAATCAGGTCTTTTTGTCCCAATATAGCTCCTAAAGCTGTATCTGAGGCATCTATTGAAATATGAAAAGGTAATTTCCAGTTAGGTCCCCTTAAAATAGGTGCTTCAGAGATTTTTGTTTTCAGGGTCTCAAAGGCTAACTGGCAATCATGATTCCACTTGAATTCACAGTCCTTGGTAAGTAATTTGAAAAGTGGAGATGCTATCTTGGTGAAGTTTTCTATAAACCTTCGATAATATCCTGTGAATCCTAGAAAACTCCTAACATCTTTTTGACAACTTGGAATAGATAAGTTAGAGATGAATTCAACTTTTGACTCATCAACTCTAATCCCATCCCCTGAAATGTGATGTCCTAAAACAATTCCTTCAGTAAACATCATAAAACACTTCTCATGACTTAGTGAAAGATTTGCTTCTTTACATCTCTTTAAAAAAAATTCCAAGTTTGCTAAGGCTTCTTCAAATGTGTTTCCATAAACTGTGAAATCATCCATATATACCTCTACACAATCATGTATTAGATCTAAAAAGATTCCTAGTACTGCCCTTTGAAATGTTGCAGGTGCATTGCATAGTCCAAATGGAAATACTCGGTAAGCATAGGTACCCCAAGGACATGTAAATTTGGTTTTGTCTTGATCTTCAAGTGCCACTTGAATTTGATTATAACCACTAAACCCATATAAAAATGAGAAGTACTTTTTGCTAGCTAATGTATCTAACACCTGATCTATGAAAGGTAGGGGAAAATGATCTTTAAGAGTAGCTTTGTTTAATTCCTGGTAGTCAATACATACCCTCCATTTACCATTTTTCTTTGGCACAATTACCAAAGGAGAAACCCACTGACTATCTGAAATGGGATAAATAAAGTTGACATTTAACAATTTTTGCAATTCTTCTTTAACAATCTCCCTAAGATTTGGATTCATCCGTCTCTGAGGTTGTCTGATTGGTTTAAAATTTTCCTCTATGTAGATGTGATGAGTGTAAGTCTTAGGGCTTATCCCTTTCATATCAGTGTACTCCCATGCATATGTAGAAGAATGTCTCTGTAATATCTTGACTAGCTTTTCTTGTTGAGATTTCTCTAGGTTCTTGTTTATGTTTAAAGTTTTACTTGGAAATATCTCAATTGTAGAGCTGCCAAATTTATCCATGGAGTAAAGAGACATCTGTCTTGATGATAAAAACTCAATGTTGGATTCTTCTTGAAATTGTTCATGTTTGTATTCCGAAGAGGATTCAAAATTTTCTAAGGTATTTAGAATATGGCTATCTTCACTAATTTCTGAAATTGTGAAGAGAGGTTGTATGTCTTCTTCATCATCAATCCATTGAGTATCATCTAATTCTGTAATTTTTTTGTTGGAGGATAAAAGGTAAATTTCTTGGTTGAACTACCATCAGAGATGTACATATCACCGAATCTACAGCTAATGAAAGCATCAGCTGTAGCTAACCAAGGTCTTCCTAATATAATAGGATGCCCTCCTAGATTATTCTTAGGAGTTAGGATCATAAAATCCACAGGATACTCCCAAGAATCTAAGGACACTGGAATGTCTTCTATTACCCCATCAGGTTTGATCACAGATCTATCTGCTAATTGTAATAATGTGGGTGTAAAAAGAAGATTAGGAAGTTTCAGTTTATCCATGATTTGTCTACTCATGATATTGATTGATGCTCCTAAATCAATAAGTGTGTTTTGGATCTCAGTTCCATTGATGTGTATTTTAACAACTGGATTTCCTGGGTCTAGATACTTTGGAATAGCCAATCTTACCCATCATGATGTCTGCTATTTTTCCTGCCAGTTGAATTTTCTTTGTCTCTTTTATTCTTTTTCCTGTTTTTTTCATGCTCAACTCCTTTATTGTCTTTGCTAAGATTGGAATTTCCTTGATGGCTTGTAGTAATGGGATCTTAATACAAACATTCCTTAGCTCATCTAGGAAATCATAATTAGGCACCATAATTTGTTTTTCTACACCCTTATCAATTTGTAATCTTTCTGGAAAGGGAGGTGTAGAAGTGAATGTTGATGGCTGCTCTAATATAGGAGTTGAAATTATTGGTTCTTTTTGTTTTGATTTTTCAATATTTGGGTCTTGAAAAGATGTGTTCTCTTCAAGAATTTTATTTACCCGTAGAGAATCTTCCTCAGAGTTGTTTTGCTCTTGTATGATTACAGAAGGTTTCTTCTTTTCAAGTATTCTTCCAGACCTAAGTTGAACATCATTAAGGTCTAAAGGAGTAATCAAATAGGTTGGGAACTGTTGGCCTTCTATTATGTATGTGTTCTGAGGATTTTTATTGTTGGGGTTTGGTATGGGTTGGGCAAGTAACTGATTTGCTTTCTGAGGAAATGGTAATGGAAGTGGTGGATTTTGATGTTGTGGATTTTGTTGAGGATTTTGTTGAGGAGGGAAATTTGGATATGGTGGATAAGATGGTGGATATTGATAATAATGAGGGTATCTTCCATAGGAATTTTGTGCTCCTTTTGCCCAAGTTTGAGATTGATTTTGGAATTGGGGCCAAGGTTGCTGCCAAGAATTCCAATTTGGTGGGGATTGATTATATAGCTGATCATGGAATCCTTGTGTTTGAGGTCCTTGCCAAGGCCTCCTAGAGACAAAATTGAGAGATTCTATGGAATTTGTAGGGGTTTCTTCTTGAAAGACAACTTTAAGACTAGGAAGTGAAGGACAACTCTTGGTCTCATGTTTTTCTGAAAAAATTACACAAGTCTCTACTATTTTTGCATCCAAAGGGCACTCTCTCAAGGCATGCTTCTTTCTACATTTGGGACAAAAGATTGCTAAGGCATCAGATTCAGCTTTTTTCTTGTTTTGTAACTTAAGGGTGTCTATTTTTTCACTAAGACTCCCTAAAATGTCAGATTTGAACTCATCAAGCATATGTCCTATTTCTGCCCTACTTACTGTCCCAGAAGCAGACTTACTTGCCCTTGCAAGAGCAGGGTCTCTTGGTCCTTTTATAGTTTTAGATTTCCCTCTTGAAAGGTTGATACATAATTCAGCTATTTCAGGTAATGTGAGCTGAGATATATCCCCTTTTCCCATCATATTAAGGATATCTAGCCATTCATCCCTAATTGTCTTCAACAAGAGAGCTTTCAAAGTATCTTGGTCTAAGCTTTCCATTTTTGCTCTCTTGATGTTATAGTTAAATCTTTCCAACAAATCTTCTAGATTTTCATCCTCTTTTTGTACCATTTTAAACACTTCCTCCTTATGGTTGATTGGCATACATTAATCCAAATACCTCTCTAGAAATTCCTGTTTCATGTCTTCCCATGTCCTAATAGAACTATTGATTAAACTCATAAACCATTTTAATGTTGCTCCTTTCAATGTTGAAGGGAATAGTTTAAGTTTTTGAGCATCTTGTAAGTAATCATAGGTTCTACATAGGACTTCAAATTCAAATAGGAAGGTTTTAGGATCTTCACTTTTGAGTCCATAAAAGTTTGGAAGGACAGAGGGTGAAATATTTTTCATAGTTGCATTGGTTTCTTCATCTACTATAGGAAACCCAAAAGAGCTTCCCATTATCCTTCTACCTCTTCCTCTGCCTCCTTCTTCACCTCTACCTCCTTCTCCTTCTGCACCTCTACCTCCTTCTCCTCTACCTCTACCTCTACCTCCTCCAAATAGTGTATGTTCTCCATTAAAGACTCCTCCTCCCCCTTCTTCTGCCATGGTTGATTCTTCTATGGAAGTGGAAAAGTTTATGTCTCTAGCAGGGGTCCTTGAATCTTCTTCTAAGACAGGTTCAGTGGATGAAGTGGAAGGTCTCTCTGATGGAATATCTGATCTTAAGTCTTCTGGAAGTCTATGATCAGTATAGTATGGAATGTAGGTTTGAGTTGGAGGTGTGCTGCCTCTTGGTCTTGGTGGAACAAGTGGTGTTCTAGGAATCAAGCTTCTACTTCTTATAAATCTACCCCTTGAGTCTCTTTCTCTACGCATATCATTGTTTTTTTTGAGAGGTAAGAAATAAGGCTACCTAGTTACACTTCCCTGGAAACGGCGCCAAAATGTCTGCTCAACTTAGTGTTCCTAAATTGATGTCATAAATTGTCAACCAAGGCTAGTAAACAGTTAAAGTGAAGTGCACCATATGTGCCTAGGTATCTTCTTCCTACTTCGTTGTGCTTAGTGTTTTTCTAGTGTTTTTGGTTTTGTGTTTTTATACTAAGGGGAAAAGAACTGAATTGCTAGCAAAGAGAAGTTACTGATCACACTAAAACAGAATAAAATCTACTCTAACTGTGAATGGCACCTAAGAATAGAAAATGATAATCCACAGATTGTAAAGCTGATAAGAAAAGTAACTCAACATTAAACTCATTCCAATTCATTTCATTAGAGGTATGTTGGAACAAACTGAGAAAAGGATTAGTTTGATGTAATGAGGTTCTCTTTAGTAAACAACAACTTAAAATATCACAGAGAAAATCTCATCCATTGTTAGAAATTTGTTGGAACATTTTGAGAAAAGATTATCTGCAACATAGTAAGGAAACCTATGCTAAAATAACTTATGACACTAGAATTAACTCATTCTACAACTCAAAATGTTACTATTAAGCCTCATTCAAGGGTTAGAAATTTCTTGGAATAACTTTGGAAAAAGGTTGTTTGTAAAATTATGAGAAAAATAATGTTACCGATGAAATAGGTAACCTCATTGTTACCTACTTTTTGAAGTATCAAGAAAAACACCTGATTTTGAAAAAGTGGTGATGCAGAATCAAGAAAAAAAAATTTGAGCATGTTTTTGGCACTTTAAGTTTTTTTCATTTTGTTTTTTTTTTTTTGAAAAAGTGGTGATGCAGAATCAAGAAAAAAAAATTTGAGCATGTTTTTGGCACTTTAAGTTTTTTTCATTTTGTTTTTTTTTTTTTTAATTAAATTTTTTTTTTAAGTGATGTTTTTTATGTCGATTTTGAATAGTGGTGGTGTATCATCACCAACGTTTTTTTATAGGATTGATTTTGACACTATAGATTTTCTAATGTCTTCTTCTTCTATGAGATGTTTATTTTTAAGTGCATTTATGTACTTGTGTTTAAATATATATATGTATATATAAACTTGTAATGATATCTTCACTTTTTCACATACATAAAAGATGGAAAAAGGGTCAATATTCTAAAGTTTATATTTTCTACATGTTTATGTATTGTTAAATAATTTTTCAATGCACATCAAAAATTGTCGCTAAAAAACCAATATTTTGAACCATATGACAAAAAAATACAATTTTTCAATATAAATCCAATGCAAAAAATACACTTTTACAGAGTTTTTGTTGGAAAAAAAATGTTAAATAAACTAATTTTTTGGGAGAATCTTAACAAAAAAACTTAAGAAAACAACATTTTTATTGAATTTTATGTCAAAAAATAATAGCAATCACATGTTTTTTGCAAAAAAAAAAAAGGGTTGTTCTCATAAAATATCAAAGTCTAAACATTACAAGTAAAATTGATTAATAGTTCTAAAAAATAAGCTTTGTTTGCAAGAATAACTTAAACATCATCAACAATATCAACTAATACATCTTCAACATCATCTAGAACAACATTGATGGCTTCTTCCGCAACATTTTCTTCTTCATTTTGATCATTGCCATCTTCTAATGGATCTTTCATGTCAGCAAATCTTCCAAAGTGTTCCTTTCCAATCATTCCATATAATGGTGGTTGAGGTTCCTTTGCTTTTTTTGCCACACGTGATTCATTAAAATCTCCTTTCCTCAAACCAACTTCTTGCTTCGCATCTGGAAGGAATTTAAGAGCGTTAATTCTTTGTTGAATAAATTTGTATTGAACTGGATCTTTCTCAATGGCAATGCAATTTCTTCCTTTTAGTAGGCAACATGCTAGTGTTGTACCTAATCATCAAGCACAAAAAAAATAAGTAAGAAAATTAGTATGGAGATATAAAAAGTAAAAAAGACAATATTTAAATTTAAATTTGTATAATAAAACTTACCTGAACCTGAGAATAAATCCAAAACCCATTCTCCTTCATTTGAACATAGATCTATAAGATAGTTAATCAATGTTTGTGGTTTTTTATAAATGTTAACTATATCTCCTTTTGCATCTTTATCCTCATATGTTAGTTTTCTTACAACTGCATCATAAACCAATACTTGACTATGACTCTTCCCATCTACTCAATTCATAATAATATGCTTATAGCTATCATATTTTGTCCAACATTCAACATGGATGAACTCACAATCATTTATAATAGGTTGATCTTCGGAAGAAACAATATTTGACTTTTTCCTGTAACATAACATAGTAAAAGTTCAATTAAATTTTACATGAATAAAATTTTTTAGGAGGAATCAAACATACAATTTCAAAGTCTTACCATGTAAGTTGCATCCTTGAGTTTGCTTTACCCTTGAAGCTTGTTAATAACATTGAAAACTGTGTGTCTGAATGAAATGTCACAAATCGCCAAAGTGGTGATGTTGTCACTTCTTGAAAACCCGTAACCACTTTACTAAAAGCTTGATAAGTATATGGTTCTATATCATATTCAATGTCTAGGAAATTGAAACCATGAGGAATATCTGCAATAACTAGGCCATATTCCCTTTTAGGTATTAGTGATGCAATGTCTTCACAGTCACCTTGTATTATTTGATATTGGACACTGTCGAGCCCATTCCAAATGTAATGATTAAGAGTAGGATCTAGTTCAACATTCAAAAGACGCTTCCTTCTCATGTTCTCCATCTTAATTTTTTCAATAAAGCTTTTAAAAGTATCTGGTACTCCATTTCCATCCTTCTTCGACATCTTTAATGACATAAAAATATATATATAGATATGTATAAGTAATAAAATAAAAATAGTTAAAATATGAATAAAATAAATTTATAAATCAACATACCTTATTGAATGCAATATAAAACTCTTTTAGTGTTGATGTAGAACTTGCTTCTGGGTAGTTGCATACAACATCATCCCAACTATCTTCATTCAACATTTTAACCATGTGTTCTTGTATTTTCATAAAAATTTTCTGACTGAATAAATCAAGTTAAAAGCGTTAATATATTGACATGTATAAAAAATTCTACCAACATCATTATGTTTTATTTAAAAGAAAATTATAATGAAAGAAAAATAAGAAATAATTCAAGAAACTTACTTTTGAAATTCTGCACACATTTCTTCCATTGATAATTCACCTAACTTCACACGGGCTAATACTGATTTGACTAATTTATCATCCTTCACACCTTGCATTGTTCTCCAAGGTGTAATAGTCATATCCTCTGGAAGCTGCTTCATTTCAGGACCCCCCTTACTGTTGGTACATATTATGGGTTTACTCTTTCTAACCTTCTTATTTTTTATGGAAATATTCTCCCACCGATCAAAAATATCATCAATCAAATCCCATACCTCCCCAGTTCTAAATGCAAACTGAAAAATGTTATCTGTGCCTCTGAAGAGATTTGTATTCAATTTTCCATCTTTTGTTTTATTTTCAGCAATTTGATAACCTGTTTCCATTAAACATTCCTTTTGAAATGCTACACTAACTTGTGTCTTATCCCCACGACATTTTTCTATGAATTCATTATGAATAAATCCGACCCTTTGGATGAAATTCATTTTCATTCTGTACTCATTATCTGCATTATGATCCCATGCCAATAACTTTGATTCCATTTCTGTTAAGCCAGCGTAAATGATGCATTTCACTGTTTGAAAAAGATAGTTA
Source organism: Pinus albicaulis (assembly GCA_034641835.2). NCBI lineage: Eukaryota > Viridiplantae > Streptophyta > Pinopsida > Pinales > Pinaceae > Pinus > Pinus albicaulis. Next base: position 322,491,060 of record CM076581.1, on the reverse strand, counting down.
TTGGGATATTCTACAATCAATTGTCTTTTAGCCTCTATTGAATGGTTTCCTCCAATTACATAATATTTATAATCAAAACATTTTGCCTTGTCAAATGCTTGTTTGTTGGGAACTTGACATGGATCGACAAGAACCACATAATCCACCACATGCGCATATGGATTGAACCTGAACAATGTTTTCAGATTATGTACATGTAGGTGATGGGCCTTTCTAATTTGATATTGAGATTGTCCTTCATCTGGGCCATAAAATTGGTTAACATTAAGCTCAAATTTTTTCCCACCAAGAATTAATTTATTCTTCCTCAACTCTTGTCGAATAGCATTTTGTTTTGTTTTAATAATGCCATCCTCTAACTCAGCACCTGGTGTTATGATTTCTCTGCTTCCGTAAGAGCTTTCAATTTATTCTTCACTACTGCTCACGACCTTTACAGGTTCACCAATATTTGTTTTCCTAGTCTTATTGGATAACATATCAGTTTTTTTATAAACAAGCTCTCCTTCATGAGGTACAAAAGAGACATCTTTGGCAATTTTTCTTTTTGGTGTCTGATCTATTTTCTCCTTTTTCACAATAGTTCTCATCTCCTCCTCACTAATTCTATCATAATTTTCTGTTTCATGTTCGACACCTTCAAAAGAAACATGTTTAAGTTTATTAGATTGACCCACCTTAGTGACACTTGGTTGATCCCCTCTTTGTACTGTTGCAGTGTCACGAGCTATTGCTCTTTGCTTCAATCTCCTTTCCTTTGCTTTGTCTTTGTGGAAAGTTTTGATCACATCCATAACATTTGGCACCAACATATAAATACCATCAAACATGTTTGAAAGACTTGGAACAAAATCCTATGAAACAAAATAAAACATGTCAATGATCAATAATTTATAAAAAATTGAATCATCCTTACAATAATGCATAGAGGAAATAAAAATAAACATACTTACAATGTTATTTGCAATGTTGCTTGATATTTCTTCAGAAAATTTTGAAGATATTTCATCTGTGTCATACTTGACGATTGATAGACGATATCTAACCTTCTCACGTTTCTGAGCCTTCCTTGCAAGAACATAAATAATGTTTGTATTCGGGACCATACATATGTCTCGTACTCTTCCCATCACATCATATGGCTCATTTAAGTCAATCATACCACAAATCAGATAGATGTGTATATCAGCCTCCATTTCACTGTCTTCAAGATACCATGAGAAATTGGTTTTATCTATTTCCTCAGCGTTCTTCCAATCAGAAATAAGCTTTAATGAACCTGGTGCCCCACTTGCTTGACTTTTATTAGTGTGTGCAACAATATCCTTATTGCGTCCAATAGTGTCCATAGTGCGTTCAGCTGCAACTTTAGATTTGGGAGTTGTATCCATAGTGCGTCGAGCTGCAGCTGTAGATTTGGGAGCTGTTGCCGTAGATTTGGGAGTTGCCGCCCTAGGTGCAGAAACATTCACAGAAATCTTTTTTGATGCCATTTTCCTTATATATATATATATATATATATATTAGTTAATGGAAAAATATTGCGGATAAAATAAATTTAATAAAAAAAAATTATTTCTAAAACTAAATAGTTTGAAATTAAAGCAGTAAAATTAACTATAAAAATTTTCATTTAAAAACAAAATATTATAAATCATATGTATATATATCTATATAATATGTTTTGAATACATTTTATAAAAAATTTAAAAATGTGTTTAAATTGTATAAAATAATTTTTAAAAAATAAACTAGTATTTTCAAACTTCAGTTTTTGTTTAATATTTAAAAAAAAAAACAAAAAAGTTACTAACTATTTATAACAAATGTTATAATATTATATATTTTTTTATTTTTTTAATTGTATTGTTATATAGTTTTTTTTTTAATTAATTTATTATATTGTTATATTAAAACAAATGTTTTTTTTTTAATTTATTATATTGTATTTTTTTTTTTAATTATATAATGTTTAAAAACAAAACATAATTGTTGTTTAATGATTTTTTTTTTTTGATATATATATATATATATATATATATATATATATTTGTTATATTTTGAAATTTTTAACAATTATTATTTAACAATGTTTTTATTATATTATATAACAATTTTTTATTTTTTATTTTTTATTTTTTTTTTTATAACAATGTTTCTATGAATTTTTAATTGTTTTATTAAAACAAATTATTTAAAAAAAAATAAAGAACAAAATAAAATTTTAAAAAAAATCAAAATTATAAAATGTTTTGTTAAAAAAATTATTAAAAAAAAAAAAAAATTAAAATTTAAAAATTAAAAAAAAAAAAAACCAAAATTTAAAAAAAAAATTGTTAAAACAAATTTAAAAAACAAAATTTAAAAATTTAAAAAAATAAAAAATAAAAAAATTTTAAAAATAAAAAATAAAAAATTTTAAAATCAATACGCGCGCGGCCCGCCCATTGGGTGTCGGGGGCCGGTCGGGCGGCGCCACGGGGGCGGGTCGGGAGGCGGGCTGGGCCGCCCCCATGGTGCCGCCCGGCCGGTCCCCGGTGCCCAACGGGCAAGCCTGCGCGCGATTTTTTTTATTTTTTTATTTTTTATTTTTTTATTTTATTTTTTTTTAATTTTTTTTTTAATTTTTTTTTAATTTTTATTTTGTTTTTTAATTTTTTTTTTAATTTCGATTTTTAAATTTTTTTTTATATAATATAATTATTAAAAAATTATTTATTAATAAATAAAAGAAAATGTTAAAAATATCAAAATATAGCGAATTAAAAAAAAAACAATTTATTAAATCACAATAATGTTTGATTTTTAAACATCATATAATTAAAATATATATATATATATATAAACATTTGTTTTAATATAACAATATAATAAATTTAAAAAAAAAACTATATCACAATACCATTAAAAGAGAGAGAGAGAGAGAGAGAGAGATAACAAAACAATGATGAAAAAAAAAATTAAAGATTTAAAATTAAAAAGAATAAAACAAAGATTTAAAATTAAAAAAATAAAATAAAATAGAATATAAAATAAAAAAATTCTCAAATTAAAAAAAAATAAAAAAATAAAAAAAAATTTAAATAATGAAATCACTAATATATTTATGATTAAAAAAAAACAAATAAAAAATGTTATAATATTTTTTTTTTTTATGTGCATGGTCGTTTTATGGATTTTTCTGTCTAAATGAACCTATAAGTCTTAAAAAAGAAAAAGAAAAAAAATCTAAATTTTTGTTCTTAAAACCCTAAAAAATTTAGTTTTTTTTGCATTTTCTTCACTAAAAAAATATAAAAAAATCAAGGTTTTTGAACCTAAAAACCTGTAAAAAGTAGTTTTTGGACACAAAAAAAACTATAGAAAAACAGATTTTCCCCAAAATCGTCTTTAAATTGACAGAATAGAAGGAAAACTAACCTTTGAAATGCAAAAAGCTGCTGTCACCAATGCCAACACAACGCCTCCACAAAATTACGAATAGCAACACAATGCCTCCAATGCTAATGCAATGCCTTCACGAAGTTACCAATGCCAATGCAACACCTCCACAAAATTACCAATAGCGACACAACGCTTCCAATGCCAATGCATTGCCTCCACGAAGTTACCAATGCCAACGCAACACCTCCAGAAATTTGCTCTAACAAATACCAGAAAACTTGATGTGATGTGATGAATAGAAACAATCATTCCTTTTAAATAGTGTATATTGTCTGATTGGTTTACTGTTTAACGAATGTGGGATTAAAATTTCAAATTTAAAATATTTACATTTAGTTTATTATAGTTCATACTATAGTTAAAATACTTATTATTTGCATGTAGTTATCATAATTAATATTTTATTTAATATTTACATGTATTGAATGTTGAATAATTCAAATATAATCTCAGATTAAAAATTAAAATATGAAATACTTACATGTAGTTAATTATATTTAATATTTTAGATAAAATAGTTAATATTTGCATTTAGTTATCATAGTTACTATTTACATGTAATCAATGTTTAAAATCATGGGATTAAATTTTAAAATCTAAAATATGTACATGTAGTTAATTATAGTTTAAATAGTTAATATTTACATGTTGTTATTTTTGTAAATATTTACATGTAGTCAATCTTAAACCATTCAAATAAGAAAATTATTTTAGTTTCAAAGACATGCATGAAAGGAATATTTTGTGGATATTTTGAATAGAAAGTATGGTGAAATATTTGAAGACCAACAGTTTATTAATAAATTTTGAAATATATTTTAGATGAATATAACATAAGTTTAAAATTTAAAATTTAAAATATTTACATGTAATCATTATAGTTAAAATAGTTAATATTTGCATGTAGGTATTATAGTAATATTATAGTTAATACTTACATCTAGTCAATGTTAAATCATTCAAATAAAAACATTATTTTAGTTTTGAAGGCATCCATGATAGAAATATTTTGTGGATATTTTGAATATAAATATCGGTAAAATATTTCAACATAAACAGTTTATTAAAAAAAATGTTAAATACATTTTTTGATTAATATTTGTACCAAATATATGAAATGAAAATTTTGGAGGGAAAGTTTTTCGCGAAATTTTTTGGAGGGAAATTTTGGAGGGAAATTTTTTCGCGAATTTTTTTGGAGGGAAATTTTGGAGGGAAATTTTCAGTCTTTAAGCTATATATTGTAAGTGGGAGAGGAATTTGTATCATTCAACCTATTCTTGTTGAAAGCCATGGTTTCTTCTTATAGCGAAGTTTTTCTTTCTAGAACATCAACATCTTCGTCACGCAACAACTCTATTCAGAGTGATGAATATAACGGGAGTTCGTTCACCATGAATAGAGAGTAAAAAAATCGACTTGGTCGTTATCCTAAAGATGATGAGAACAAAATTGATGAGGTGCAGCAAAATGAAATTTCTGTAAATCGAGTGCCAGTTATACCACTTACTCTTAATCCTAAGGATTATGAAAGCAATAGTGATGAAGGGCATGATGAAGAATTTCCAAAGTCAAAAGTTTCACTCACGCAACAACTCTATTCAGAGTGGTGAATATAACGGGAGTTCGTTCACCATGAATAGAGAGTCAAAAAATCGACTTGGTCGTTATCCTGAAGATGATGAGAACAAAATTGATGAGGTGCAGCAAAATGAAATTTCTGTAAATCGAGCGCTAGTTATACCACTTACTCTTAATCTTAAGGATTATGAAAGAAACAGTGATGAAGGGCATGACGAAGAATTTCCAAAGTCAAAAGTTTCACTTCGTCCTAATCCCAAGGATTATGAGGACACCATTGATGAAGAGGGAGATGAAGAATATCTACTTCAGCTTAATCCTAAGGATTATGCGAGAACAACAAATGAAGAGGGGAATGAAGAATCTGTAGAGTCAAAATATCCACTCTATCCTAATCCTGAGGAGTATGCCAGCACCACTGATGAAAAGGGAGATGTAAAATTTCCAGAGTCAAAATATCAAATTTGTCCTAATCGTAAGGATTATGTGAGCACCACTGATGAAGAGGAGAATGATAATGTTTCAGAGTCAAAACATCCAGTTCGTCTCAATCCTAAGGATTATGCCAGCACCACTGATGAAGAGGGAAATGAAAAATTTACAGCGTCAAAATTTCCACTTTGTCCTAATCCTAAGGATTATGCAAGCACCACTGATGAAGAGGGGGATGAAAAAATTCCAGAGTCAAAATTTCTACTTCATCTTAATCCTAAGGATTATGTCAGCACCACAGATGAAGAGGGGAATGAAGAATTTGCAAAGTCAAAATATGCACTTCGTCCTAATCCTAAGGATTATGGCAGCACCACTGAGGAAGAGGGGAATGAAGAATTTGTAGTGTCAAAATATCCACTTTGTCCTAATCCTAAGGATTATGCCAGCACCACTGATAAATATAGGGATGAATTTCCAAAGCTAAAATTTTCACTTCATCCTAATCATAACGATTATAATTTAACCACTGATGAAGGGGGGGATGAATAATTTCCAATAAATATAGATTCAAGGCATTCACTTATTCCTAATCCTAAGGATTATGAGAGCTTCAGTGAGGAAGGGGAGGGGCAGGATGAAGAAATTCTAGTGAATGCAAATTCAAAGCTTCCACTTATGCCTAATCCCAAGGATTATGAGAGCACCACTGAGGAAGGGGAGGATGAAGAGTTTCTTGCAAATGATAATTTTAGAGGCATAGATCTGAATATTGCATTTTCTCTAAGTGACCATTTCAAAGACACTCATGGTGATGAAGAATTGAATCCTCCCAGGGAAGAATTTGAAAGCATGGGTCAAGATGGTGAAGAATTTCTTTTGAGTAAGGGTTACAAAAGTGCCGATGATTCTTGTGAAATGTTTTCTTCAACTGATGATGGTAAAGAAAATTTTCCATGCAATGATGTTGATGAATTTCTTAACTATGTTGAGGATGATGATAGTGGGGATAATATTCCTACTAATGGTGATGAAACTACTTTTACAAAGGATGATGGAATGATGAAGCCGTTGCAAGCAAATATTGCAACTAGGAGTAGGAGTAGGAGTAGACCTTTTCATATCAATCCAAAGCATTCCAGTTATACAAGGGCGAGGAAAAAATATCTCATGACAAGAAGTTCTGTCGTTCATTTGATTTCAAGTGAATGTTGTCAAAGGGATTGCTTGAAAAATATGGATTTCAACTTTTCTTTGGAGAAAAGGAAAACATATATGTCAATGAATAAAAGCATGCAAAATTCATATTTAGTGGGTTGCATGCAATCTACACTAGTAGGTTATGATTATCATATTGGGAATGTACTGCTTTGCAGAAAGGCATTCAAAATGTTGTATTCAATTGGTAATTGTTGTTTTTCAAGAATCCATGATAGATTGGAAAGGGATCCCACATATTATTCAGAAGCACGTTATAAACGGGAGGTGGAGCCGTTTGCAAATACTGCTAAGACATGGATGAAAGACTTCTTTTCAAATCATGGAGAGTGTATGCCAAATAAATATACAATACATATTCCAGATAATTTCTTGAGATGAGAAATATTCATTTTATACAAATATTATGCAGAAGTTGTTGAAGGAATTGGTAATTTTACTACATATTCTTATTTTACAAGGATATGGAAAACTGAATTCAACAATGTTCGTATTCCTAAGAAGACAAGGATGGGGATTTGCAGCACATGTGCTTCTCTTAATGTGAAGGGGCAGAAAGAGGTATGTGTTCAAAACATTGTTTTTTAAAATTTGATACTTATCAACTATGAAACTATATTTATTCATATGTTTCTTTTATTTTATGTACAGATTCCGTTGTCAAAGAACTTCAAGACCATCGCAATCAGCAAACAAATGAAAGGCAAAAGTTCTATAAACATCAAAAGAAGTGTTATGATCATCGAAATAAATATTTGGGATTGGTAATTAATGGTATGGACCAAAAGAAAACACTTCTTCCACATTGTGTCCACACGCCAAAAAAATTACAGGAGGAAAATTTATTTCAGTTTCACTTGGTTGGTTGTATGGTATTTAATGAGAAGATGTTTCCAAGAATTTTCTTCACAACTCCAAATATTCACAATGATGCAAATATGACCATAACTATAATCCATGATGTGGTTACTCATTGGTCTGGGATTCTTCCTGATGTTTTGTATTTACAATTAGACAACACAAGTCGTGAGAAAAAAAATCAAGTTCTTTTTGGGTATCTAAACATGCTCGTTGAATTGGGGATTTTTAAAAAGATAAATGTTGGTTTCCTTCTTTTTGGGCATACTCATGATCATATTGATCAAATGTTCAGTCATTTTTCAATAACATTGAGGAGGAAAGGTGTTGGGAGCCTGCCATCATTAATTGAATGTATTAAGAAATTGTACATTCCAAAGCCTGTTTTTCATGTGTTGGAAGAAACTATTGACATGTGAAGGTTTATTTTTGGATCGCATGGTGAGGATAAATGCATTGAACAACTTAACGACATTAGCTTCCAGCATCAATTTCGTATCAAAAAAATTGATGGGATAACACTTATATGGGGCAAGGAGTATTCAACTATTGAAGAATGGGGACCATCATCAGGTTTAGCATTTTTGAAGTTCATTCTAGAGCGTCCAATGTTTTCATCAAAGATATTGTTATTACAGTCAATTTATGAACTCCATAATGCACGAAGGCAGAATAGAGACATAAATTATTCTAAATGTCTAGAGGAAATTAAAAGATGTATTAGAGATACATATGAATACTTCGATGTTACTGATTCAGTTTGGTGGGAGTCTTTTTTCAGTAATCAAAGTGATATGATTTCAAGATCAATAAATGGGGATACGCTTTTGAAGACTCATTTTTTTTTTCCACAAAATATGCCAAATGAACATGAACATCAGGAAACACACAATGTTGAACAACAATAGCCTCAAGCTATTATTAATTTCCCACAGGTAGAGGAAAGAGAAATCTATATTGGTTCTAGAAGATCACGTGCACAACGTGAAGCCATGGAAGACCTTTACAGGGGTTCTGTGCAAGATCTATAGGAGGGTTGCATGATAGCAATGTTAGCAGATGAATATCCACTTGGCTATCCATTTTGGATTTCCAAGGTTATAAAGGTCATTAATGAAAATGAAGAGATTACAGCTGTTGATGTACATTGGTATGCCACAAGTACCCACCCTTTCAATGGTGTGTACAAGCCAGAGATGGTAGTGGAAAAAAGAATTGGCATAAAGAGAAAAAGAAAGGGCACAAATATAAATCGTCGCCGCATAGATGTCTTAAAATTGGAGGATGTTGACATACTTGTGTATGACTTCAATTTGACAAAGAGAGGAACTCTTCGGTTGCAGACCATAAATATTTTGAAGAAATTGCTACCAGAACAATTACTGTTGAAATGGGACTCTGCAGAATGTAGACGTAGATCTATAAGACTTTTGAAATCTGAAATGGTGGGCATGCATGTTGACTCAGATGGAGCACTAGTTGATGAAAGTGAAGAATATGGATCATCTTCATCTGCATCGAGCCATTCATCTGGAGATGTAGATTATGATGGTGTGCCAGAACCTATGGCTGATTTTGAATAACTATCTAAGACACTTTTATGTAATTGATGTTTGCATGGTAACTTGAAATAAAATTTTTGACTTCCATCTCATTTTTCATGAATTTATGAGACATTTCTATGTTTGTTGGATTATATGTTTTAATTATGAAGAATTCATCTCTTTAGAATATCGAAAATGCAACAATGAATTACAAAAATAATTTATGTTATATTCAATGTACCAATGTTGATATTTTAATTATAAGTAAAATAGAAAATAGAAACTAATGTTGAATTCTTAGATTATGCAGTGATATTACCATGATATTATGTATTGTTACCATTTGGTATAAGATACTTTTAAAAGTTTTAATAATTATATGCGTCATTGAAACAGAACACTTTGTTTTGATGCTTGATTTTTAGGTTTTGATTGAAATTATATTTAAATTTGTCTTATGCTAAGATTTGAAAAAAGATAAGTTTTTATCCTTTAAAAATAAAATTACTCTTGTTTCTGTTCAATGATAATTTTTTTATTTACTTGTTCATTTTTTTAAATTGTTAAGTCTTATAATTTCTCCATAATTTCATTGTTCAAGTATGTTGAACACTTAAGATTGAAAAACTTTAGATTTACAACTTGTCATTAAGGTTTTTATGCGGTACCAAATTTTATCTTTAAGGTTATGGTTGACGATAATTACAATTTTGGGGTTGTTTAAAGTCAAGATATTTTATGTTTAACAACATGGATGAAAATTGTTCGAAATGATAAGCCCTTCAGACATGTATTTGTTTATCTTTAACATCATCTATCAAAAATGTTAGAAATTTACGATTTTAAAAAATGTCCTAATGTGTTGTCTTTAATTCCATTATTACAAGTGTCAAAATTATGACACAATTTTTTTTTTGTTATTTCAGCATCAACTGGTTTTGTTTTGAGGGTGTTTTTTCAATCCTTTTTTCAACAAACAATTTTGTTTTTAGCATAATTTAATAAAATGTTGAAATTTGACCTTCAAAAAAAACCAAGTGCGTTCTGGAAGACACACTTTTTGTTTTTGGGGGTGTTTTTCATGTTTTTTGAAACTTTTTGGGCTAGAGTTCCCGTTTTGAGGTCAGGTTACCTATTTCATCGGTAACAGTGTTAATGAGAGCAACAACAAAGTATTTTATTTTTTTTCACTCCACGATGCATTCACACCCTGGTTTAAAAGCCCTGCGAAACCCAAATTTTTGTTTAAAGGGTGTAGCCATTTTCTGTATTGAAAAGTTGCGGTTTAAACCATGCAACCCTCCCCTTAAACCAACACATACCCACCATTTAAACCATTCAACAACCATACATTACCATCACACCATTGATTTAAATTTGAATATGCCCCACGTCACTTCCGTGGAGCCCACCATTCCACGTCGCACAATCCCTTGACCAATCACATGTTATCGCATCCCCTTGAGGCCTACACCATCCGTCTTCAAACCTACGTGATAGACATACCCCACCACCATGGCATGTCAAATATATCGGCCAATCAAATCGATATCACATAGTGTCATGCTGATGTCACCAGGACTCCGTAACCATGTGATAAAGGATGGCCCACCATCACCACGTCAGAAGTGTCTGACCAATAACACAACGTCTCAAAAATTTGGTACAGAGTTAGCCGGTAGGCTTATCATTGTGATAAATTATGTCGCATGACATTTGACGTGTTTCACATAATGTTTCATAAGGGTTAAAACCTAGGCTTAATGTTGTATTTTTTTATAAGCCACGATATAAGTTTCATTAAGTTCTAAAATTAGGTTAAATGAATTATAATATATATTGTAAACATGAAATGTTTACAATATATATAAAACTTATGTAATAGACAAGATATGGAGGCTATGAGCAAAAAAAAAGACAAAGTGTTGTGACTGTGTGTAATATGCCAAGAGGCAGAGATTGTGTAATAGACAGGGAAAGAAAAAGGTGTGTATACCCGAAGATAGAGAGCAAGAGAAAAGTTTTGTTTTGTAGCAGCAGAGAAGCAATCTTGTTTTGTAGCCCAGAATAGCAGTTCTGAGGGAATCTTATTTTGTAACAGTCCAGCAGTGTTTTTAATAAAATATATTTTTCACTCCATCTCTCTGTGCACATTTTGTTATTGTTATCTTCTCTGTGTTAAGAAATAGGAATTTTTGTTTCCTCACTGTTGTTCAGGAATGATCAGAAATTCCAACAAAAATGGGATTCGCTTCAGATATTTAACTAGTTCTTTCAAGGGAAGTGTTTTATGAAAAAAAACGTTGTGCAGATTGGGGATGACTTATTTTTGTTGGAATTCGATTTGTATAATGATTTTTTTTTTTGATACAACTTGGAGCTTAATATTATTGCAACAGAAGAAAATATGAAAATATTGCATTAGCTAATCAATTGATGAATGAAAACATGGACTAAATTACTATGAGTGACTCTCCATGGAGAATTCTAAAATCGGTTATATTGAGCACCAAGACTGGACACATCTTATTGTTTTCCTTACATCCTTCAACACCAAAAAATTAAAACATAAGGAATGGATGCAATTATTGAGATAATATCGGTTTATCTATTAATATAGCTAAGGGACGATGAGGAGCTGAAGTGTAAGAATAGTTGTAGAAGAGATCTCTGTTGTTTTTGAGCAGTCTCTACATTTTCATATTTACTTTACACATCAATTTTTTCATTTACGTGACTGGGCTCAGTTTGAAATGTCAACTTGGAGAGGCACCACAAGTACAAAATCGAATCAATGTCTCACATCATTCCTCATTTAAATCAACAGACTCTTGGGAGCATATACTGCATGGAGTTTGAGTTAGGAAATTTCCTAAGATGGTTTAGAAAAATGTGAGATCTTTAAAATCAATGGCCAATATTGACCCCTACACCACTCATTCGTTGTTTCAGAAACCACCAAGGGTGGTCCCAGGGCGGAAAATGGTTTTCGAAAACTGTTATTGGTGCTCACATCCATCTTCAATTTGATAACGCATTAATTATGAAGTTGTGTTTTAATGTTTCAAAGGGGTTGGCGGTTTTTATTTTCAAAATTCTTATTTAATATTATATATATTATAATATTTAAATAATATTTCTGTAATTTGAGTATTTCAACGTCTTTTATAAAAAGAGAAAATCAGTTCCCGAAACTGTTTCAAGAATCAGTTCTCGAAACTGATGGAGATAGTTAGGCTGGGGCAAGAGAATAAATGTCTAAAAATGACATTTTGTAAGGCATCAGAGTCTTCGAGTCTAGATTTTTCATGAAGAAAATGTAATGAAGACATCTCTCATGAACTCAGTAATGGAAGTTATTTTTACTCCAATAATAGGTATGGTTTCAACCATTGTTTTCTCTTCTATGTGTGTGATTCCATTTCTTTCCTAATCTCTTTGGAATTTTGTATGATGTAGCAAGTTATTCTAATTTAAACTCGTGAATTTACATTTTTTACTTATGTGTTTTAAGTTTTAAACCCTTAAGCTCCACACTTTCATTTTATGTTCACAATTCTCTCTATAGATTTTTGGCCGAGATTATTAATTTCCTATGATCAAACCATGTCTCCTTTACTTTCTTCTACATCACATCTTTACCTGAAGGCCTCTGCAACAATCATAGTTCTTGGCCATTCTGTTTCTAAAGTTTGGTTTATTGAATTAGATAATTCATTGCAGAATTCATGGCTTGTCTCTCTGGAAACAAATTAATCTCAAGATTTCTTGAGCACTCTTTACCCAATAGCAAGGAACTGTCTCCGAGAGTTGGGGAAGAAATTGAAAAAATATTCCCTAGATTTAAATATTCTTGTTTGGTTTTTTAAGGTGACAAAAACAAGTTATAGGCTATAAAATTTTCACCTAGTGTTTTTACCTTTGGGCATTTATTTTTCTAGGCTTTAATGGTTGTCACTACATTCTTAGCCAATAATTTTTCCCCATTATATTGTACTCGGATCCCTGTATATCCTCATCATATGGCTACATTTCATTATTGGAATGAGTATCTTCCAATATTCAGTGCAAATGCAGATGAAAGTCTAGTTTAACATCTTAGAAGCTTTCATGAAAGCATAGAGTTCATGAAGATGTGAAGATGAATTTGTTCATGTTTTCTTTCGACCAGGAAGCAAGGGTTTGATATAGATATTTGTCTCATTCAATTATTTCTTCTCTAAACTATTTCCACGTAACATTGAATTAACTTTGCAGAACTTTACATTCACAAGAGTTTCTTTTTGAAGATTTTTGTGAGTATTATGATTTTCAAAACAAATTTAAATATTATGATGATTCCGTTGAAGAAACTAATGAGAAATAACTTCAAGAATTTATGGTGAATGTTGATAATGTATCAAGCATTCAAGGGGATCATAACATATTTATTCATGAAGAGGACATTGAATGTAAGAAGAAATATTTTTCTAAAAATAATTTTGGGCGATTAAAATAAATTGGTTCTTTAACAACTCCACAAAAAAAAATATATATTGACCATGCTTAAAGCTAATCAAGGGGGCATTAAGCATGATAAAAGTTTGGACTTACACTGAGAACAACCACTCTTTGATGAAGAAAATGAGAAAATTGTTGTTCAAGAACATGTCATGGAGTACGGTGAATGTGTGGACTAGCCTCTCGCGTCTCTTGAATACAGTCACAACTTTCGTAACTCATATGGCCTTGTAAAAGAAGGATAAATTCAACTTCACATTAATTATTCCAAGTCTTCTTTTTTCAATTTCCAACATCCTCCTGTTGATGATGTTTATTTTTCATATGAGGATTTGGGTTTCTTAATAGATTCCCCAATCTATGATACTTACAACTAAGAGCATGAACACCCAGTTGCCGATTTCCAAGAAGATTAGATTGCTGGAAAAAGTAAAGAAAAGGTCCTCCAACAACCTTTTCAAGAAAATCCCAAAGGTGAATATTTGATTAGTGCTTGTGGCTTCCGTGTTCAAGAAAATACATCTCAGAAGGTTATTCAAGAAAAGGGATAAGCTATCAATTTTCCTCATACTTTTTATGATATAGTAGCTGACTATATGGAAGCCTTCTTTGGTCAGCAACAAATATCTTTTCTCTGGTATGTGTCAACTTCCTTGTCTGAAATTTGTATATGGTGTATGCAAATTTTAATTTATGAATCTCACTAGGATGCAGACATAAGCTCCATCACTCAAATTCTAGGTTGGTACCATTGGAAGACTGACTTCATTTGAAGGAATTCAACCATGTAAATAAGTAGGACTTCTATATAAAAAAGCTCATGTATTGAACATTTATTTTCAGTTATGGGAAATAAAGACCTACTTGAAATCCATTTTGAGGATTGTCAGATTTTAGTTTTCATATTTGAAAGTTTTCAGACTTTTAGACTCCATGCCCAGCCAAGGCTATTGATCTACACTTTTCTAGCAAAGTGATGTCCCCTGTTTAAGCCATATGTTGTAGCCCATCTTTCCACCCAAATGATGAAGGCTTTTCGACTCTTGGATTCTCACGTGTACAAATTTATTCTTTTTATTCAAATACTGGGTTTTGAACTCTTACCCCTAGAGTTAATACAAGCTTTAAAAATTCTCATAACCAAGTGGGAGAAACATTATATTATATTTAACTTTTCGATATTTTGAACATTCATGACAATGATATGAACCAAAATTCATTATGTTCTCATAATATTTATGCAGTGCTCATACAAGACATTGGGAGAAGGAGTTCATAAGAGATGACATACATGTTGAAAGTCATTGTGTGTAAAGAACACTATAAAATTTATTTTTATAGTTGCTACCTAAATGTATTGTATGTGATTAAACCTTGTTGTGATATTGGGAGTACTCAACAATTAATGACATCAAGTCCTCATTAAGGAAGCTATAAAATCCAAAAATCTATTGTGTGTAAAAAGAAGGAAAATTAAAAATTGACTACTTTGGATGATATCGTATATGACCTCAACCAAACATAGTTTCTAATCAATCCAATGGAAACTGGCTTGTTCTATGAAGATTGAGCTTCCATTTTTCGGTATCATTTCATGAGATTTCCGAGTGGGAACAATTTTTGCAACAATACATCTGAGACATAGTGAAGTTGTGATGATTTCTTGCCATGAAGGACACATGGTTTTTGATTTGTAATGTGTTGTAGATAATTCCAAATTGATGGAGTAGAGATCACATACACAGAAAATGCAGGCATATCGAGGCCATGAATTTAGGGCTCATGTTTTGGGAAAATGGTGTCGAATTCTAAAAATCCGCAATATGGGTATTTTGTAGAATACCCCAATTGACTTGACTATTGGGAGCTTCCAAAAGTTGGGATCGGTTTCAGATATATCGTTCGTTCTCTCTGGGGATTATTTTTGCAAAACATTTCCTTCAAATTGGGGATGATTATTTCTATTGGAATTCGATTTGTTAATGAAATTTTATTTCTCGGATAAAACTTGGAGTTCAAGCTTATTGCAATAGAAGAAAATATTGCATTGACTAATCAATTGTTGAATGGAAACATGGACTAAATTAACTATGAGTGTCTGACCACGGAGAATTCTAGAATCGGTTATATCGAGCACGAATAATGAAAACAATCGATTGTTTTCCCTGCATCCTCCAACACCAAAAGATGAAAACATAAGGAATGAATGCCATTATTGAGATAATATCAGGGTATCTATAAGTAGGGCTAAGCGACGATGAGGAACTGAAGTATAAGAACAATTTTAGAAGAGTTCTCTATTGTTTTTTAGTAGTCTGTATGTTTTCATATTTACTTTATACATATCAATTCTTGCATTTACGTGACCGGGCTCTGTTGGAAATTTCAAATTGGATAGGAACTACAAGTAAAAAAAAGGAATCAATGGCTCACATCATTCCTCATCTAGACCAATGGACTCCCAATAGCATATATTGCAAGGAGTTTAAGGAGTTAGGTGAACTTAGGAAAAATGTGAGATCTTGAAAATTAATGGCATATTGACCCCTACACCACTCATTCCTTGTTCCAAAAACCACCAAGGGTGGTCCCGGGGTGGAAAATGGTTTTCCAAAACTGTTATTGCAACTCCTATCCATCTTCAATTTGACAACGCATTAATTATGAAATCGTATTATAAAGTTTCAAAGGGGTTGGGATTTTTTATTTTCAATTTTTTTATTTAATACTATATATATTATAATATTTAAATAATGTTTCTGTAATTTGGTTATTTCAAAATATTTTTAAAGAGAGAATCCATATAGGTGAAATAGATTATAGAGGAGAGGAATAACCTGTTTTTGAGTTTTTCTAATAACCCAACGTTTCGGACAGTCCAAAACGTTGGGTTATTAGAAAAACTCAGAAACAGGTTATTCCTCTCCTCTATAATCTATTTCAAAATATTTTATATAAAGAGAAAATATTTTATATAAACAGAAAAACAGTTCCTGAAACTCTTTCAAGAATTAGTTATCTAAACTGATTAACATAGTTAGGCTGGGTCAAGAGAATAAAAGTCTGAAAATGAAATTTTGTAAGGGTTTGGATTTTTGGAGTCGGAAATTTTCATGAAGACAATGTAATGAAGACATCTCTCATGAACTCAGTAATAGAAGTCACTTTGATTCCAACAATGGCTATGGTTGCAAGCATTGTTTTATCTTTTATGTGTGTTATTCATTTTATGTTTTTACCTCTTTGGAATGGTGTATGATGCAACACGTTGTTCTAATTTAGACTCATGAATTTACTTTTTTTACTCATGTGCTTTAAGTTTGAAACCCTGAATGAGTGCTCCACATTCCAATATTTCATTCACACTTTCCTTTTATGTTCACAATTCTCTCTATATAATTCAGGCCTAGATTCCTAATTTCATGTGCTGAAATCATGTCTCCTTTAATTTCTTCTACACCACATATTTACCTTAAGGCTTCTCCAACACTCATTCTTCCTAGCCATTTTGATTCTAAAGCTTGGCTTCTTGAATTATATAATTCATTGCAGAATTCATGGCTTGTCCCTCTTCTCACATATTTTAATATTTTCCCATCAATCTTAAGATGTATCAGGCATTGGTTTCCCCACAACTAGGAACTATCTCCGAGAGTTTCAACACTAGGAAAGGCCCTTTGTAGATCAAAACAAGAAATACCACCATGATAAGGAAGGGGAAGCCTTAACCTCCTACAAAATTCCCTATCACCATTGAAGAGTCAATACGTAAGAGAGAGGAAGTGGGACCTAATTAAGGAAAAATATAGGATGTTACTTACCTCGAAGGCAAGGGTAAAAAACCTTTTCCATCCATAGGGGGGCCCAACACTAGAGCGGTCACCTCTAAAAGGCTCAAGACACAAGATTCCCCCTAATAAGAGAAAACAAAGGAACTACAAGAGAAAAAAAAAGAGCTACATGAGAAACAAGGGTTGACACAGGAGTAACAAGCGATGGTATAGGAGAAACGTAGGTTTCTATAGGAGCAACTCGAGTTGCTAGAAGAAGAGAAATCCATGCCAAAGGAAGATGAAAGAGGCTTCCAAGAACTACAAGAGCCTAATCCATAACCCAATATAGTATCTTACTATAAATTTGTTGAGGGAACTAGGATTATACCTAAGGAATTCACCATCCCACTAATATTTGAGTTAGAGAAGGAAAGAGGTAGAACACATAGATGGATGAAAATTGAAAATCCAAAATTGTAGAGGATGTGGGCCTCATGTAGGAGAAATTTAATTCGATGGGAAAGGAATTGAATGACTTGAGACTCAGAGAGGTAGTCATGAGGGAGAAAATACATGAAGAAACCATAAGTCTAAGAGATCAACTAAAATAAAATGAGACACGACTTTCCACTATGGAATCCATACAATGTAGGAAATCATCTAAATCCTATGCCATTTTCCTTAGGGAACAATGGTTTTTGTTTTAAATTAAAACATTAGAAGAACATGGTTCCCTGCCTTTCCAAGACTATAGGATTTTGATTGAATTTTGCAAAATGGAAATTATTGAGGATAAAACCAAACTTGCTAATTTTTACATACACAATTTGATCGTCACAAACATGAATTTCTCCGATCCCAACTCAACATTGGGAGACATGAAATTTATGGAATTAGCCTCTTGTTTGACCCATGAGGGAATAAGGGTTGAAGAAGTGAAAAGGGCGATGAATAAAGAAGAAAATGAGCCTTTATATATCAGAGTATAACTAGTGAGTCCTAAGTTTGTCATCATCAACCACAATCTCGTCTCCTATAATCCTAAGTTGGAACCTAGGTACATAGTAGCCCAAGGGTAATATGATATACCTTTTTAGGACACTTTTAGGATGATGGGGACAAATTTTTTGCATTATTTCCAAAGAATATGGCATACCCTCCCTCACAGTTCATAAATGATATAATATCACTCTTGATAAAGACTAAGGAATTCCTCGGAGAGAACCCCACTATACAAAATAATCATGCAAAGTCTGAAGATCAAGTGGATAGAACTCAAACTCAGTCCACCCTTACTTTCGGGCATAAAATAAGGAAGAAAATAGATAGAGGAACAAAAGGTATGGACAGACATAGAGGAAAATGTAGGTTTCTATCCTCAAGAAGGCACACCATCTCAGGTGCCTTGGGATGTTAGGGAGGTCACCAAGGCCATGAATGAGCTTCATATCAGTGACTGAGTTGCTCAGAGGGTGAGAAACACCTTCAACATGGGGGTCATGATGGGTGCCATCAATAGGTATGTTTTGAAGTTCATTGTACTATCCTCCAACACTTAAAACTCTCATTTTCACACATTATTTCACATTTTTAGCCATAATATGCTTAGTAGGAAGATTAAACAGTGTTTTTCATATTGTATGGCCTAATGTGATTAATTTTAAGGAAAATAAGCATTTTTGGAGGTATTTTGTATGGAAGGGAATGATGGATACAACCAAAAGCGAATATAGGAGGCTTTTCCACCTCATTAAACCTCCAACTAGGCTTGAGATCATAGAATCCTCACCAATATCCTGAATTCACTAGAAAAATCAGACTCAAACTACATGTGAATATCAAGGAGAACTAGATCCACAAATATTGAGATCCTCGAGGGAATCACTCCTCCTTTCAAGAGAGCTTCCATAAAATACTTTTTTTATAACTAAACCAACCAAGGGGATCATTAGGATTGAAATTTGTGTTGCAGCTAGGGGTAGCTATTGAGAACCTAGCAAGGCGAATTTTAAGGATGGAAGTTTATCTTAAAGTTTATAAACCTTGGTAAATATTACTAGTCCCTAATATGAAAATTGTAAAACTTTCTTTAGAAATATTTAGATTTCCAATGATTTTATATTAGTAGATATAATATTTTGGAGATTTTTAAGGTAAAATAATGCTGTACTATAAAATTTGGGTTAATGATTTGAAATAAATGGGAACCAACGAATATTTTATTTTTGGAAAAAGCATGGAAAATTACTCCACCTACAAATATTAGCCCTTAAGATTTTACCTAGAGCCTAGTGCTTCAAATTTCCATTTCCATTTTCCATATGATGTATGTGACTCTCATTTTTTTCTAATGTAAATTTCATTATTGTTCTACATTTGAGTTACTTTTGGAGGGTTGAAACGTTTGGGTTCAAGCCTAACCCAAAGGCTTTACTCCCTCACTTATATTTCTCCTCTGTTTTTTCTCAAGTTATTGCAATGTTTTCCTTGTTTCAGTTGATGTTAAATTACTAAATTTGTAGTTGCATGTTTTTGTATCACCTCTCTTGTGGGAAGAATGTTTGGAAGATTCACAATAACAACCCAAAAATATTTGTTTTCGATTTATTGGAAATTTTTAAGTATTTGATTGCAATCCTTCTGCATGTTTATCTTCTACAAATTATGATTTAGCATCATTGGTTTGGAAATTTGAATTGTGTTGTAGGTTAGAATACATTTCAATAAAATTCAACTCAACTTTTCCAAGTTTTACTTTATTGTAATAGTGATCATCTGATACATGTATTTGATTGGTTTGTAGGGATTTTGTTGATTTGCAGGGGTGGTAACACCTTTGTACATCCACATAGGCCACTCCATCTCCATTATAAACACATCACATTTCTTCCAAAATATGCCATCGGGACTAGTCTATTAAGATAAATGGAGGACATTGTGGACACAAACTCTTGTAAAAGATAGACCTCCGAGGGGTACTAGGTTTGACCAAGGGGCTCCCACACCCTTAAAAATCGTTATTATACATTCATCCACCTTATTATACTTTTCCATACCCTATTTATGTCCTAAAATATCTCTCGTACCCCCCTATTGTAGAAAACTAGGGCCCCTTGTGGCAATACAACGCCTCCTGTAACACTTCCTCTAGCATACATGTAACATTATTTCCTTCGACCATATTTGCTCCAAATTTCTACCTTGGTATATTTAAGTTTAATAATTACCCTCAATAATTGATTTCATGATTAGTGGAGGATATAAGGCCACTCCAATCCCATCCTTTCCTCACTGTAACCATAGAACAACAAATAGAAGTAGAATTAACATGTTTTTTTTTTTTTTTTTCAGTTTTGATTGAAGGTTGAATTTATCATTTTCAAGAAATTTGTAAATAGGTATATGAATCATGCAAGTAGGCTTTTAATTTGATTTCATATGCAAATAGAATAGCATGGTTTACTTATGCAAGCTAGACTAGTTTTCCTTTCATGTAATTTCAATTCAACATTTACATTGAATGAATGACTTTTCACTTTTATAGTTAGAATCATGTTCATCTCCTTGAAATTATGATATGATTTTTCTCTTTTTAGTTAGCCGAAGGAGTGGTCTCTAAAAAACTTGATCTGATCTGATGACTGAGGGTGACATTAGTATAACCTAACCTACTATGCATATAATATTGTCACCTCTAAGCTTGTACGAGCCTCGGGTTGATAACTTAAGTTGATACACCCTTGGGAGTTGCAACATCATTGGTGAAATAATAGGGCTCATTAATATGATTTCATCATCATGCCACTGTATTTCCACCTATATCTATAAACCAATAAAATAGTGCCATATGTCATGTTTTGGTAGGTCCACATAATCTATCAAAGTGATGTCATAGTTCCAAGTCATCACTGAATACCCAATAGAGTGTTGGAAAGGTGTTAAACCCATTGTCATTTTATCACCAAAACTTATCTTCATCATCAATTTAGATCATCCTCCATCATTGGATCCCTTCAACTGCAAGAGAGGGTATTAACCCTTGCAATTTTGGACACCTAATATCCATTGTTTTGTATGTCCTTTTTTTTATTGACAACTTTGGTTGTTTTCCATGAAAACCATTTATCCTTGAATTATATCTAGCATCTCCATCATTTCTCACCAAATGTAAATCTTGTTTTCAACTTTGGAGATAAAAAACCCCAACACCAAATTTGGCTTTGTGTCGTAAATTTTTGGCTTGCAACCTTGACTGACCATATCTCCCACTCTAAGGAATATTTTTTTGAATTCAATATATTGAAAATTGTTGGAAATGTATTTCCAAGCACCATCCACCTAAGTAGTTTCATAGTGAAATTGAGCTTAAATTTTGAAATGGGAATGGATCCAAATACGTTAGGTCCCTATATTACTAGTGTAGTCCCTTATTGTTGTTAGTGTAGCCCACATTATTGTTATTTTTGTGCCCTTGTAACCCACATATCGTTATTATTGTGCCCTTACATTATTATTAGGTCAGCTAGGATTATATTGTGACCCCATAGACTCCTATATATAGAAAGGAGATTTTTTCACTTGTATCATCCAAAAATTAATCATTTACGTAATGTAAAGGAGTTTTCTCCATTGAAGTGGCCTATTTATAAGGAATTGATCTCCATTTTCTTCTATTTTTGGATTTGGTTTCATAACACTTGGTATCAGAGCTTTGGATTCTAGGGTTTCGCAGCTCCAAACAGGTCATCGTGGAATTTTTTCTATTATTATTTTTATACGAAGGTTTAGAAGCTGAAATTTTTTCCACAAGAAGAAAAAATCTTGATGAATTTCATGTAAATATTTCAAATCTTGGTTCAAAAAATTTTCAGAGATATGATCTGTGGAAGTTAGGTTTTTTTAGGCTCCCAAATTTCATCTCAAAGAGGTGACCATGTGAGAATCTTCATAAATATCTCTCTGAGCATCAGATTGGAATTTTGAAAAAGAAAGCTACAATTAAATGGATTGTAGTCTTCACTATATCAATTTCAAAGCTGAAGGAGGAAATAGTGACATGTGGCATGCCTTACAAGTTATCTCTACTAAACAACTCCATAATTAGGCCATTGTGGGAGATTGGGCATAAATTTTTCTTGAATAATCCAAATCAGGTCATACCTGTGGCATTCGAAAGAAGACTCATAGGGCTACTACATGACCGCATTTCATATATTGAAGATCCAAAATCACAGATATAACTGAGTTTCAATATTAAGCTCCTAAAAAGCAAGAAAAAGGTGTGTATTGTTTTTTCCGAATTGCATAAGTCTTGTTTGAAAAATCAGCTTGAATTGGTTCCAAGGTCATATTAAAGAATATATATGAGTAATGGGTTATAAAATTCCCCCTAAAAATATTTCAAAACCCATTAATCCTTCAAAAGCTTGTACTATGACTCATGAAGAGGAAGAAGTGAAACACGACATATCAAAATTACAAGAGCAAGTGCACCAAATTTCGCTCTCACGAAGAGCAAAAAAAAATGAAATGGAAGTTTTGAAGAAAGGCATGTAATCTAAGAGGGATGGTTTGAAGAAAGGCAGGGAAGCTAAGATGGATGGTTTGAAGAATTTCATGGAAGCTAACATGGATGACATGGAAAATGGAATGGAAGCTAAGATGGATGAAAAAATGAAAGACAACATGGAAAGCATGAATAATGATCTAAAAGTAGACATGGAAGGTTTTAAGAAAGGTTTGAAAAATTTGTTACAAGAAATTATTCCTAATGGCAAAAATATAGTAGATTAAACTCATGATGAGAACAAAATAAATGTTAATCGTGATTTCATAAAATCTAATGTTGGATGGAAGAACCATCATATTCCAACGATGGATATGAGGAAGTTTTATGGCAAGGATCCTGTAACATGGATATTATAGATGGAGCAATATTTTGATCTCAATAATGTTTAAAACACACAAAGGTACACATTGCAATGTTACATTTAGAACAAAATACATTTTTATGGTATCGACAACTTTTCTCCGATAAAAAAATTGTCACTTGGTCAATTTTTACGGATGAAATGATATCACATTATGAGGATACAAAGAGAAACATATTCTTTATCCAATTGATAAATCTCAAACAAAAGGGTTTAGCGGTGGAGAACATTTAGGACTTCCAAAAATTGAATATAAGGGTAAAGGATATTCCAGAGGAATAGAATATTGATGTCTCGATAGGGACTTTAAAGGATAACATCCATCGTGATGTTCACCTTTGGGAACATGTTTCATTGGAGAAGGAATTCAGGTTGGAAAGAAAAATGGAATGTAAAATTATGGCGACAAGGAAGCCTACCACTAACATCTATAAATATGGAAGTGTTGCTACTCCTAGACTTCCCCAACCTACAAGGTTGACACCACAACAATTGGAAGAAAAAATAGCAAAAGGGATTTGCTACATTTTTTATATAAAATATAGTAAATGTCATTAGTGTGTTGAGAAGAAATTATTTTACATAGATAGTGAAGAGGAGGAATAAAATGAACAAGGAACTTCAAAATAGGAGGATATACACCAGGAACCAACCCTAGAAGAAGAAGAAATGAGTCTGACCATATCATGTAATGCATTGGCAGGACTTACCACTCCTCAAAATCTCACGATATAAGGACAAATCAAGAAGAAAAAGATAATAGTGTTGATTGATTTGGGCAGTACCCATAATTTTATTCATTGTAAGGTAGCCAAGGAATTGAATTGCTTCCTATACCCAGCACCAAAATGTCAAGTGATGTTTGCAAATAGAGGAATTATAAATTTCTTTGGAAAATGACATAATATCAAGATAACCATGGGGTAATATGTATTGAATAGTCCAATTCTTTCCATTCGAATGGGAGGTGCTGATGTTTTACTAGGAGTAGAATGGTTACAATTTTTGGGGGCGGTAGCTTTTATTTTTCAAGAACATTTCTTGAATTTTTCCTCCGAATGAAAGGAAATTGAATTACGAGGTATCATAGGGAAGCCGAGAAAGATAATAAGCTCTAATTTCATGAAAAAACTTCTAAAGAAAGAAAAATAAGGTGTAATTGCATAATTATGCTCACTAGAATTTCCAACATCAAAATCATCTATTTCTCCATACGTCCAAAAAGTCTTGGACAATCATTCCAAGGTGTTTGAAAATCCCAAAGGACTCCCAGCTATTCGTGATCGTGACTATTCTATTAATTTTATTCTAGAAAGTGTCCCTCCAAACGTCAGGCCTTACATATATCCTTATGTCCAAAAGAGAAAAATTGAACGTAAGATTGCAGAAATGTTAGAGGCTAGTATAATTCAACCTAGTGAAAGTTCTTTGTCTTCTCAAGTAGCATTGGTGCACAAGAAGGATGGATCATGGCAGATGTGTCCGGATAATAGGGAGCTCAATAAGCTCACTATTAAAGATAAATTTCACATTCCTATGATTAATGAATTACTACATGAATTACATGGAGCAATTTATTTTACCAAGTTGGATCTTCATTCATGATATCATCAAATTATAATGAAAATTGAAGATATTCCGAAAACATCATTTTGAACTCGTGAGGGTAATTATGAATTTCGGGTCATGCATTTTGGCCAATTAGGGGAATTTTGAGCTATAAAACAGACCTCCTAAGGAAAGTATAAAATAATAGTGGAAATAATAAAATAAGATTTGATTACATCATCAAATTTTAGAGGGAAAAAATAAAAAAACTACTTTTTAAACTCGTATGTTCAACTTATCTCCCAAAATTTTTACTCAAATTTTGAGTTGGAGTACTCGTTGGATGCAAAATTTAATTTCTCATCCAAGGATTACCCATTTTGTATACTTTCGATGGATCCTACTACACGAAAAATGAAAAATACATGAAAATTGTGATTGCAATCACATTTTTTCATGTAGTTCTCATTTTTCATGTAGTAAGGTCCAGAGAAAGTATTCAACATGGGTACTCATTGGATGAGAATTTAAATTTTACATCCAACGAGTACTCCCACTCAAAATTTGAGTAAAAAATTTGGGAGATAAGTTGAAAATACGAGTTGAAAAAGTAGTTTTATTATTTTATTAATTTTTATTCTTTTTACCCTTTTACTTAAAAAATGGTGAATCATCCCCATGGTTGAAATAATCATATTGAACCTTATTGGTTCTTATAAATTTTATTTTTGTTGTACATTTTTCTTAGGAGGCCCATTTTAGACCTCAAATTTCCCCTAATGTTACAATGCACCTTCTACATTTGAAGGGTTGATGAATTCCATTTTCAAATCCTTCCTTAGAAAATTTTTGTTAGTTTTTTTGATGATATGCTAATCTAGAGTAGGTCTTGGAGGGATCATGTTCAAAATGTTGACAGGGTGCTGAAACTATTGGAGGAGACACAATTATATGAAAAAACCTCCAAATGTTTCTTTGGAGTACAAGAGGTGGAATATCTGGGTCACATTGTATCTCACGAGGGTGTTAAGGTAGACCCTAACAAATATAAAGCCATTAAGGAATGTAAATTCTCCACAACCATAAAGCAGTTGCAAGGATTTCTTGGGTTAACAGGGTATTATCACAAGTTTCTTAAGAATTATGGGAGAATAGAAACACCGATAAAAAACATTATTGAAGAAAGATGCATTTTCATGGACTGGTTAAGTGACTAAGGCCTTTGAACATGTTAAATAGGTGATGTGCTTAGCACCATTATTAGTTATGACATACTTCAAAAAATATTTATTGTCGAATGTGATGCCTCAAGAAACAGAATTGGTGTTGTTTTAATGCAATAAGGAAGGCCCATTTCTTTTTAAAGTTGTCCAATCAAAGAAAATTATTTACAAAAAGCTATTTATGAGAAGGAAATGTTTGCAATACTACATGCACTAAAGAAATGGTGACCTTACCTAATGGGAAAAAACTTCAAGGTAAACACTAATCATGATAGCCTCAAATACTTTTTGGAACAAAGACTATCTTTAAAAGAGCAGCAAAAATGGGTCACAAAGATGTTGGGTTATGAATTTGAAATCACCTGCAAAAATGGAAGCTAAATGTAGTTGTATATGCACTCTTAAGAAAGGATGAAGAGGTGGAAAAATTGCTTTGTTCTATTTATTATCCAACCGGATTGGATGACCGAAGCAAGGGATGAATGGAAGGAGGATGAAGAAATGTGGACACTTATTCAAAAGTTGCAACAAGATCCTAGTACATCTGATACATTTAGTTGGAAAAATGATTCCTTATGGTACAAACATCGCTTATACCTTTGTAAGAATTCCCAACTAAAACAAAATATTCTTTTGAAATTTCACACTTCTTCCTTAGGAGGACACTCAAGATTTTTAGAAAGTTACCACACGGTGAAGAAATAATTTTTTTGGGATGGCCTTAAATATGATATTCAAAATTTTGTGGCAGAATGTTTGGTTTTCTAGCAAAGTAAAGTTGAAACAATTAAGACCCGAGGTATTCTAAGAAATTTATCCATTCCAAGTCAACGTTGGGAGGATATTTCAATGTATTTTATCACAGGTTTACCTAAGTATGAAGGAAAGAGTTTCATCATGGTGGTAGTTGTTAGAATTACCAAGTATGCACACTTTTTTTCATTATCTCATCGGTTTAAAGAAAGTAGAGTTGCTACTACATTTATGGAAATAATTCAAAAGCTACATGGAAACCCAAAAATTATTGTAAGCGACAGAGATCCCAATTTTAGTAGAAATTTTTGGACGGAATTATTCTCTTGTTTGGGTACTCAACTAGCTCATAGCTCATCTTATCATCCTCAATCCGATGGGCAAACTGAGAGAGTGAACAAAAGTTTGGAAGGATATCTTATTTGTTTTTTATATAATAAAAAAATACAATGGGTCAAGTGGTTACCTTTCACTTAATGGTGGTATAAGACTTCCCTCCATACTGCAAAAAAAATGACCCCATTTATGGCACTTTATGGATATCATCCACTATACATCACATCATATTTAAGAGGAAATTATAAGGTTCAAGCAATGGAAGATCGCATCGAGCATCAACAAAAATTTCTCCAACTCTTATAGGATAACCTAAGTTTGGCACAAAATCGAATGAAACAATAGGAAAATCAACATCGCAACAAGGGGAGTTTTGATGTAGGAGACTGGGTATTTTTATGACTACAACCATACAAACAAATTTAACTTAAGCAAGCTAAGAAGGATAATAAATTATCACCAAAGTACTATGGTCCTTACAAGGTGTTGCAAAAGATTGGTACTATGGAATACAAATTGGAGCTTCATGCTTCCTCTCGAGTGCATCCAATTTTCCATGTTTCATGCTTAATGAAGGTTATATGTGAAAAAATTACAGTTCAAACAATATTTCTAGAACTCGATTAGGAATGAAAAATCATATTGGAACCTGAAGAAGTCATGGAAACAAGAACTCAACAGCTACGAAATCGATCAATTTTAGAGTATCTCATCATGTGAAAGGACTTACCCACTAAATATTCTACATGGGAGGATGAGAATTTTATACAAAAGCATCTAAAGATACTCAAGCATTGAGGACAACGATTTTTTAAAGGAGATGGGAAAGTTAGGTCCATATATTACTGGTGTAGTCCCTTATTTTTGTTAGTGTAGCCCCCATTATTGTTATTGTTGTACCCCTGTAACCCACATATTGTTATTATTGTGCCCTTACATTATTATTAGGTCAGCTAGGATTATATTGTGACCCCATGGACTTCTATATATATAAAGGAGGTTTTGTCATTTGTATCATCCAAGAATTTTTCATTTATGTAATGTAAAGGAGGTTGACCCCTCAAAGTGGCTTATTTCTAAGGCGTTGATCGCTATTTTCTTCCATCTTTCGAGTTGGATTCATAACAAAATATTATGAATGTTATCCACCTTTATCATGCTTCCTGATGCCACTTTTATCAATGTATCAACACATTTCACTTGCATTGAAAATCACTCTGGCATGTTGGACAATCCACCTGTGACATCAATGTTGGCATTAACAACAAGATTTATCCAATGATTCTCCCAGTGCCAATAACACCTTTGAGATCAATGAAAACATATTTCCAACAATGTCCCTTGACATGATCATCTCATTCATTCAATGAGAGTGATATCAGTACCCATAGGTTGACATCAATTTCAGTACACCAATGCAAAAATTTGACATCAATTCCAACCTAATAATTCCCACAATATTAAAAGAGCATCCTCTACCACAAAACTAGGGGCCCTCATATAATACCTTCTTATAATTAAAAAGGTTATAAAAAATAGTAATAAATGAACCCTTATACAACACTTAAACCTAAAAATCATGTTATTATGTTTAATTAATCCATTTTAACAAATTTGGAGTAGAATGCAAACAAAATATTGAATTTTCATACTACCTGGTATTATTTGTAAAATGAAGTAGTCATTTCCCTCAATTTTAGAGACATCTAGTTTACTTTCCACTTCATATTCTAAAATATATGAAATACATACATGAGATATCTAAGAGACAACATTGGAAGGATTCTTTATGACTACTCTATTGAAAGGAATACACTTCGAATTTGATCACACCATAATGCCCATTATTCTTTCAAGTAACAATAAGAATGAAGTGACAATTTTGTCCTTCCAGAATATGGGGGTAACATAAAATACCATAGCCTTCCATTTTTCTACCCATAAAATGAATATGTATTAGGTTCGTATGAATTTATTGTGAAAATTTTAGTACATACTTTATATATATTGTATCCTTTTCATAATTGAGATAGAAAAAAATCATAACCCATATGAGATGTTAATCAAAAAATATGATTTTGTAAAAAGAGTTGAATAGAGAATCTATTGAGTAGGCCTATAAATAAAAACTTCCCATATAAGAAAACATATTTACCATATTTAAATGAAAGTTATTTTAGAACATTAGAATGAGAATCGGGTATGTAATATCTATGTACAATTGTAATGATTGTAAGTTTTTGGAGGTGCATCCCTTATGCTCAAAATTATTTTTCCAATTAATATTCTACACCAGGTTCGATCTAAATTATTATTCCCGTGCTTATGTGCTAATGTTCACTCACTCTACTACTATAATTCAAAATTTATAGCCCCATCAACCTATCCTAATTATCCATATATTTCTCTTTTCATCACACCCACCAATGAACATGTCGATATTCTATATTCACCTCAAAACCCATATCATCATTTCTTCTCTCTCCCTCCTTACACTTGTTGATAAAAATAAAATGAGGCTTCAACCATGAACATGACTATAATTATTGGTTTATTATCATTTATAAGGCATTAATTTCATAACAACACCTAACACTCCCATTCACATAGTGCACTTAAGAGTGACCACAATGACACATTTATCATTTCGAGTTAATAGTACATCACATAAGCATCATTTAATTTCTCATGGTATTAATTGGAACCAATAGTCTTCCAATATTACATTTTACCTTTCACTCCAATCCAACATTACTTCCCATTACCATTAGATGAATCTCTTCATGCTATAAAACTTCTCATAATTCAAAAGCATAAGTTGTTTGATATATTGTATATTTGCACATATGTTGATGGGAGGTACATAGTAGAAATACTCTCTCATGATGTGTTAGTAGATTCAAAACATGGAAAAAAAATAAATTCATTAACTAGGGGGAATTATGAAAGGTATTTCCACAATAAATTTGAATATGGTGTAAAAATACCAATGAAGGAAAATGAATATTCTTTAAGAATATATAATTTCTATTTATACAAATTATGTATAACTATGAAAAATTTGAGTTTTACTAACATTAGGTTTTTATTTTTTATGTAATTTATAATGGATTTGTTTCCATTACTTGTATCTTGGAGTACCTAAATGATGAAATTATACAAGAAAAAAAAATTTATGGGGAACATATTATGGTTATGCATACCCATTATTTTTTAAATTATACATACATACATACATTCATTATATCGTTGAGATTATAAGGCCTTGTAATAGTGCTACTTGAAATGTTTTTAGAATTACCACACATTTCCTTTATTTTGGATTATTGATCTTAGCCTCTATTAGTGACACATAATAGACTTTTATTTTCTTTAGAAATTCGGGAAACAAATGTTATAGCATAATTAAAAGAGGTATGCATTTGAAGATTCTAGTATGTGCCAATTAAAAAAAATATCAAAATTTTATAAAATATTAGTTTATTTTAGAATTATATAGTTTGAATATATATAGTCAACTCTATATGTGTCTATCACTTCAAAGACAATATCTATGTACCCTATAAACAGATTGAGAGGAAATTAGAGAAATGTAGCTTTTAAATTATTTGTATCATGAACCACTAAATTAATAATCTCAAACCTATATCCAAATA
Source organism: Pinus albicaulis (assembly GCA_034641835.2). Classification (NCBI taxonomy): domain Eukaryota; kingdom Viridiplantae; phylum Streptophyta; class Pinopsida; order Pinales; family Pinaceae; genus Pinus; species Pinus albicaulis. Next base: position 322,460,264 of record CM076581.1, on the reverse strand, counting down.
AGGCAACTCAATAAATGTTTATGATATAGTACCCACTCCTACATAAAGGGATTAATTGAAAATGAAACATGCATAATATTGTTTCCTACAAATACTTAATAGGAATCCTCAATGGTTTGTATTTAGTAAAAATTCCCAAGATGAATGAAAATGTATTATTATTGGATAAAATTGATTGCTGAACAAGAATATATGCACATTCTTATTCTAGAAAAGACTACCTCTCTCTTGTCCTTTCTCCCTTTACCTCTTTTCTTTTCCTGCCATCTATATACCCCTTTCCCTCTCTCTCTTTCAATCTATCATTTCTCACTTACTCACTTCCTACACATTCCTATCTCTCACACCTACTACTTGATCTCTCTTTCTCTATCCATATCTATATATATGTAACCCGCTCTTTCCATTTTAATTACTCTCTTTCCCTCTCCTCCTCTACGTCCCTCCATCCATCAATCCCTTCATCACTCACCAACACAAATCCCATAGTCTCTCTACCTCCCATGTCCCTAATTTTCTCATAATTATTTTCCATTATCACAATTTCTCTCTACCTCACTTTCTCTCCATCACTCCTTCCATCTCCCACCTCTATCTCTCCCTTTCTATCTCCCATCCACTCTCTCCCCACCTTTTCCTCTGTCCCTCACTTTATGTTTATCTCTCTCCCCTTATCATTTCATTTATCCCTTAGCCCTTTCCTCTATCCTCTCTCACCCACCTCAACCCTATCTCCCCCTCTCTCCTTCTCAATCCCACCTACTTTCTCTCTCCATATTTCTCTCTTACAGTGTACATACTCTCTCTCTCTCTCTCTCTTCGATTACTACCCTCTCTCCCTCTCTTTTCCTCTACATCCTTCCTTCAATTCCCATATATTTTATTTCCTCTATCCCCATCCCTTTCTCTTCGTGTTTTAATATAATCACTCCCTCTCCCCCACTACTTCCCTCCTCCTTTATCTATCTCTCCCTCTTCCTACTTCTATAATTCCCTCCATTTATCTCTCTCCCTCCACATGTCCCTCTCTATCCTTATAATATTTCATATTTTCTATCGCCTTATTTTTATGTCTTCATAACTTTCAAGAAAAATGTGGCCACCATGATTGACTAATTTAAATCCTTGAATTCAGGCTTTTGTGATCCATACTAATTTTCCAAATATATTTTATTTATACTCACATGAGAAAGAATATTGTCGACGCATTTTGAACCAAATAGTGTGGTTCATCTTCAAGACAAGATGAGGGATCAGATCTAGACATTGAGCTTAAATAGATTTAGAGAGGGGAAAACTAGTCATTGGAATAACAACTATTTTTACAACGAAGGAAAAATTAATGATAAAAAACTTATTTTTATTTAATTTTTAAATTTAAAATTCCATTTTTTTATAATTAAAATTTTTGAAGCTTTAATTATAACATAATGTAATTTTAAATTTAAAAATTAATTAAAAATAATTTGTTTATCATTATTTTTTCCTTCGTAGTCAAACTAGTTGTTATTCCAATGGCTAGTTTGGCCCTCTCTACATCTATTTAAGCTCAATGTCTGGATATGATCTCTCATATTGTCCTAAAGATGAACCACACTGGTTGGTTCAAAATGAGTCAAAAAAATTGTCTCATGTGATTAGAATAGAAAGTTATCTGAAAAATAATCATGTAAACAAATCTTGTATTATATTATTTTCCTAAAAAGTATGAAAATATATATAGTTTTTTTTGTGAAAATAAGGGCACATGGATCCAATTATGAGAGGGAGAAGGGAAGTGGGAGATTGGTATTTGGTGGCATAAAAAATAAAAAACCCACCCAAAAACTAGTAGGAATGTGATCGGATGAAGGAAAACCCCCAAATTTCCCATATTCTACGTCGTCAATGAATGGGAATTCTAACAGTATCACTGGAGACATTGTGACTCAAGGAAAACAAAGAGAAATAAGGAAAAATGAGCATAAAGAGGAGATATAAGGAAGAATAGAATCATGAGAAAAAAAGAGATACTAGAAATCAAATAAGCTCGTTGCTCTAGAATTTGAGGGTGTTTCCCCTATATTTATGTGTTAGGTCTCTTGATTATGGTGTCCAATCCTAGATGGATAGTGGGACGATTAATATAGTATTGAACTATGATTTATTTCTATCTAAGCTGATAAACCACTAATTGATTTCCAAATAAGTTGTCAAACCACTTATTGCTTACTGAATGGGTTTATAAACCACTTGGGTGCTTTCTGTAAGGTTTATAAACCAATAGGTATGGTAGTTTAATCACTATGATTCTCATTGAAAAGGATGAAAAACCACTTAAATAGTGGGATTTGAGCTAATATGGTGTTGGCTTGAAAATATGATTGATAATCTGACTAGATAGTAGATTCAAACTCCAAAAATTGAATAATACCCCAACTAAGCCTTGGGTGAATTCCCTCATAAATAATTTCCTTAGAATTTAGATCATGGAAAATGGTAGTAAATTATAAGAAATATTTTTTTGTATCTACCCTATAGTTTGACAGAGAGTTGAAGTCCCTCCTTTAGTTTCCAACCAGTTCAAGTTATTCAAATAAGTATAATGGCTTATGTGTGAATGAAATATGGTTAATTAAATTGTTTGATATATATTATTAGTTGATTTATGGCTTATAATTACTCATGAAGTATTATTGAATATGTTGGATATTCATGGTGGAAAAACTATGTCATATGTACTTATGGCTATGTTGAATTTCTAGCGGTATGTGAATGATAATATCCTCATGAACAACAGGGTTGCTTACATGAATATGACTAATTGTATGCGGTCACTATGATTAGCCTTTTATTACAAATGCTTTAATTTATCTAATATTTTTATGAATCTGATGGATCATTACCTTCTTCAAGACTATAGACTACCTCACATGATAAGTAGGTATCTCATATGTTGTATGATGAATAAATATTCAGTTAGAGATGATAGTCACAAATGTAAGAGTAATGTGAAAATTTTATGGCTAGGAACACCTATATATTTTTGTGATGCCTTGAGCTTCATAGAGTAAGCATGGTCACTTTATTTAAGAGTGATGCATTGTTTCTTTGGTTTGTATGCACTTATATGTTGTTGTGAAATAATGATATTCACTGTATGATATCTATCTTGTAGTGTTCATGTGAAATATAGTGTTTTGCTCCATTTCTCTCTTCTTTTCAAAGTACATGGTAAGTTAAGCCCCGTTAGTCCCATTTAATTCTTATGGACATATCTTACTAACTTTTAAGGCCTATGCTAAGGATTTGGTCATTTCCTTGAAACTTTGTGTACTGGCATAAGCCCTATTTCCATGGGAAGTTTTGTTATATATTCCACACAAGTTTCCCTATCTATAATTCTTAGGAAAAATATAGAGTCATTCAGGGTTGGATGGTCCTTACATTGGACTTTGTATTGAGGTAAGATATCTTCTTCTTTTTTTCTTTTTTTCTTTTTCTGAAGGAGTCATTAATATCTAGATTTAGGAGGGGGGATATTTGCATTATTTCTTGTGGATATATTGAGTAGTCGAGTGCATATGGCTAGACATGTATTTTACAAATTTGAAAGGAACTAGATTTAAATTAGAGTGAATTTTGATTAAAAGAAACATAATTCTTAATAGAAGATCTTGTGTGTGCTTATGTGGGGGAAAACACTTTTCTGAGGCTGGAAATTATTGTAAGTACATGTTACATTTAGAATCTAGAGTATCCAAGTTGTGCACATATCAAATGTCCTAAATGATGCTACGACTGAAATTTCATTGACCTTGGACATGATCTAGGGAATTCAGGATCTAGGGTTGGCATACAGTGCACTCCCTTATATCGACCTAGATGTATGTTGAGCCAAATTTTCTCTAATGTAGATAAGTGATTCAATGATTTGAGAGGCTGAGACATGTTGAGAATGGACAACAATGTGCATGCTATATTTCCTTTAAATTATATATAACATATAATGGTCTCATAACATGAAGGGGTCATGCTTATTAGAACCGACGAGCCTAAGATGACCTGGAAAGTTCCATGAAGACCTAGAAATTTCCATGTGGATGTCACTTAAGGGCCAAATACAATGTGGAGTTGTTGCACTAACTTGGATGGTCTGTGTGGGTAGCACATTGATGCCACATGGAAGTACCATGTTGATGTGCTATGATATAATTGGATAAAATTAAAATTTCCATAACTTTCAATCTAGGAGTTGGATTGACATAAAATTTATCTCGTCGAAATTTTTTTGATGAGTTAAAAATGATGGTAGTATGAGTTAAACATTATGATAGTATTTATGTCTAGTTCTAACAATGTTGGAATAATAGGAATTTTGTAACTGCATATTCGTAATATACCCTAAGGGTCAAGTTAGAGAAAAAAATAACCTCCCAAAACGAAGCGTAGTACATGGGAGTGGGAGGGAGTGTTACAAAGTTTTATTAAATTAAAGGTTTAACACTATACCTGAAGAGGCTCACAAACACATGCACATAGGATAAAAATTAATATATCATTTTAATTTCTATATACACATGTACTAATTGTAGATTTAAAATTTATATAATTGTTGTCTTGACATATTTCTAATGTTATATTTTTTTTCTAATCTACATATTAAAATTTGGTTTTATTTTACAACTCATTTTGGATCAACATCCTTATTGCAAATATATGAAGGTGAATAGTAAATATATATTTTCATGCTTTGTTTAAATAATAGCCATGTGTATGTAACATAACATAAGAAGAAACAAGGGAAACAAGAAATAGGAAATGAGTAGGAGAATGGTATATTACAACATGGACATATCCCATAATAATCATGAAGAGGACTTAGTTGGAAAGAAGTCAGAGGAAAATCCTCCTTATTAGATAAATACTCTTTTAATCCTAAGAGATTAATTGATAAGTGGCAAGGAAAGTAATGAACATATATTCAGATCATAAGAAAGGAAAGCATATGTGAATGCAATGATTTTTCATAGCTTATTATAACTAAAAAGTAAAAATAAACATGAGCCACATGCTATTTATCAATGTAGGCACACATACAAGTGAGTCCCGTCGGAGGTCCAAAAGCGAGAATTAGAGACTAATAGGTTAGAAGGAAACAAGTGAAGGAAGAGATATATGAAAGGAAGTGAATACGTATTTAGAGGAGAAATTCCACCTAGAAATATAGAAATAGAGTCAAGAATCCATGATTTTCCATCAAATACTACAAGTAGAAGTTTATGCTAGAAAAGAGGTTAGAAGATCACAGTTCAAGAAGAGTTCAAGAATGAAATAAACCTGCCTTAGATGGAGAGATAAAAAAATGATAAAGAGGAAGAAAATTGGTTATTGTGAATCAAGAAAAACTTCAAGGTGCATGGCTACTCTAAAAACATGAAGGCCAAAGTAGCCTTTTTCATCATCAAAAGGAAAAGTTGATATATGGTGGGGGGATTTGATAAATGTTAAGAACATTAGGGAGAAGGAACTATCATGGAGAAACTTGACTGGATGGCTTGAAATGCTTTAAAAGTAGCGCATTTGCAGTCGTTCTAAGGTGCAAATGAGGTCACATATATTACCTGGGAATTACTTGTATAAGAGACACTATGATAACAAAGTTAAAGTATTCCATGAGCATAAGCGAGAGAAACTTACTGCTGATGAGTGCACTAAAAACTCTTTGGAGTTGTTGAGTTATGTTCCATATATAAGATTTGAGAAGGTGAATATTCAAAGTTACCTCAATGAGTTCCAAAATTTTATCAATAAAATATTTAGTTTAATGACAAAAAGACATTAGAGGGTGATATTTGAAAGAATAAATATTGGTATGAGCTCTCCATACACAAAATAAAAATCTAAACACACTGGAATAAGAGAGATAAAGCGAACTTCAAGGGAAAGGGTTGAAATCCTTAGAATATAAGAAAGGAGGGAGTAATGTGAAGTTAATTACACTTGGAAAGAATGAGTATCAACAAAATTCCACTACTAACAATAGAAATCATACCACTAAACCAACAAGAGAAAAATTTGAAGGGTTTAGGAATGTGTGTGTGTAGTGTTAGACATTTGGAGAGAACTATTTGCAGGTATTTTTTCCTCAATAATAATATATGTTGGAATTACGGCTAAGCTATTTTTGGTATTGTTAGACTCCTATACCAATAGGTGTCATTTTTCATGATTGTCTTGATTGAACTATGGAATATGTTCAAACCTTTTTCTTGAGCAAAGGTGTTCCATATTCTTGAAAAACGAAAAAAATCAAAAAAATTTAAAAAATGTAAAGAGGGTATACCCTAAAAGAAAAATCAAAGGGTAAGAAAAATAAAATGGTCAAAAAAGTGAAAGAAATGAACCCCAAACAAAAATAGACCAAGGAAAGTGTGCAAATCCAAATGCCACTACTATTTCATTTTTGTAATAAAGCAATTGTGTGCAGCTTGTAAAATCTTTGCCACAATTCATGAATAAGTCAAACTGTTTAAACTTGGCTTACTCATAATTCAATTTCATGTTGTAGATTAGAGAATAAATATCTGACCAAACAGTTTAATCTTGGCAGATAAGTAGATAGGTAGAGTTAATAAAAGGTGCTCAACAGCTTAATCTGAGCCCTTGGATGTAATAAGGGTAGAATTAGATAGATTTGCCTTGTAAAAAAGAAAAAGATTGATAAGGGTTTGCAAGTCTAAATGCACCCTAATAAATAAGAGAAAATGGTAGTGTTAAGTAGATAGGGTAGGTAGATGGTGCTGCAAAGTGTTATCTGATGAATGATGCTGCTACATGTTGTTGATCCTTTACTTTCATCACAAATATTGAAGCAGGAAATACACTGGAAAATCATTGCAAGCAAAGTCAAAAAATCATTAACCTCCCTCATCATTTTCCCCCTTAAAGGTTTTACTAATTTCCCCCAAAAGTACTAAGGTGTTTGGAGATCAAAAGGGCTCAAGGCATTTCCTTGACTTCTGGAGGGACCGGGCCCTCGGCCTAATGATCAAAAAGACCTAAGCACTTGAGATAATTCATCATTGTTATCTTCCATCTTTAACTTTTTCCTAAGAAAAATCCTATTTTACTTAGGAAACTGATGCAAAATTCCATAAAAATTCCTCAAAATAACTTGTTATTCTAAGTTTAAGTGTTGAAGATAAAATGTTGCAATTTACTTCACAAGTTATCACCTTCTTAGATGTACAAAAATGTTTTGATTTTCCTTGTCCTTTGCCATATTAACATTTAACTCTATTATATTAAATCCCTAGTGAAATACCCTTCCCTAAGTATATAACTCCCTTTTTATATATACCCCAAAAACCCCTTTATTATAATGTTTTAACCAAAGTATTTATCTCCCTAAAATTCATTAAAACCCGCTTCTACAAGCCCTTTGGTTAAAAATATAGCATTATACATTAATCCCGCCCCTATGGTGAATTAGTTGTATTAATTAATTTACCATATAAATAAAAATATAGATAAAAAACTTTAGACATACAATACGTATGTTTAAATACCAAAAAATATCAATAAAGTTTCGAGAAAGCCTTGCGCCACTGTGGTCCGTCTACGTGGCATTCCACTTAAGCCAATTCCGCCGCAACCCCTTTCTTTTGCATACGGGATTAATTAAGTCATCTGGACTAATTAACAACCTTCTCCGCCTATTAAAAATCCCCCGGGGTGATTAAATTACGCGTTAAAATCTTTTAAAAACCCGACGGGTCCACCTTTGAACCCTCCGCCTATCTCCCCATCACCCCAGCCGTTGGATCAGCCTCCCGCAGATCAACGGCCAGCGTTGATCCCGCTGCCCATCCCGTGTAAGTTTTTTAACCAGCGGGGGATGGGTGGTTTTGAATAGTCAAGCCATCCACGTGGCAAGAAACCTGTGGAATTGCTGCCCCTCCGATAAAAACCATCCTCGACCAAAAGCGGTGCGGGAATACCAATTACCGCTTACCGCTTACTGCCGGCTTACGTCACCCCGTACGTCGATGACGTCATCACCTCGAAAAAATAAAAAATACTTTTAACTTGCGAATAAAGCCATTTTTCGTGTTTTTCCTGTTCTTTTCGTTATTTTGAAAACGACAGTGCTCCCTGCTGCGATTTTAGAATTTCCACTGTAATTGACTGATTCGCTCCAAGATTCCACTGCACCTGTGTTCGAGTACCCTCCTGCCATCGGCTGATACCTGTTAAAACTCAGTTTGCCTCCAAGAACAGGTATTTATCCTATTACGCCCCGAACTTCAAATGAAACTCCGTTTTCCTTGTTTTTCACTAAAATCAGTGTTTAAATCTTAGTCCTAAGATCATTCCCTGAGTTTTACGACTGTAAATTTTTCCCCCCGAACCTACAAATTGACCTGTTTCTCCCGTGAATTTACTCAATTCCTCACCATTAGCCAAATTTCCATTTTGAATCCACAAGAACCAAAATGGAAGCTCCTGTGGCTTTAAACGTTTCCCCATTGAACGCTCCTCATAGAGACCTGGATTTCATTAACAAATTGTTTGATTTTAGCAGGTTACCATCAGAATATGGATTTGGACCAACAATTTCAATACTAGTTGACAAAATTGTTTACTCCAAATTCTCAGATTTTAATTCAATATCTTCATTCAACAAACAGTTTGTATACAAATTCAGAGAGGGATTAGAATGATGAAATGTTCCCAGTGAATGGTAAAAGTGAAATGAGAACTTACAGGGATAGGAAAAGCATAACAGTTAAAGAGTATCAGTGGTTAAAGTGTATCAGGTAAAAGTCAGAGTGCAAGTTAAAATGAAGTTACAGAGCAGTCAAAGGTAAAACAGTAAAAGTAATTACAGAGGCAGTAAAATGGTAAAAAGAGATGAGCATAAATTTCACCAATAGTGAATTTTGTCTAAAAGTGAAAGTAAAACAGTCAAAAGAGCAAAAAAGTAAAAAGATGAAAAACACAACAAAAATGAACATTTTTGCAGAAATTGCATGTTTTAGTCATTGTTTTGCAGACACTATTGTGATCAATATAAGATGAATTTTTCAAAACTGAAGGAGGTTTATTTTCTTAAGAGTACCATCTACAAAAACCTCTCTCACGTTTCTAACAGCTATTATGGTTTTGGAAATATTAAACAAAGTTGGAAAGCACTTTTTGCAGAAAATTACAGTCAAGTCATCATTTTGCAGAGAATATTGTGGCCAATTAGAAATACATTTTACAAAACTGAAGGAGGTTTTTGTTCCTAAGGGATCCATCTACAAAAACCTATCTCACTTGTTGCACAGTGATTTCATAATGAGAGATACATGCACATATTTAGAGGCTATTTTTCAGACTCTGTAAAACTCTGTTTTACACATATTTTTTACAGAGAATATTATGTACAGCTGGAGAGGAATTTTGGGAAACTGAAAGCGGTTTATCTAACCAACATATTAATCCACAATAACCTCTTTCACTTTTTACATATCTATTATGGATTGAGAAATACGAAGATATCATTGGACCCTAAGTTTGCAGAATTGTTGGAGCAGATTGCACAAAGAAAGGAAGCAGTTAGTGACTTGGATGCCTCATCATCAACTAAGAGTTGGATCAGATTCGAATTCTCCTCTTTGTCATCACCTATCCATCAAAAATAGTGCCAAATAGTTTGAGTGTCCTTTAATTTAGTTCTATTTATGTAAATAGTTGGAGAGATTTGTGAACCAATTTTGATATTTGTTTCAAGATATTTTAGTTTAGAATTTGTATAAATACTCCACTCTTGGAAGCATTTGGGTGGATTCTATTACTCTGCTATAACATTGAGATTTTCGGAATAAAAGCATTTTGGAGAAATTTTTCGTGGCTTACTGGATGACGATTTAAAGCACTGGACTTGTTGCAGGATTCATGTGTTGGACTACAGTTCAATAAGTCTTTCTACCCTTTGTCTGAAGTTTTATAGTAGTTTATAATATCATCATATCCATTTCTGAATAATTTACATAAAGGATTGAATCAGAATTTGCTTAATTGTACTCTGATTTCAAATGTGGTTGTTCTTAATGTTTTCTTCTAAATTAGTTATAAGCATGAATTCTTAAATGCTCTTGCTTTGCTAATTTAAACATTGTCGATTACTATAATAAAGAATTCTTCATTGCTCTTTGTTTGTAGTCATCTCATTTCTTTCTTTTGAACATGGTGAAAGATTCTTAGCTGCCTTTCATCCCTTCAAAATCATCCCATCCACTTTAAATTTTAAGGATTGTTCTCTGTCTAGCTATCTTGCCATGTAATACCATCTTGTGCTTAGAATAGACATCCAGTAAAGCCATCCTTTGACTCCATAGCCCAATGGACTGAAAGCTCTCAACCTTTCCCTTAGTTTGTGGATTCCACCATTTTCCCAAAACAAACTTTGAATCTATAACTAGCCTAAAACCTTCCAAAAACAAAGATAAATCATAAAGAGAGAGCCCTCTCTGGATGCAGATTGGCTAGATTCTGCATCTAAAAGGTTGGTTTGTGGTTACCTCGGGTATACTTTCCTCTTACACAACTTCTAGGAAAACCTGAGTGATAACAGGTATTATGGATAATATCATGTCCTTGATGGCAACCTGCATGTAAAATATGTGCTTGATGTCAACCTCATTATAATATGATGGTTATGGAACTAATGTGGATGACAGGAATATTGGTACAGGTATTACAGAAATGAGGAAGTGTATAAGAAACCTTGTTATAGGTTTCACTTGAGAAAGGATGGAAATTTGATGTTTGAAAAGTATATTCAAATCCCATAAAGAATAGTCATGTACATACACAGGTTTAGTAAATGAAAGTCACGTACATGTCCTAAGCATGGAAAATAGAAAACGAGGAGTTTTTCACATGGAAATTTCCAATAGTATTGTGTCGGAAACGTCTGTTTGACCTTGTCAACGATTACCCACAACATTATCAAGGAATTTTCCTATGTTATTAGAAAAGAAAATGGTGGAGATCAATGAGTTGTGTATGCATTATAAAGAATCATTCATGTGTGATGTGATATAGAAAATGTGTGAACAAGGGATCAAGGAGAAAATTTAGATATGAAATATATGAAGGTCTATGTATATGTTTGCTTGATCTATTTATGTTTAATTAGCTAAAAATGAAATATCTTTATTTATAAGTGGAGCCCTAACCTGAATGTGTTTGAAAATATCTGTAATTTTGACAATGAAGTATGGAGAATGTGTTTTATGTTTGTAGAAAAGATTTAATTGAGTGATTTTAGATATGTATGCAGGTTTTACTCCTGAGCACCATGTATGTATGTGGATATTCCATATAAAAATGGTGTATACATTCTAAAGAATTTTTATTGATGTTTGGTCTGGGTTGTTGACTATTTTTCTTGCTACGGAGTAATGTTTATGATTATGTTAGATTCACTTTGATTAAAAACATTTTTCTTTAGCATTCACTGGTTTGAGATATGTACACATTTATTCTGCATAAAAGTTACATATATATGTAGATATGACTTTGGAAAGTCACGAATACGTTATCATTTGATTATGGTTTGCAGTACTATTCTACCAATGAGAGTTAATGAATGTTATGTTATTTAGTGTTGTTAGATAAGAATGTATTTATTATTAGTGTAATAGTTGTTGATTAAAAATTGACTCTTGATTTGGTTAATCTATGACTAGTTTGTGATTGATATATGGTATTGATGATGAGCATGGATGAGTATTTTCTTGATTATGAAATCTTGGTATTGTTTATTTATGACAATATTTACCTCAGTTTAGCATCTGAACAGGGTTTATGATAAAATATCTTGTTGAGTTTTTTGGTCGGCCTATTATATGGACATGATCTTCTTGTAGTGATTCAATATTGGTATTCAATGACTCTGTGTTTGGCTCAAATACTCTGTGTTTCAGTTATTCATCTTTAGTATTCAGTGGTTTGAGATCTGTACATAGTTCTTATGCATAGGAAGCATGCATATACCTGAATACCCTTTAGAATAGTCACATATATATTCTGAGTGATTGGTTGATCAGAATCTTGGTTTGATCAGTGATTGGTGCTATAGAAAATATTGGTATTGGTATTAAAATGGTTAATTGGTATTGAGCATAATGCTGTGTGTGGGTCTAGATTCAAAATTTGATGAAATGTGGTCTACAAGCTCTAATGTGTATTTGAGACAAGAGGATCGAGTATGAGATATATGAAACAAGGTACATGAGGTGCTAAGGGTCATATCCTTGAGTATGGGAGTCATATATTCGTTCCAGTAGGTGCCAGTAAAATTGATCAAGGGGTTGTACCTCCCTTCCAATGGGTATTGAATAATGAGTGGAGGTTGTACACTCAAGTAGGTAGGATCCTTTCTGCTGGTAATAGAATCTCCCAATAAAATATTTTGTAAGGATAATTTATTTATAAGAAAAAAGAAGACAAAGATGAAAACAATGGTGGTTTTCCCCTGCATTGGTTTTCCACCTAAAATCCCAGTGTCCTTATGTTTTTATGTGTTTATTAACTATTATGGTTAATATTATCTCTATTTATCACGTTACTGCATAATAAATGACTAAAGAAATATTTATTAAGTTAAATCAGTAACTTAATTTGCGGAAAATTAGTAATTTATAAAAATACACAATTTTAATTCACATAAGACACATACAAACATGAGTTGTCTGAATAAAAAAAAAGTACACCTTTATGATTTTGAAATTGAAGACTAAGTGTAGTAAATATATTGATCTCCCCCCCCCCCCCGCCCCCCCACTCTTAACATTTTTCCTAACAATTGGTATCAAAGCAGGTCCCTCATAAGGATATTTATCAGTTGAAGGGAGATATAGCAAGATGAGCAGTCAAGATATATGTTTTTCTATCAAGCCACATGTGTTTAATTGAACTAAATTCATGTTTTGGAGGATCAAAATGAGATATTATTTACAATTTGTAGGGGCAGAAGTATGGGAAATTTTTTAAGGTGGATATCAATATCCATCCTTCATTACCATATATGATGCATAAAAGAGCATTATGAGAGCCATGCAAAGGCAGTAAATGTTATCTTGGGAGAATTAGTAGAATTTTAGTTTGTGAAGGTCATGGAATTGAACACTGCAAAAGAAATATTGGATAAACTTGTCTGTAGCTATGAAGGTGACACTAAGGTAAAAAGTGACAAACTTCAATTGTATAGAATTCAATATGAATCTCTTAGAATGCATGATGAAGAAAGCATTGAAAACTTTTCCTTAGAGCAGATCAGATTACTAGCAATATGAGAGGAGTTGCTGACAAGTTACAGGATTTTTTCTATTTTTGAAAATATTTTGAGATTACTAACCCCAAGGTTCAATTCCAAGAATTACAAGTAGGGACTATTAAATTCAAAATTAAGCTTCCTTTTAAATTATTTACTCTTGGAAGAGTAGGTCACTATGCTTCTAAGTGTCCTTTTATAGAAAATCATGAAAAGGGAAAGAATGTCTCAATGAAAAATGTTAAAATAATTTTTACTAGGAAGAAACGTTTCTATACACATGAAGATACAAAATTATCTTCTGATGATGAGGATGATAAACAAAATTCTAATCAAGGATACAAGTTACTTACGGCCTTTGAAGATCAGCTTACAAGTGAGTCAGATAGTTCTAATAATTTTATGGATTCCCAAGAAGAGATTTATAAACTCAAGATCCTAAAAAAAAATCAAGAGAGATAAATCAGTATGTATAAAGAAATCAGTCTATTTGAAGAAATAAATTAGCTAAAAAAATTTCTTGAAGAGGCTAAGTTAGAATTAAAAGCATCGCGGAAACAAGTCCAACAAAGGAAAAACACTGTGAAAATCTAGAACTTAAAATTGTGGGACTAAGGAAGGAGATTGAGAAAACAAAGGGTCAGTTAATTATATATCTCAAGTTTGCGAAAGGCACTAAAAACTTAAATGAAATTATTAAGGTTCAACATTCTCCATTAATTAGTACATGCCTTAGATATAATGCAAATCAAAATGGTGAAAAATCAACATGTATGAAATATTTTGAAGCAGGTACAAAAACGTATGCCAATGTTCTGAAAGGAAGAAATTGCATTGACAACAAAAGTCAACAAAAGAATGAATGATCAAGCCATACTCAAGCAATGAAACCAAAACCACAAGCTCTATCTTCCCACGGAAAAAAGCAAATAAAGTATCCAACTCCCAGGTATTCTTACTTTTATGGTCAATGCTTTACTTGGCATAAGTTTGGTGACAAGGCAATTCATTTTGTTGCTTGTAAAACTATCATGATTAGAGAAGAAATAAATCAACATAAGTCGATGAAGTCTTCATATAATGTTTTCTATCCTCTTTAGAATGAAGTTGAATGTTATATTTTCAATAAATTTGGCCATGAATAAATTAAATGTAGAAGAAAGATAATTCCCTCATTTAATCTTGATCAAGAGCAATATCTTCACAAGAATTGGAAAAATAAGAGCACATATTCTGAAAAATATGGTCTATATTTATATGTAAGGGATCAAGAGAATATATCATACATTGACAGTGGATGCTAAATATATAAGACAAATGACAAGGATAAGTTTTCTTCTTTTAATGAGATTAATAAAGAGAATAATTTCTCTTTGGTCTAGCTTTATATGTAAGGGATCAAGAGAATATCTCGTACATTGACAGTGGATGCTAAATATATATGAAAAATGACAAAGATAAGTTTTCTTCTTTTAATGAGATTAATAAAAAGAATAATTTCTCTTTTGGAAACAATTCACAAGCTACTATTAAAGGAAAATAATCTGTAATGTTGAAAGAGAAAATTAAACTTGAAAATGTAATATTTGATGTTGCATTAAAGCATAATATGTTGAGTGTTAGCGAAACATGTGTTTAGGGGTGTGAAGTTGTTTTTAGGTCTAAACATTTCTTATTCAAATATTAGGGAATAGGTAACACAATAATTAAACGAACCAAAAATCCTTATAATTTATACATCCTTGAAGGAGGAAATGAAAAATGTTTCTTGAGAAAAAACAAAGAAAGTTGGCGATGGAATAAAAGGTTGGAAAATATCATTTTTTCTCAAATATAAAAATCTAGCAGGAAGGGGGTAGTTTATGACATGCCAGAAATCATGCTACGTGAAAATAAAATATACAAATCCTGCCAATTACGTAAGAAATCAAGAGTTCAGTTCAAGGCTAAAGAATGCACTTCTAGTAAACTATTGAACTAGCTCATACATATTTATGTCGGCCTATGAGAAAGAAGTTTCCTTGTGGTGAAGAAAACTTCATGTCATTAATTGATGATTTTAATAGGATGTGTTAGGTTAGTTTATTTAAGTTTAAATACGAGGTATTTGGAATGTTTAAAATATTCAAGGCTATGGTGGAAAATGAATTGGAATTGAAAATAAAATGTCTTAGTTATGATATAGGAGTAGAGTTTATATCAAATGATTTTTTTCAATTTTTTTAACTAGCATGTTCTCAATAGGAAGTTATCCATAGCTAAAACTCTTCAACAAAATGGAGTAGTAGAAAGAATGAACAAGACAACACAATAGATGGCACATGTTATGCTTGATGCGTCTAGAGTATCTCACACCTTTTTGGGGTAAGTAGTACAAATAGTTGTTTATATAATCAACAAGGCCCATGTTCAAGTCAAAAATGATAAAAAAAACTCATGAAATATGGTATGGAAAACTTGCAACTCCTAAATACTTAAAAATATTTGGAAGCAAATGTTTTGTAAAGACAAATTATGATAAGCTTGAAAAGTTTGAACTTATAGCTGATGAAGGATTTCTTCTTGGTTACTCTTCCAGAAGTAAAGTGTACAAATGCTATAATAAAAGACTTCAAAATAGTTTTTAAATTATAGATGTTATTTTTTATGAAGGATCCTCACATAACAAAAGAGAAACTCAATATGATGATGAACAAATTCCATCCAAGATACAAGAGGTAGTAGGTGAAGAACAAGGAGAAGCACTAGAAGAAGACAATCAAAATGTAAATATGTCATGAAAGACTTAATATAGCTATGTGCAAAATAATCATCATGAATCCAAAATTTTAGGATATAAAGAAGTTGGAATACAAACTAGAAAAATATTTTTTTCGATCATTCTACCACCTAACGTTATTGTCCACTAGTAAAACTAAAAATGTAAATAAAAAACGAAAATATTAATGTTATATTAGGGAAATGAATGAAGAAATCAATAAAAGAGAAGCGAATCATACATGGGAACTTTTTCCAATGCCTTGTAATGAAAATGATATAGTGACAAAATGTGTATTTAAAAATACTCTAAAATGAGAATGGAGACGCAGTCTGAAACAAAGCAAGACTTGTATGTGAAGTTTATGCTCCTCCGGAAGGCATAGACTTTGAAGAATGATTTTGACTTGGAGATATACTTGAAGCCATTAGAATTTTCCTTGCATTTTCCGTCTTTCATCGCTTCAATGTATATATCAAATGGATGTTAAATCTTCATTTCTAAATAGTGACTTAAAAGAAGAAGTTTATATTGAACAAATTGAAGGCTTCATTCTTGGAAATGAAAAAGATATTTTTTTCAAATTAAGAAGGATTTATATGGGTTAAAATAGGCTTCTATATCTTGGTATTATCAAATTTACATGTATATTTAGCATCATGGATTCAAGAAAGGGTCTAAAGATAGTAATTTATATATTAAAGTTGACAAAGACAAACTATTTGTGGTAGTGGTTTATGTTGATGACATCATATTTGGAAGAAATATTGAATTTATGAGCCAAGGATTTGCTTCAACCATGCAATAGGAAATTTGAATGTCTTTAATTGATGAACTAACACTCTTTCTTGGTCTCTAGTTACATGAAACTAAGGATGGTGTATTTCTTTCTCAAACTAAGTATATCAAGTATATCATGAAGAAATATGGATTGGATGACTATAAATATGTATGAACACCTATGAAAACATGATGCAATCTTATCCAACATTATGAATCTCATTTATTTAATCAACCTGAATCTAGATATATGATGAGAAGATTAATTTATCTTATGGATACTACACCAAACATCATGCATGCAGTTCATGTGGTTAGATGATTCCAAGAAAATACTAAAGAGACATCTAATAGTTGTTAAAAGAATATTCAAGTATTTGTAGAGAACACTAGATCTTGGACAATGGTATCCTAAGAACATATATTTTGAAGTTCATGCTTATATAGATGTAGATTTGGCTCGTAATGTTGACGATAACACAAGTACTAGTGGTGGAGAATTTTTCTTGGGTTCACTTTTAGTTCCTTGGTTCAATAAGAAACAAAGTTTTATAGCTCTATCAACTGCTGAAGCATAATATGTTGCAGTTGTTTCTTATTGTACACATCTTCTCTTGATGATGCAAATTCTATAAGATATTGTTGGGTCCAGTACATGTAATATTAATGGAACAATATTTAATTGTTAATCTAGGAGTTCCTAAACTACAAGACACATCACTAGAAATGCAAAAGAATGACTTCAACAACTTGCAAAAAAAAACCTAATTTTTCCTACAAAAAACAATAACTATCCACTCCAACCCTGCAATCAAAATCATTCATTAAAATTGAAACCATAAACACTAATCTTGCAAAAAAATTGATAGCCTTCCAAGTTCTAGAAAAACATGCATAAATTCTTAATTCAATTTCTACACTATATTTGAAAATTTTATTAAAATAAAAATAACTTGATTGATCTAGACACTAGCTACTTAATTCATTAACTTATCAAGAAAACTAAGATTTCAAATTAGATAAATAATCAAAAGCACCAAAATAACACATTTTTTAATCCAATCAATCCCACAAGAGTGCTTAAGGGAGTCACACAAGACATCAAAAAATTCTTGCACAATCTCCTTCTCTATTTATTCTAATTCTTGCACTCAGTTCTTGTAATAGGCAAGACAAAAAAATTCTTGCACTTTGCTCCTGTACAAGGGAGGATAGAAGAATTCATGTACTATTTTCTTATACTGGGAAAAGAAATAAAACACTTTTCATCATTTTCCATGCATTCAAAATGAATAACGATTGTCAAATCTCAGTACATGAACATTCTTATTATCATCATCAATGGATTGACCTTAAAATTGGAAGAAGCTCAATCATGTCAAAGACTCAAAATACTTCAACAGTCAAGACATACAAAAATAGTACGTTTTGGCACTACACTGTCTACTTCATGTGCTACACTGTCTCGTTCCTGCACTGGAAAAGGACATGTGAATGAACACACAAATTTTAGTTCTTCAAGGTTAAAATGATTTAAAATCAGGAATATATTTGGAATAAGGCCAAAGCAGTCTTGTTTTATCAATCCAAAGGTTTTGAAGAGAAAAATTTACAAAAGACCAATGTTGTAACTTTGAACACTCAAGGTAAATTATAGATTTGTGGTAGTTAATAAAAATAAAAAGTATCCTAAAATAAACTCACTCCATATTTGGATGGTCTCACTGTCAAAATAAATACATCAAATGAACAGAGCGTATGAACAACATTTGCACACTTATGCAAATGATATAACACTAGTTTCACAGTCCACAATTGTATTCATAAAAAATCATCCACACTATGCTACTAACTAAGAGATAACAAGCTATATTGGTTGGGCCCTAGCCAACCATCTCGTTTCCTTATGAGGAAAATAATGAACTACATATTATTTAACAAAATTGAACATAAATGAAGATTGAACCTGACATTGATGCTTTATTAATGAAACCTCAGTCTTTAAAACATAAAAATATTCAGTCGTCTAGCTCTATTTGATCATAGGAAGGGGTTTATAACCCCAAAATTTAGCTCAGTTTCATGAGAATACAAAGAATGGTTTTCTAGCTAGGCTTGGAGCCATAGCTGTGTTTTTTGTAATTGTTCTAGATTACAAATTTGGCTCTAGACAAGCCAATTGTTTGCAAACAATATGGACATTGAATCAAAAAAATGTTACATGAATGAGAGATCTAGTTCAACCATGATCCAATTTAGGAAAAACAAATCTGATGCAAATTTTGCAAATCTGGGCATAGTTTGGAATTCTAGAAAAAAACATATTTTTTTATAAAATTGCCTCAAAGATCCTTTTGTATCTCTTAGAACGATGCAAATTTTGGTATTTATTTTGGAGGAGACCTAATTTTTTATGTTGAAAACAAAAACCTCTCTTGGAATTTTCTGATTTAGTTCCATTTTATCGAAAAAGCATGCCCGAAGCTGATTGTTTATATAATTTTGTAAATCTGGGGTTTTCCTGATTTTTCTACAAATCTATCTCAGATACCCCTTTGGATCTCCCAAACGGTTGTGAAATTTGGTAAACCTTTCACTTACTTCTCAATTTCCTATACTGGTAATAAGACCCGTGTTCTAGAATTTCTAGATTCACTTTCATCTACAGGTAAATCGAGGAGTGATTTGGGAATTTAAAAAACTTGTGTGAATTTGGGGTTGAAGCATTAATTATTCGCTAAAAATCCATATTCATAACATGGGTGAATTTTGGCTTATGTGGATGTGTTAAAATAAAATTTTGAACAAGAACCTTTCTCATATTTTTCCTAAAAATGTGTCGATGTATGAAAGCCCCAACTTGTTTTCTCTCTAGTGTAGGAATGTTATTCTTTAGTGCAGGAACAAGTCAATGAAATATAAGTGCACATAATGACTATAAAAAGGGATCCAAGATCATTCCAAACACATGTTTTTACTACCAACTAGAATTTTCTTTCATTTCAAGCTTCAATGATGAAGTTGTCCACATATACTTGGTACAGGATCCCTATGTGATGCAAGGACAAGACAATCTATATTTACAACATTTTAACTAACAATAATCCTATAAATTCATATAATGAAGGTATTCTTATATAAAATAAAACCCAAGTGAAAATCTTCACTGTTGGATTAAAATAATGTAGAAAGAGTTCATAAACTCGTAAAACAAGATAATAAGTAGGGAATATTAAGAATAAAAAGGTGCATTAAGTAATGGAATTATTGGGTTTGACATCCCCCCATTTTGTTCATCTTTCATGTCCTCATGCAATCAATCAACTAACATATTGATCTTCCCTTGCAAAAAACCAAAATTAAACCATATATGTTCTTGCAACCATGTGTGAACACATGTTTGTTGCTAGATTTGATTGTTCTAAGAGATAATGTATTCCAGTTCATTTATGTACCGGATTATTTATTCATTAATACTGATCCAAAGAAAATATGATGCCAGGGCTACCAGAGGAATGCTAACAATTTTGTTACTACAAGACTAATAAAATAGCCAACAATCAAAATTTCCTCAAAGCATCTCAAGAGCAATCCAAATAAGAAAGTATTCACTTTCAATAGCCTCATTATTATAAATAGAAGTGAAATTATTTGGAATCCAAGACATTCAAATGGATGGAAATAGGAAAAAATAAATATTACAAAATGATACCTTCCCAAGATGTCCATCTTACCATTATCCAAGTGTATCGCTGAAGCTCCTCTTGTTCAAGAAAAGTGAATCACTTGCACTATGGGTCCCACATCCATAAAAAATAAATTATTTAAAAATATAGAACTCCAAAGAATAACACAAAAATGATCTCAAATCCATTATCAAAGATATATGATAATGAGTTTACAGAAAGACAAAAACAACCAAGTAAATCATAGTATAAAATTAAATTTAATACCATAGGCATGGCCCTCTGCCAACAGGTGTCTATAGCCTTGGCAAGGATGCCTTTTAACCCCATGAAATTCTTGTGTCCCATGTATTAGATATTATTAGATATATATTCATAGTCAATTGAAAGAATTTACATTTGTTTATAAATTAATTGAAGGTTATTTTCTTGCCTTGGTAACCAACTAACGACAGTGCCATTCACAAGAACTAACAAGAATGAACAAAACATCTAGTGGTGAGACCTCTTGTCTTCCATCTTTTCAACTCAAAGCCTTTTCCCTTGCTTTTTGATAAGTAGCAGTAATGTCATTTTCATTAGGACCCATGATCAGGGTAGGTCGACTTGTAATGAGACCTCCCATCCCTGAAATAATCATTGTAAAAGGAACTCTAATTATAATTAACCTTAAATAGGTTACTTAATAGGTGGAGAGGAAAATATGCTCCTTAAGAGCATGGGATGGTGTGAAATTGTTTTAATTTTGAAACTTTACTAGTTGGTACTTCTACCCTAAAGACTCATTTTGAATAACTCATTTCAGATATTGATTGGAAGATTATGTGAGATAATTATGCTCTGGTTCTCATGACAGCTCATTAGGGTTTTACAAGAGTGGTCTGCCATAGTATTTTTTTCAACAATACCTTCTAAGAGTAACTTTAAAATATTTCTTGGACAAGATATTGATCAAGTGAGTAGGCCAAGGTTAGGGTTGTGGGTTTATAACTGAAAATTTTTAAGCATAACCATGATAAGTCCCCTTGACTAACTCAATGGATTACCAAATAATGAAGAGCGACCAACCCATCAATTATAGTCACTTTATAAAATATGAGGCATCAAGAGTGAATTTATTTTGACAATTCTTACCACAAGAGTTCTTAATGACATAAATTTCAATAGTTGTGCCTTAATAATTATAGTTTCAAGAGTGCTATTATACAAGTTTATTTCAGATGGAATTTTTATTCATTGTTCTTATATTATAATTATAAATATTCCGGGAAATCACATATGGAATTTTAGAACCGACGCGTTTCGAACTACCAACTGTAGTTCATCATCAGGATAATATCCATAACATTATAATTATAAATCTTCTGGGAAATCACATATGGAATTTTAGAACCGATGCGTTTCAAAATACCAACTGTAGCTCATCATCAGGATAATGATGAACTACAGTTGGTAGTTCGAAACGCGTCACTTCTAAAATTCCGTATGTGATTTCCCAGAAGATTTATAATTATAATGTTATGGATCATAGCATCTTGCACTCTCAATGTTCTTATATTACTGTACCCTAATTTAGAGAGAGGAATATCTCCTTCAAGTGTAAGAGTACTTTAAGTGTAACCATGTGCATAATAGAATGATAAATATACTCACACTTAGTTTTAAAGAATAAACTTCAACACATGTGAGAGTATTAGAAACAAACTACTTTAACTAAGATGGTACCAAGAGTTGCTGAATGATGGAGGAACATTGTGTACCAACAAATTTTTGTAACCAACTTTAAATGAAGTTAGTATTTTCTTCGTATTATGATGCATTAGTAACTGAGGGTGCCCCCTCCTCTATCATATCATGTTGGTGTTCCCAATATTTCTGATTTTTTTCTTGAGTGTAGGATGGATCTTGTGGTAAACATATCAAGAACTCTTCAATATATGTTTCCAATGGTTCTTCCTCCTTATCAGGTCTTATCCATGATTCTTCAATTTCCTCATTAGATTGAAAAATATATTAACATCAAGATTCTAGAAATTCTTAAAGGGATGGATCATGGGTATTTTTTTCGTTTATCACATCTAAAAAGGTGGATCTACTCTTGACTTCTGCTCAAATCTATTCCTCCTGGGAGGGAGAGATGTGAGTTGTTGTCAAGATCTGAGAAAGATCCTAGAGTTCATATATTGTTAAGCATTTAATCATTCATCTTTTTCTAGCTAGAAGATCCCATTAACACATGGATTAGCATATGGGGGGGGTTGTTACAACACAAAAAAACCTAAAAACTCATTTACAAGAAAGGAAAAAAATTAGGCTTGTGATATCTCTCGTAATATTGTCCAATATGCTCCAGCAAGCAAGAGAATCACACTACAAAATCATTTGCAGGAAACAAACCAGGCTTGTGAGCTCTCTGGAAATACTTTCTAGTATGCTTCAGCAAAGCAATGGAATCACACTAAAAATTCCTTTGTAAGAAAGGAAACAAACTAGGCTTGTGAGCTCTCGTCAAATACCGTTTAGTATGCTTCAACAAGAAAGAGAATCACACTAATTAAAATTTCATTTGCAAAAGAAAAGAAAAGAGAATAATGGATTACCAAGCCCTTATCCCTCAAGAAACTCCCCAAAAATGATGTAAAAATTTTGGGTGAAGTCTATGTAATATTAATGGTCCAACATTTAATTTTCAATATGGGAGTTTGTGAACTTTGAGACACAGCACTAGAAATTCCAGAGAAGGGGTTCAACAACCTACAAAATAAAATCCTAATTTGTGATGAAATAAAAAATCATTATCCACTCCAACCATAAAATCAAAAGTATTCATTAATTGTGAAACCATAAACACTAATATTTCAAAACAATTGACAACCTTCCAAGTTCTAGAAAACAATGCGTAAATTTTTAATTCAATTTCTACTCTAGATTTGACAATTTTATTAAAATAAAAACAACTTGATGAATCTAGACACTAGCTACTTCACTCATTAAATTATTTAGCAAGCTCATATTTCAAATTAGATAAATAATAAAAAACACAAAAAAACACATGTTTCAATCCAATCAATCCCACAAGAGTGCTTAAGAGAGTCACACAAGACATGAAAACATTCTTTCACAATCTCATTCTCTAGTTATTCTAATTCGTGCACTTAGTTCCTATACTAGGAAAGAAAAAATAATTCATGCACTCTATTCCTCTACTAGGGAGGAAAAAACCGTTCCTGTATTGGGAAAGGAAATAAAAAACTTGGCATCATTTACTATGAATTAAAAATGAATAACCATAGTAAAATCATAGTACATGAACATTCTTATAATCATCATTAGTGGCTTGACCTTAAAATTGGAAGAAACTTAATGAAGTCAACAACTTAGAATACTTCAACAGTCAAGACATGTACAAAAAAAATGTGTTTATGCACTACAATGTCTCGTTCCTACATTGAAAAATAAAATGTGAATGAACCTGCAAATTTCAGTTATCTAAGATTAAAAACATTTCAAATCCCAAATATATTTGGAATAAGTCCAAAGCAGTCTTATTTTATCTATCCCCAACAATGGAAAGGTTTTGAAGAGCCAACTTTCCCAAATAATAATGTTGTAACTTTGAAACCTCAAGGTTCATTATAGATCTGTGGTGATAAGTTAATCAAATTTCACAGTATAATCAAATAATTCACTCCATATCTGGATTGCCTCACTCTCAAACAAAATACTTCAGATGAAGACGACGTATAAACAACATGTGCACACTTATGCGAAAGATATAACACTAGCTTCACACTCCACAAATGTATTCATAAAAATTCATCCACACCGTGCTACTAACTGAAGGATAACAAGATGGATTAGTTGGTCCCTATCCAACAA
Organism: Pinus albicaulis; assembly: GCA_034641835.2. Taxonomy (NCBI): domain Eukaryota; kingdom Viridiplantae; phylum Streptophyta; class Pinopsida; order Pinales; family Pinaceae; genus Pinus; species Pinus albicaulis. The sequence continues at coordinate 322,435,852 of CM076581.1, read as the reverse complement.
TCTCATTTCCTTATGAGGAAAAGAGTGAACTATAGAGTATTTAAAAGCATTAATAAAATTGAACACAAATGAAGATAGAACCTGACATTGATGCTTTATTAATGAAATCTTAGTCTTTAATACATGAAAATGTTTAGTATTCCATTTCGAGTTGATTATCAGAAGGGAGGTATAACCCCCAACACTTAACTCAATAGCATGAGAATACAACGAATTGTTTGCTAGCCAAGTACGCTATTTTTTATAATTTTACATGACAAATTTGGCTTAGAGAAGCCAATCCTTTGCAAAAAACATGGCCATTGAATCCCAAAAATTTTCCATAAATTGGAGATCTATTTAGGAATGACCCAATTGAAGAAACACAAATATGATGCGAATATTGCAAATCTTGGCATATTTTGGAATTTTGGAAAAAACATCATTTTTTTAGAACTTCCTCAAAGGTCCTTGTGTATCTCTTAGATCAGTGTGAATTTTGAAAATATGTTTGTAGGAGAAACAATTTGTCATGTGGTAAGAAAAAAAATCTCGTGTAATTTACTCAATCATCTCCATTGCCTTGAAAATTGTTCCCAAAGTTGACTCTTTGGCTAATTTGAAAATTTGGGTTTTACCTAATTTTTCTACAAATATGCCTCAAAGAACCCTTCAGATCTCGCCAACAGTTTTGAATTTTGGAAAAATGTTCATTGGTTACTCAATATCCTATAATGTGAAAAAAAAAACTCGTGTTCATTAATTTTAATATTCTTGTTAATATGCACGTAAATTGAGGAGTAAATTTTCAGTTTGAAAACTTGTAAGAATTTGGGGTTGAAGCATTAATCATTCCCTAAAAATAAATATGTTTGACCTGCTTTCATTTTGATAGATGTAGATGTGTTCAAACAACATTCTGAACAAGAACCTATCCCGAATGTTCTCGAAAATGTGTTGATCTATGAAATCCCCAAATTGGTTAGTCTCTGATGCAGGAATGTTTCTCTTTAGTGTAAGAACAGGGAGATGAAAGATAAGTGCACATATTACTGTAAAAAAGGATCCAATATCATTACAAACATGTTTTGTACTACCAGCTAGAATTTTCATTTCTGACAAGCTTGAATTTTGAAGTGGTCCACATATACTTGGTGTGGGATCTTTATGCAATGCAAGAACAAAACAATCTACATTAACAACATTTTAATCAGAATTAATACTTGAAATGAATATAATGAAGGTATTATTATATAAAATATAATTTAAGCACAAATAATCACTATTGCTTTAAAATAATATAGAAAGAGGTCATAAACTGGTAAAGAAAGGGAATAAGTAGGGCATCATATGAATAAAAAGGTGCATTAAGTACAACAATTCTGGGGCCTGATAGATATACAAATCACTTGTTCTCAACTTGTGCCTATTCTTTGTGACAAATCAAGTGCTATAAGTATCTATAGAAACCCTATTATGCATTCCAAAATTAAACATATTTAAATAAAGTATCATTTTATTCAATAACAAGTTAGATTGGAATATATCACTTCAAAATAAAAATTTGTATATCTATTCACCAAACCTCTTCCACAATTTTCTTTTTAGTACCTTAGATAATGACTTGGAATGGTTTCTCCATCTTTCGTCTACTAACAAATTTATCACAATAGGGAAGTATTAAATTAGTGGGAGTTTTGGCTCAATAATAAGGTAACACTTTATTGTGTATACATGGTTCTCTTAAATTAGAATTGTGTATGTATGCGATGATTATTTCAGGAAATCACATACAGTTCTTTGAGGTGAAGAAGAAGTGGCACAAACTCAAGGGGAGCCTCTCATGCTACCATCAATACCTTTATGATATTATGGTTTTGATAATAGTTTAGTACAAACTATTTATAATTCTTATATGATGTTTAGTTGAGTTAATCCATGATCTTTTATTATTGCAGTTGTTGATCTAGTTCTTTGATGCATTTCATGCTAACATTTTTACTAGTGAAGAGGATATATTATATGTTGTGATGATAAAAATTTGGAACAAATTTATGGGGAGAATATTTTATACTTTTTATGGCTCAATGTTGGCATTATGTGCACTTCTTATTGCATAATGATGATTATGTATATATCATGTTGATTTATCTTCTTACATCACGTATTGTTGATTAGCATCTTAATTGATAAGAAGGATAATTAAATGTTGTTGTCACCATGACTTGTTTTATATATGAAGAAGCTATTTATGAATCCACTATATTGTTGCTATTGATGAAGGGAATCTATGATATGGAATGTTCATTGTTGAAGATCATTGACACTCATTTTGTTTCCATGCCTTCTCATATTTTGTTGTTAAATCTTTATTTTTTTATAAAAATATTCTATTGATGTTATGGAGAATATATATGGATGCCATGTATTAATCTCATATCTCTTTATTAAAGGATCATGAAAATCCACATGTTATAAACATTGTAAAATTCAGTCATATATGGGTTATTAGGATCAAGCCATGTCATGTATGTTACCCATTACTTTTGGTGAATGATGTAAGCATGGGATCATAGAGTCATTGGTTAGAGACATATATACTTATGGAAATCCACGTATATGATTCATTACATAACTATAGAAGGTCCAACATATGATATAGAGGAGCATGATCAATAATTAAGACTATTGTCATATATTTCACTTAGATGTCTTGCTTCATAATATAAATTATGTCTTATGTTTTTAGAGGGAGTACTTATATCAACATGGTTTTGCCCTTTTCCATTGATGTCAAAAAGGGAGTGAAGACATGGTGTTTTCAAGAGGTTTCCATCAACTCCAACACTAGATATTCTTAGAATTGTGGCTAAGATATTGTTAGCATTATGGATAATATGTTGTCCTTTGATGAAAACTTGCATGAAAAATATGTCCTTGATGTCAACCTAGTTATAACGTGATGTTTATGGAACTAATGTATATAAAAAGAATATTGGTGTAGGTATTCCATAAACGAGGACATTTATTGGCAGCGTTGTTACATGTTTCACTTGAGAAAATATTAAAATGTGAAGTTTGAAAAGTATACGTGGCCCCTAAAAAGAATAGTCACATACATATGTAGGATTAATAAATTAAAGTCACATACATCATCTTAACCATGTAAAATAGAAAACCAAGAGTTGTTCCCATGTTAATCGCCCAAAATATTATGTCATCAATGTCAATTTGATCATGTCAACAATTACTGGCAACTTTACCAAGGAGTTTTATTGTGGTATTAGAAAAGCAAATGGGTACATAAGGAGAATGAGATAAAGTATCCATGTGTGCATTTTGAAGAATAATTCATGTGTGATCTGATCTATAATATGTGTGGATTAGGGAGCAAGGAGAAGGTTTAGATCTCGAAGATATGAAGAATTATGGAGATAATTTTTTGATCTATTTATGTTTATGTAGCTAATAATGAAAGATATGTATTTATAGGTGGAACCATGATCTGAATGTGTTTTCAAAGATCTGTAATTTTGACAGGAAAGAATGCAAAACATGTGATGTGTTTGTAGAAATGTTTTAGTTAAGTTATTTGATATATGTACATAGGTTTTACTCCTAAGCACAACGTACATATGCAGGTGTACCTTATAATAACTATGTGCACATTTTGAATTTATTTTATTTATATTTAATATGGGTTGTTGACTGTTGTTCTTGCTATTCAGTAACGTTTATGACAATGTTAGATTCACTTTGATCATAATTTTTTGGCTTTGGTATTCAGTGGTCTAATATATGTACGCGAGTATTCGGCATAAATTTCTGTACATATCTGGATCTAATTTTTGAAACTCGCGTATAAATTTTGATTTCATTATGGTTTGCAGTGATGCTCTATGATATTGGATAAATATTATGTTATTTTTTGTTGTTGATCAACGATGTATATATTACTATTGTGATAGTTGTTGATCAGAATTTGGTTCTTTCTTTGGTTGATCTCTTAATGGTTGGTGATTGATATATGATCTTGATGATGAGTATGTATGATTATTATCTTGATTCTAATAGATTGGAGTTTTTTTGTTATGAAATTATTTACCTTAGTTTGGACTATGACCAGGGTTTATGATACAAAATCTTGTTGAGAGTTTTGGTTAGCTTGTTATATTGACTTGATCTGGTTGGAATAATTCAGTATTGGCATTTAGTGATATGGTATTTCTATCAATTATTCAGTTATTTAGTCTTCATTGATTGAGTTATTCAGTTTTTTTATTGAGTGATTTGAGATATGTGCATAGGTTTTATGCACAAAAAGTGCGTATATACAGAGATACCTTTCATAACAACGACATATGTTTTCTGAGTGATTGGTTTATTATTATATTGTTTTGATCAGTGATTGGTTGCACATAAGCTATTGATATTCAGTATTTAGTGTTTGATTTCAGAATAATTAACTGGTATTGAGCATAATGTTGGGTGTGGGTCTAGTTTCAATTTTTTATGAAAGGTGGTGTGTAGGTTATGATGATTATTTGAGATAGGTGGATCTAGTATGAAATATTATGAAATGGGGTTCGTGAGGAGTTGAGGGTTGAAAAATTTAGTAAGGGAGTCAAATATTCCTTCTAGTAAGAGTCGGTAAACATGATCACGGGGATATATCTCCCTTCTAGTGGATGTTGGAGAATGTGTGTATATTGTAGCCTCCTACATGTAGAAGCATAAATGATGGTAAGAGTATGTTCTGGTACAAAATTGTAAGAAGAATCTATTTATCATAAAATAAGAAGACAAAGATGGAAATTTTTTTGGCTTTCTCCCACATCGGGTTTCCACCTAAAATACCAATGTACTTATGTGTTGATGTCTTTATTATCTATTATGGTTTATCTTCTCTTTATTTCTCGTGTTACTGCATAGTGAATGATTAAACAATTAATAGAGAGTCCATACAGGATGAAGATATTTGATAATTAATGGAATAACATGTTGAATATTTTTTTAACCCAACATTTCGGACTACATAAATGATTCCATCTTCAGGGGAGTGCTAAATTAAATCATTGATCGAATTTGTGAAAAATTAGTAATTTGCACATACATGGTTTTAATTCATAGAATACACACACACACATGAGTTTTATGAATAATAGTAGCATAAAACTTTCTAAATTTGAAATTACACACTAAGTGTAATAAAAATACTAATCCCCACACACAACCACAACCCGCCCCACCTCCTCTGCCCCCACCCCGCCCCAACCCCCCCACCCCGGCCCCCCACCCCCCCCCCCCCCCCCCCCCCCCCCCCACCCCCCGCCCCATGTTAGTATTTTTCCTAATAGTAGAATGGCACAAATTTGTAAAACGTGCAAGAGTTAATAACAATGAATGATGTGGATTATAATATAGCATTAATTTATCCCACATTGTAAAATATGTAAGAAAATCATGACTACTCAGCAATCTAAATGGAGCATATGGTTTCTAACCAACCTGTTTCAATTATAATTGGCCTGGGTTCTAATTTAGTAATATTAGCTTGAAGGTTGCAAAGAAATGTGATTTGAAAAATAAAATCCATGAGAAATCAGGGCTTTTCTACCTGGCCATGGAAACCTAAAGACAAGTAATATACATGGTGATTTCATTCCTGATGCAATGGGTGGCATTCCTACTTTAACAAATCTCACCCTTTCAATGTTGGGCTAATATGACCTTCTAATCCACATGGATATGTTTGCGTCCAATAAAACCAAATATGACTATTACAGAATGTCATTTGAGGGCCTCGAATATAGTGGTAAGAAACTAATGTTATAGGAGATAAAGAAGAGTGTCATGCTTAGACGAATCTTAACACTGCTAATAAAAAATGAGTAGGAAATGGTGCACCACATATGTGATCAAGTGAGAACTAAATAAGAAAACAAAAAACACCAGATGATAGATAACCTAGTGTTAAAGAAGTTTAGTGATTTGTTTCAGGAGGATATGCTAAGATTACCACCAATAGGATAGATCAATTTTTCCCTTCAATTTCTTCTATGATCAGTTCTAGCCTTCAAATCTCCCTATTGTATTAGTACACTAGAACTATTGGTGTCGAAGATGAAGATAAATGACATGTTAGATAAGGGTTACATTATACCCAATGTGTAACCCTAAGCAGGCCCAATGTTGTGTTTAAAGAAGAAGGATTGCACAATGTGGTACTTCATTGATTAACGGTAGCTGAATAAAGCCAAAATAAATAACACCTACCTATTTCCTAGGACTAAGGACCTATTTGATCGACTGAGAGGAACTACAATATTATCAAAAAATATATTTGAGATCTCAGTGCTATCAGGTTTATATTAAGGATGAATACATCCACAAGACAACATTTAGGATGAGGTGTGGACACTATGAGTTTGTAGTGGTTCCATTCGGGCTCACAAGTACACCAAGAAAATTTATGTTCTTGATGAATAATTTCATGTTGTCACTGCTACAACACCCTCCAAAATTTCACTACATACAAATTTTGGAGCCTACCCAACCGTTAGATTAAATTTTTTTGGTTTTCAAGTGTTGTTTCAAGTCATTCTACATGTTTCAAGTGTTATGTATCATTACTAAGTGTTTTTTCACTGCTTAGAACATATAGAGTTCAGTCCATGGTCATAACACATTTGTTTGTCGTAAAATGACACTTTTGGTCGAAGTTGCATACACTTTGTTCATTGTACTTGTGGAGCATTTGTAAACTAGAGTTTGGATGTTTATTTTTCTTTTTTCAAAATTGTCTAAGTTTTATTAATGATTTGGTATGTTTTTAATTTCATTTCTTGTATAAAATCATTATTTTCACCCCTTGTTCTATCTTCCATACTTCGACAAATTTGGTTAAACAAGTTAACCCATTAAGGCTAGGAGCGCAAAAGCACACTCTTAAGACTTGATCATGATTCCTTTGTTATTTCAGAGTGCACTCCGTGCCCTTAAATATCGAATAGTGGAGAACCAACCATCCTTACCCTTCCCCTTTCTAAACTATGCCGAGAAAATTCATGTCCTCTTTGGAGCACACTCCTTGAAGAACTTCCCCCCCATTGAGTACATTAATGCACCTAGAAGCACTAAAGTTTAATCCATTTTTCCTTTAGAAGTGCACCCTATGCCCTCCTTGGTTATCTTTAATGCATGAGAAGACCTCAAAGCCCCAAATATTCACCCCTTTATCCTCCAACAATGCACCATGCACCCTTGTTGTCTCCTTTAAGTGCATGATGCACCCGTGAATATTGAATGTTCTTCCTTCATCCTTTGAACCTATTCCATGCACACTCCCTTGATATTTCTCTCTCTTTTTGAGTGCATGAGTGCATCCTGAAGCCTTGAATCGTCATCCCTTCAACCTTTCACTGTGTACCATTGTGCCCGAAATTTTCCTTGTCATTTCTGAGAACACTATTAAATCATGAATAAAAAAGTTTCATGAAAAATTTTAGAATAGGATATTTTTTAGGTTGATGTTTTGTTTCCATGAGTGATTGCAGTTGCAAATATTTCAATAATAGCATGGAAAGGATGAATGAATGATATCGAGCACAAAGGTAAGTCAAAGGAATCAACCATGAACAAAGAACAAATTCAAATCTTGATGATCGAAGCAACCAAAAACACTCCATGAGTTCAAACACCCTTTGGAGGGTGAAGAAATCAATGACGTGGAACCTAAATGAAAGGTTAAATATATGTGTGGCAACCTTTTCACCTATCAAAGAAAGTCCATGCCATTAGTTACTATCATTATGTCATCAATATTACTGACTTCTCATGTCCTCACCACATGTTGATGTGGAAATTAGGATGTGATGGTGTAATTATTGTAAAGACAAAATAGAAGTCCAAGAGTCATGTATGGAAAAAATATTCATTTGAATAATTACAAAAGACATGCAATTCCAAGAGTCATATGTAATTTCAAAATTCATTTCGAAGTTAAAGGGTTATAGAAGTCGATAGTTCATTAGTAGTTGGAAAGTCAAGGGTCATGAGGATATGAAAAGTCATGTCTCAAGTTTAAAAAGGAGCCTCTTTACACAAGCAAAGGACTTTTAACCTTGGCTTCTCCCACAAGGAATTAGAGAGATAATTATAGGACTTTTGGGGAGAAAGTAGTGGTTCTAATGCTCAACTATTGGAGCTAGTGATGTTCATTGTACTCATATATCTTGGAACTTTTTTCTTAATACCTGAAGCCATTTTTCCAACACATTTTCATGCACAGATCATGGATTTTTTTAGACTACTCTTTTAATGTTTTTGGTTTATGTTGGCTTCCTTATGTAGTAAATTAATTGAAATATTTTGGTGACTTTGGTGTTGAACTTGTTGGAAATGTGTTGTGATGATTTTAATGATTGTAGAATATATGTGAAATATTCTGCTTGATGTGTAACGATTATTTCTTATCTATGTTCATGCATCTCCATTAGATTTGTACTATTACTTTTATTTTATAGGTTCACTTTGTATACCTTGTGGTGAAAGAACCTTGATACATCTGAAATTGAAAAGTTTGCAAGGCACACTCTCCTTCTCTTTCCAAATCAGATGCACACTAATCTCTCATGCTAATAGCTTAAGCCATGGAAGATCTATAAGTTAAGAGTAGTTGGTAAAAATTTAATGGTGGGAAACCTATACCAAATAGTGTGAGGTATAATTTAGACCTCATATTAGGGATATCGCATGTATGTTGGTGGTCTCCAACACCAATAGCATTTTTGTGCTAGAAGGAGGGAAACCAATATTTTATGGATAATAATTCTTCACATAATAATCATTTATCTTCTGGAAAAGGAAATAATATCCCGAGTAACGTCCCTACTCCTGTTCCAGAGGTAGGAGGGTCTTATTAACCTATTTTGGAGTTGGGATACATAGCTAAATATGAAAAACTCTGGGTGGTTATACATATTAACCGTCAGTTTGTAAAAGCTACCAATTTACTTTCTCTTGCTCATAATATTCCTCATCATCCTAAGAAGAAAGAAATAAATCGTATTAGTATACTTGTTGCAATAGTGGAAGATTTGGTCTTTTGCACTCTTGAGGAATTATTAGAGTCTCCAAAAGACACAGATCAATAAGAGCCCCTTCCACCCATTCATCAATATTACAAGGAATATATCATTCTTTCTAGAAGATAATAACTCGCAGTCTATATGGATTTTAACGACAATTTAAACAGTGAATGAGAAGGCTCATCAGATTTAGAAAATGATGAGAAATAGGGAGATGAAGACATGGTTGATCAAGACCTATATTGGATGTCCCAAGGGCCACTCACTCTTCCAAATAACCTTCATAGAATGCCCATACACCTAGAGAAGTTTCTATCCAAGTTTGATCCTAACAAGAAACCAAAGGAAGAAGATCACATCGATGATCTTTACATGCATCTACAAATGTTAGAGGTGTTGTACAATGATGTTGCTTGTAGGATTTTTCCTTTCGCTTTAGAAGGTAGAGACATAACATAGTACCATAGCCTACCTATTAATTCAATCCATGATTGGAGGGAGGTTAAGAAAATCAATTTTGGATAAATTCGCCAATGACAAGACTCCCGCCATGTTGTTAAAAGAGGCCAAGAGTATTAATATGGGGAAAAGGTGAAGGTTAAAGATATCAATCAAAGGTCTAACTATATATTAAACAAGTATCGCCCAAACATACAACCTCACAATTATATTACTATGTATTATTACAGAGCTACCTTTCGAACATACATTTATTATTTTTTTAAAAGAGATGAAAATGAAACATTGGCTTTAAACATTGTAGAAGCAATCACTATGGAGAAATAATTGCATTCCATTAGAACTATTCAGTGATGATGATGAACCTAAGCACTCCATGGAGACTTGTAACAATTCTCTGGATTATTCAAGTAAGGCTAATGAAAATGATTTTTCTGATATTGAAAGTATGACTAGATATTTAAAGGCACTCACTAATTAAGTCTCAGAGTTAAAGATAAAGTCAAGTGACGCTTCTACCAAAAGAAAGTTCCCCAAGTATTTCCCATTTAGAATGAATAATAACATCAAGAACCAGCCCGCTAAATATTTGTAGAGTTCTAATGTTCATTTTAATATTGAAAGTATATGCATGGATAACTAATTTTCCTTCCATCGGGAATTTCATTTGGGAAAATAATTTTCCATAGTGGAACCACAACATGAATGCTCTGGAAGTGCATATCATTGATACTTTACTAGAAGATGAGCAGTACGAGAATATAGAAGAAAAAACCGAGCGTACAATGGCTGAGAAAAATACAACTATTAGACATGTAGTTAATAATTTTGATTTAATTATCAATAGTGATTGGAAGAGTGTGAAGGCACCAACTCAAAGTGAAGCTTGTCCTCAGAAACAAACTAGTCATTGTAATTTTAGGAGCAAAACATCCATTTCTGAATAGGAAGTTACCAGACAAAACTTAAAGAATAAATTGTTAAGAAGGATTTCACCACCAACTAATATTTCTAAGAATATGAGAAACAAGTATGAGAATGTTGTTTCTTCTAAGAACCTATCCACCTGTAGTAAAAATAAGTCTATCACCTTGGAAGTTTCAAATAAAGGTACACCTCTAGAGACTTCAATGCTCCCTACTAAAAATGAAACTATTGATTATAGTATAGTCAATGGTTTGAAGAGAGTTGGTGCTAACATTTATATCTTTGATCTCACAAACATAGAATGTTAGCAAGAACTGTTGTCTAAGCCTTCTCATAGCCTTCATCAGGTGACAAAGCTTCTACTTCTCGAAAGGTGTATGGTAACTTTTCTAGAACTATCGAATATGTGGTTAGTGTTGTAAATTTAGATGCTAACACTCTCTGCCCCCCGTTTTTGTTAAATTTTGAAATATTTAATTAAAATGTACATAATTTTTTGGTTGATTCAAGTGCATCTATGAATTTAATGTCTTTATATGTTTCCAATAAAATTAATGGTAAATGGGATAAAAGTGATGCAAAAATCATTTATATGGACAGATTCGTTGTCCAAGATATTGCTAAACTCAAGAATATTATTATTTTCTTGTCATGTGATCACCATGTAAACCAATGTACAAATATTGTAATTGTGGACATCCCTCAATCCTATGGCATACTCCTTAGTTGATACTAGTCTAGTAAATTACAAGGGTATTTTTCTAGAGATACGTCACACTTATGGCTTCCATATAAAGGTAGAAACACCCATATTCCAGTGGATAGTGAACCATACATGAAATATATTATGAGATCACTTGAGGGTCATAATCAACCTATTTCCTTTGAAAACCTAATCTTTGGAAATTTTTTCTTAGAAAATGATCACATGTTATATGAAGCACAACCATCACCTGTCCCACCAGATACATAGTTGGAGCTTATTCTTTGTACTCTAACTGGTATCAATCAATATTGCAACATATATGTACAAAATAGTAACTATAGTATAGGACTATTTTAGTAGTTTATAATATTTGGAATTTGTATTTCGATGGTTCAACAACACAAGATGGCTCTGGAGTTGGATGCATTATCATAGACCCACATAATAATAAGTAAAACTTATCAATCCATTTGGAGTTTGAGTGTGCAAATAATATTTATAAATACAAAGCACTCATGCCTGGGTTAATTAAATCCATCTACGTGAAGGTAGAGTTTCTCGAGTTAATAATTGGTGTCTCAAAAGTGGTTACTTTGTAGGTACATAATACTATCCGCTATGTTTCAACAACTGTTAAAAACTATTTATAGGAGATATGGAAACTAATTACTCATTTTAAATCTTTTAAAATTATTTATGTTCATAGAATTAAAAATGCCACAACAAACACATTAGCTGATGCAACTGGTAGAACGTCGCCTTTGAAAATAGGTTTTTCGATAGAGATTATAAATAAACCATCCATTCCTGATAACATAACTAATTATCATGTTTTCAAAGGTGACCAAAATATATTCAGTTTTATGGCTAATTCAGGTGTGTTCAAAGATCTTTCTATCCAGGAGGACGTGCACAACAAGGCTTTGCAGGAAGCATTTGATGCAATAAAAGGAAACAATAAACCTCAATATTTAGTGTTCCTTGAAATAATATATGACCTGTAAAACAAATTTAGAGGACCAATTAATACTAATACTTAGAGCTCGAAGCTATCATTCGAACAAGTTAATTTAGGAACTTGGGATGATCTGAAATATGTAAACCTTGGTACATGTTGTTCTCCACAAGAACAAAAAGCATTCATCCAACTATTCAAATAGTACCTATATGAATTATGACTATATAAGGAAATATTATGCTCATATTATACAAAATATCATTCACATTAAATAAGGGGTAAATTCATTTTAGCAGAAGCTAAGGAAATTTCATCCAATGCTGGAACCCCTAATCCAAAAGGAGTGGAGGAAGCTGCTAGATGATCAGATCATTTTTAAGGTTATACATTCTATTTTGGTTTATAATTTGGTCCCTGTTAGAAATAATTTCGGTGAGATAAGGTGATGTTTCAACTTTCGTAATCTCAATTGGGCATCAGTCAAAGACAATTTTCCAGTGCCATCCATGGAACAGATCCTCCAAACAATATCTAGGTTTGTGGTGTTCAAATTTGTAGATGGCTTTTCTGGCTACAATCAAGTGCTAGTGGCTAAACCAGGTTACCTCAAAACCATGTTCAATGACATGTTGGTAAAACTCACCTTTAACCACATGCCATTTGGGCTTATCAATGTTGGTGCTACATTTCAAAGAGAAATTTACATTTATTTCCATGGCTTGATCGACCAAAGTTTCATTATTTACCTAGAAGATTTTATTTTTCTCTCTAAAAGAATATCAGACCATGTGCATCATCTGAAACAAATAATTGAGTGATGTGGAAAATATGGGATTTCTCCCAATCCCAAGAAACACATCTTCAATGTGTATGAAGGAACTCTCTAATGACACATCATTTCAAAGGGTGGAATCAAATTTTATCCTGAAAGGCTTAAATATATAGCTATGAATTCATTCCTATTAAATAAGAAGTCTATGCAATCATTTTTGGAAAATATTAACTTCCTCCGCAAGTTCATATCTAATTATGCTCATATAGTTAAATCATTGCAAGAGATTATAATTGAATATGTAATCTATGAATGGGAAAAAAACAAAAGTATTATTTTTCTTATATTAAACAAGCTATTTTTGATGCGTCAACATTATTTAGTCTTGATTATGGGAAGTATTTCCTTCTCTATACTTTTTCTTTAGATTCGTCTATTGTGGTCGTACCGACATAGTTCAGGATACTGAAAGAAATGAAAGACCTGTTTCTTTCATGAGTGATGGCTTACAGGGGTGAGAGATAAACTCCCCTCAATCAACAGACAAGATTATGCTATATATAAGGTAGCTAAGCATTTCAGACCATGCCCCCGTGAGGGTCACACGATTGTATATGCGCCTCATCCAATGGTCAGAACGACCTTTGTGCAACATGATATGGGTGATAGGAGGGAAAATTGTATGTATTGTTTATAATGATATTATTTGGATTTTAATCCAACTCATATCATTAAATTTCATGGCCTATGTTAATTAGTAGCATAAGGAAGATATGCTCTTGTTGAATTTTGAAATTGTTTCATTTTTTACTACCTTTTCCCGTCTCCTTCATCTTTTTGTGGCCATTTTTATAGAAACCTCAACATACTCAAGGTCAATTAATCTTGTAAAAGGTGTTAATCGTCCATGTTTTAGAATTTGACTCTTTATGAACTACAATGAAAACATTCCTACAATTATAAAATTTTCAACATTCCATAGCTAATATTTAATTCCACAGCCATATCCATGATTACACAGGTTTCAATGCATCAATAAAGGAATCAAGGGTATATGTGGATGAAATATGTTTACTACATGGATGAACACCTATTTCCATGACTTGGCAGACTACAGATATCAGGATATCTAAGAGTCAAACTCAAAGTGAAACTCTGAGTATGACGGTGCAGCGGTCAAGCGAAGGAAAGCAGAAGATAAATACAACATCATACGAGTGTGAAAAAGGCATGTTCAACCACGAGGATATGATTTGAGAATAATCCCTCATGATTTTCTCTTTCAGTATAAAATCATGAGGAGATAAAGTTCTAATTTAAATGTATTTCCTAGATCAAAGAATAACGTCATTTTGTACTGGCATAGAAATCTAGAAGTAGTTTAAAGACGACTTGTATAAAATCCATAACGTGATGCCCAAAAGACTCTTCAGAAATTAAGTTCGTTGTAGTTCATTTCGAGTATTTGTGAAACTATGTTTTGAATTAATACAACTATTATTTTGCAATGCGTGACTAAGCAATCATTTAACCAATAACAAACTTATGCTCATGGAAGGTCCCCCTGCCAAGTTGTAAGGTTATTTAGTTTTTTTACCATTAGGGGAATTTTGAGGTCTAAAATGGGCCTCCTAAGGAAATAATAAAATAATAGCTAAACAAATAAAATAATATTTATGAATTTTCAATTCACTTTTTGCAGCACAATCCATGTAACCATAGTTAAATTCAATTCAAAAGTTGTACAAAAATAAATTTAATAAAAAAAATTGTATTAATGTGACTATAAATTAGAATGATTTTTTTAAGGAAAAGTCATTATCACTGAACAACTAATGCATTTGTCCTTTGTACATAAATAACTTAAAATAAAATTTAAGTATAAATTTATAAATTCTTAATTATATTATATGTTATTAATTAAAAATTATATTATTTAAATTGTATAATAACATGTAATTAATATAATATATAAAAATAATATAATATAATATAATATAATAAATGTATAGGGATATGCATTGTTTCTTTCAAGAAATATGAAATGAAAATAATATATTTTTATTCAAAAAGTGTGAAATGACATTTATTATGAGTACTTTACTTTGACTTTAAAAGTACTTAAAGCACTACCATGGTTAACCATGAGTTTTTATCCACCATTAAGAATGTGACAAGTAAGTACCTTTAACTCAAGCAATGCAACCTCAACCATTAGGGATGATGTCATCCCATAAAATGTGATTCGTTCTCATAAAGTGAATTTTGATTGTATATTTTCCTTAGGAGGCCCATTTTAGACCTCAAAATTCCCCTAATGATTTGATTTTTTCTTATAGCGTGATAGTTACGTGAAGTTTTTCTTGAGTAGTTTCACTACAATTATGTTTTGATCATTTGATATTTTGGTTTTTGAGCACTGATAAAGGGAAATTACCAAAAATATTTTACTTTCATATCCATTTCCTTTTAAGTTTCATTACTTAGTTAATTTTGTAGATGATGAAAGAAAATTCTTTTATAGTTAACCATGCACATCAATAATCATTTAGAGTTACATGTTCTCATTTTATTTTACTTATGAAATTAGTTTCATTAGGATTCCTTCTTTTAATTATACTTAATCTCTTTTCTTTTTTCAATTATAAATTAAGTTCTCTTTATCAAATTTTCTTTTGTGAAATTGGTCTATAGGTTCCTTTATGTAAAGTAGTGTTTTCAATTATGCAAATAACATTAAGATCATTTTCCTAAAATCCAATGTTAGAATTTCCTTTAATGGAATTAGAAATAAGTTTTGAATTCTGCATTTAAAATAGATTCTCAATTCGGCAAGCAAGAGATTTCAATTTAGTTAAGAATTTGTATTTTTAATGTAACTTTGAATAGAAATAACTCCTGAGTGATTACTCTCTAAAATTTGTTAATTTTTTTTGCATACATATAATAATTTCATTCTTAGAATAAATCAATCCAAATATATAATTCTAGCATATATGGTGCACATACGCTTCATAGGTACACGAAACTTGGTTGAAAATTAATGAAGTAATTTAAGGACTATTAAATTACCAAACATTTTGGCATCGTTAAGTGGGAAGTGTATATATTATTCCATTCCTTGTTTTCATATCAATTTAGATGAATTCAATATTTATTTATAAGCCTAATTAAAAAATGATAAACAAAATTTATCCATAGATAAAGGGATTCTAGGGGTATATTTGTAATTAGAGGTATAATTTTAATTCCAACCTCACCAGTCACTCCACCTAGACCTCGTAGTGCAACACCATCCATTGACACTCACATACCATCATTTGTAGGTAGACATAGACTCCCTGAGGTGCATGGATTTTAAATCCAACCTAGAGATTCACCAACTTATTCTATTGAATTTGTAGTTGAAGAAACCACATCCCCAACAGAAGGAGTAATATTTCTCTCTTCTATAGGAGAACAACTTATAGGACAAGAGCTATAAGTCCCTAGTGAAGAATAAGAAACTTGTTTTAATATTACATTAGTATAATAATAAGAAGAAGATCTAAACAATCCAATTATAGAACATTATATTATCTCCAAGGAATCTATAATGGAAGGGAAAGGAGAAGGTGAACTACACAATCTAAATGGTAAACTTAGTATTGTCGATGCAAGAGGATGAACATGAAATAAAGGAGGAGGAGGTGATAGAGGTGGTGGAGGACAACTAGATCATTGTGGATTTCCAATCTCTGATGAAGACACCACATCCACAATGAAAAACATCTCACCCTCCATCCTCCCTAGTTTCCATGGTTTAAGGCATGAGGACCTTGAAACACTTATTTTTGATTTTGCAGTTCTATGTAGATATTATGACTACTTACTTGATCCTCAGAAATTGAAATTATTCAAAACTATTCTTAAGGATGGAGCATTTAAATGGTTTATGGCTTTCGGAACACAGACTATTAGAAAATGGGAAGAAATGAAAAATGTGTTCTTAGAAAAATATAAGGATTATTGCATGCCCCATAAAATTAAGGATTAATTCTTTAATATTATGCATAAAGAGGATGAAATCCTTTAAGAATTATTTGAAATATTTTCTTACACCATTAAAAGTGTTAAGATGTATAATTTAGATGAAGAAACACTAGAATGTATTTTATTAAAATTTATCAGAGATGAGTGGATTGATATTCTCAATTTAATGGGAAAAATAAATGTTTGTCAATGTTCATTTGGAGATATATGTGATCTGTGTAAACATATTTCAAGGGGTAAGGCTAAAACTGGTAAAAATCCAAGAGATCATGTTATGTCCAAAATTTGTAATTTGCAACTGGAACAATAAGTAGAGCTGAATTAGGAAATTTTCTTGAAAATTTCAAAACATACATCTTTGGGAATCTTAGTGAAAAACTAGATACCCTTAAGATACAGAAAAAGAAAAAATACAAGAATACTACATTATCTATTTTTTGTCCCAGATGTAGGAAGAAACATGCCTTGAGAGAGTGTCCCCTTGATAGTGTAGACATTGGTGTCATATGTGTTGAAAATCATAATACAAAGGAATTTAGTTCTATGCTTGGTCCTAATGATGTTTTTCAAGATGAAGTGGGAATAAACCAAATTCAATCTCTTTGTTTTATTTCTAAAATATCATGGAAAAATAAGCAACCAAATATTACTGAAGGTTTCAATATTCAATCATATTCACAAACAAAAAACAATTGGACTGCAACCATGCCTTAGAAACCTTGGCCCCCACAATCTCAGAATCCATATTGGTCACAATGTTGGAAAAATCCTTATGGAAAATATCATTATTATCCTCAATTCCAACAACCCTATCATTATTTTCCACCACAAACTTATCCTCCTCAACCAAATCAACATCATCATTTCTAAAACTCAAATAAAAAACATTCATTACCATTTCCTCAAAAAATCCAATCAACTACCTTCTCAACTACTTCTTAATCTAAGTAATAAAAATCAACGAGCTATTTATAATTTTTAAGGGCCAAATTTTCAAGATTTTATGATAACCCCATTAGGTCTAAATGATGTTCAACTTAGATCTGGTATGGTTTTTCAAAAAAGGTCACCAACAAATTCCATCCAAAAATCTAAAGAGGATGAGGTTCATGAAAATGATGCAAACCTTGCTCAAGAAAATACTCCTCTAAAGGAGGATGCTTTTATGCAATCAAAGGATTAGAAAATAAAACAAGCTCGTAGAGTTCCTCTAGTAGATCAAACTTCTATTTCCTTGGAGGATCCACCTTTTCTTGAAAGGATAAAAATTTATAAAGGAATATAAAGGAAAATTGTTTTACTAGATTACAATATTCTAGATGAACTTAAGAATATTTTCATCAAAATTCATTTACTCCAACATATAAAGGAAATACCAATATTTTCAAAAACTATCAAGGAGCTATGCATTAGGCAACCAGGAAGAAAAATAAAATATATTAAAAATATCCAATTAATAGGGAAATTTGTTTATATTATGATGGGAAAATGTATTCTTCAAAAATATCTAGATCGAGCTAGCCCCATTGTAAAAAATCATATCAATGGTATTGATAATCCAAACACTTTGATTGATTTAGGAGAAGGGATTAATATTATGAGTAAACAGACAATGGAGAAACTAAATCTTCCCAATCTTCAATATACTCCAATATTAATAAAATTGGCAGACCAAATTGTTATCAAACTAGATGGTGTATTAGAATATGTGTCTGTTTCCCTATATTCTAGGGAATATCCTGTAGACTTCATGATTTTAACCCACAAGAATAATTTAGGAGGCCATCCATTAATCCTTGGTAGACCTTGGCTAGCTACAATCGATGCATTCATAAGTTGTATATATGTTGATATGTATATATATTATGGAAATTCCAATAAAAAATTCACATTTTATCCTTGTAAAAAAAAATACCAGAAGTATAAAGTGAAATTTGGATAGATGATGATGATGAAGACTTTAATAATCTGGAATCGATATATACTTTTTCAAAATTAGATGAGGAATATCAATTCATAAATTTAATGAATAATAATGATTCTTATTCTTACTATGAGTACTATCAAATTTTTTGAGAATAATTTAATATTGAATATCTATCATCTCATCAAATGGCTTTAAATTATATGGAAAAGTTTGGTAGTTTTCAAGTAAAAAAATTTCTAGGAAAAAAATTGAATATTATTAATAACTTGGAAGACCTTCAAAAGAGGAAATGGATAAATATGTTACAAAATCATTCCTCTTCTTATGCATGGGAATATACTGGTATGACAGGAATTGATCCTAAAATTTGTATGTGTCATATTTATATCCAAGAAAATGTCAAACTAGTTAGATAACCTAAGAGGAGAATGAACCGTAATTTGAGAGAAATTGTTCAATAGGAATTGCAAAAGCTTATGAATTTGAATTTCATTTATCCAATATTAGATAGTGAATGGGTCTCACCTTTAGTTATTGTTCAAAAGAAAAATGGAAAATGAATAGTGTGTATTGACTATAGGGAATTAAATAAAGCTACTTTAAAAGATAATTTTCCAAATCCTTTTACAAATCAAGTATTAGATAGCTTGGAAGGAGAGAATTTTTTCTCATTTTTAGATGGGTTTAGTGGATATAACTAAATCAAACTAGCACCAGACTATCAAGATAAAACTAATTTTAAATGTCCATAAGGAACGTATTCCTACATGGTAGTTCCCTTTGGATTATGTAATGTACTTTCCACATTCCAAAGAGAAGTTTTAGGTATATTTTCTGATCTAATTCATGATTGTGAGGAAGTATACATGGATGAATTCACTGTATATGGAGAGACTTCTATAAATATATGGAAAATTTAGAAAAAAATATTATTAGATGCAAAGAATCAAACCTTCATTAAGCCATGAGAAATATTTTATGGTGGTAAATGAAGGGATTGTTTTATGCCACCATATTTCAAGTGACGAAATTAAAATGGATACGTCTAAAGTAGAAGTCATTTCTCAAATTTAAATTCCTGTTTTTCAAAGAGATGTTAGAATTTTCGTCATATTTACTAAATATTATAGGAGGTTCATAGAAAATTTCACAAAAATAGCCTCTCCACTTTTTAAACTTCTTAAAAAATATTATGAATTTGTGTGGAACTTTGATTCTCAAAAAACATTCCAGACATTGAAACAAAATATCATTGAAGCACCAATTCTAAGAGGACCTAATTGGTCTCTCCATTTTCATATTTATATTGATGCTTCAGACACAAATTTAGGATTTGTGTTGGAACATAAATATTTAAATCATTATGTTATATATTATACAGGAAAAAACTTAACTCCAACAGATTTAAATTATACTGTAACATAAAAGGAGTTTTTAGTTGTTGTACATGCTATTAATAAGTATTTTCATTACAACGCTAGTTATGAAACTTTTATTCATGCATATAATTCTTCCATTAGATATATAATGAAAAAAACAATTACTAATGGAAGAGCTACAAGATGGTTGTTATTATTACAATAATTCAACATTATTATTATTGATAGACTTGGAAAAGAAAACACATCTACTGATTTTATTTATATAATGAAAAATAATAACGATGATGTTCTGGTAAAGGATAATTTTCTTTATGAATATATTTTTGAAGTATCGACTAAGATACCTTGGTTTGTATATATTTCCAATTATTTAGCTTCAATAAAATTACCGCCACAATTATCAGCTAGGGAAAATTAGAAATTTGTAAAAACTAGTGCACCTTATTCATGGATAGATGGATAATTATACAAAACTAGACCTTATCCAAGCATTAAAAGATGTGTTTGAGAAGGTGAAGTAATGGAACTATCGAAATCTTTTCATTATGAGCCATGTGGAGGAGACTTTGCTGAGAACATAAATTATTACAATATACTTATTTTGGGATATTATTGGCCATATAATTGCAAAGATTGCGAAGAATATGTAAAAATATGTGATAGCTTCAAATAATAGGAAATTTTTTCCCATCAAATGAAATTCCTCTACAACTACAGGTTCTTGTAGAGCCTTCTGAAAAATGGGCTTTAGATTATTTTGGACCAATAAAACCTCCATCGAAGAAAAAGTTAGATACTTGTTTGCACATATTATGTTACAAAATGGGTAGCACCTAAACCTCTTTTATTTCCAACTGAAAGTGTTGTAGTTACATTTATTTTGAGGATATATTTACTCGTTTTGGTGTTCGAAGAGAAATTAGAACATATCAAGGTACTCAACTCACATCCAAGTTGGGGCAAAAGATCGAGGAGAGATATAAAATCGAGCATTGGGATTCTACTTCATATCATCCACAAGCCAATGGACAATTGGAATCCACCAACAAAGTACTTGAAGCAATTCTCACGAAGACTTTGCATTTTCATAGGAAGGATTGGGTAGAAAAGCTTCCCGAAGTATTATGGGAATATCAAACCACATGGAGACAAACAACTGGACATACTCCTTATGAGCTTGTTTATGGGAAGAAAATTTTGCTTCCAATTGATTTCCAAGTAGAGACGTTCGGAACAACTACTAAATTGGGCCTTGACCTATCAGAAGCCCAAAAACAAAGATTATATCAATTGAATAAGCTAGATGATATTCGACAAGATGTTATCCAAAGAACGAACATAATTCAACAAAAAATAATAGGATGGCATGAAATATTTATCAAGAGTAATAAGTTCAAGCCATGTGACTAGGCTTTTCCTTTCTATTCCAAATTTAAATATTTTCAAGGAAAGTATGAAACTCATTGGCTTGGTCCTTATGAGATAGATATTGTTTATGAAAATGGAGCAGCAAAGATCAAAAATATTGATGATGAAAAAAATACCTTCCATTTTAATGGTCATAGATTAATATTTTATCATAAACCACTAAAAAAGGAAGAGTTTGTCAAATATTTTCAAGAAAATTCTGAAATTAAGTTGGTAAGAAAGGATATTACTCTCCTCATTCTCCAACTCAATTGTAATTTTTATTTTCACTAAAAAAAATAAAAATAAAATTGTATAAGTGTGAAAACCAACAATGTTGGCATACTTACACAAAAATTATTAACTAAAAACCAAGGGTTCTTGGCAGTTTATATTTTCATAATAAATTCCCTTCTCATGTCCCTACTTATTTCTATCCTTTCTTTTCTAATAAATTTCAGGTGGAAAGAAATACTTTTGAAGACCAGTCTTCGTCACTAATGACCAAAAGTAGCAACAGAAATAACGATTCTTTTCCTGATCAAACAACAAAATTTAAGAAATAATAAGCAACAAAAAAAATTATATCATTCTACAATTGACGTTCAATTGTGCAGCCAAGTCTGAATTCTACATCTACATCAACATTAGGAAACCCACAACAAAATACTATCAAAATAATTCACAAACAGGTATGTATAATGTTGAATTATTTTTCATGTAATAACATTAGGTTTCAATCCATGGATGATTTTATCAAAGAAAAGTTTGAATCATTAAAAGACTTTATAAAATTTCCAAAAAACATGCTCATTATCATAACCATTATACCCCACTTTCTCATGATTGCTCGATGAGTGACATCAATCCGATCGAAGTCGAATACATCTGACCAATCCTATGAAATCAGATCTTGGAATCATGGGTAATTATACAGAAGGAACAATCTGATCATAAAACAAATTCTCCCGTGAATTCCTTATTATACTATCATTTTACTTTGCTTTATTTCATTTCACTCCATTATGAAACCCCTACCATTCAAACTTCATTCATTCCCTTTGTATCAACCTTCCATCATCCATGTCGAAAGGAAACAGTCGAGGACCAAAACTTCTCCTCACCATGGGGATTATCTTCTAGTCTAAACCAAATGGAATTAAGTTTCTTCAAGCATACCTGAGAGTTAGAGACTAGTTGCAACAAGTACAGAGGCTTAATTTTTTTGAAAAAATCAATTGAAAGAAGGCATAAGTTACCAAATCTTTTGCACAGGCTTTTGATGTGGTCAAGGCAGAAATTGTAGACATCAAGCTTATTTTAACAGAGTCTATCATTGCAGAAGATATGGTATTTCCTAAAAACGAAGAAAGTTGGTTCAAGAACAAAAAATAAAGGAGATTACTTGTTAAAATTCCTCAGAGAACTAGGTATGGATATATCCATATTTAAAAATATAATTCCAGTTACAACACTAAAGAGAAATGGAGAAATTTACTGTTGGTTATCCAAAAGTTTTAAATTTGTGAACGAATATTTGGAAATATGTTTTTCTACCATGCCCGACTCTTGGTGCATTTCATTGAAATAAATAATTTCAAACACCTAGTCTATCATAAATTTTCATATTCTAATATCACCAATGTTAAGTTATATATAGATCACATTCATTTTTTTTATAATAGGTAATTTAACTAATTCATTTTTTGAATCATACTTTCTACCTAATGATTTGTACACTACGCACCACACACGAGATTAGGTTATATATATATATATATATATATATATATATATATATATATATATATATATATATATATATATATATATATATATATATATATATATATATATATATATATAATACTACGGTTACATTAATAATAAATGTATATAATTGCGCCTACAGGAACACTATATATATGAGAGTTAAACTTTGGTTATTCCAATATGTTGATAAATTTCCCATGGTGCAGGTTTACTTTTTACAATCATATAATATTGTCAATTCTAGGGCCTTAGTGTGTTATAACTGTTGGCTTGGGTTTATGCCATATCTAATCCAATTAATATCGTATCTTGGCCCATGTGAAATTTGGTATTGAGCACATGGTCTTCACTGAGTCCAAAGTGATCAAACATCTATGACTCAGATCCATCCGTCAGTCATGAATGGTGGTCATTTGTTTCACTAAACCTAATGCCTTTTCCTATCAGCCTTCCTATCATTTTCCCAAAACAATGCAACTGGAGTTGAAAAACTATACACGTGAAATAGGTGGCCTACAAAGCTTCCTCCACCATGCCCATCCTTCTATTAGATCTCATAATACATGGCCACTTCCACAGGTTAAAAACACTAGTTTGGGTTTAAATATTCTCTAGGTGACCCAGTAACTAGATTATTTCCCAATCGCACTTGCATTATATAAATACTTGTTTTTTTTTTCTCTTTTCTCAATTTAAAATAAGTTATGTGATAATGTTTACGGTATTTTTAATTCAGTGCTAATTTTTCTTTCACTAGGGTTACAAAAAATTATTGTCGTTGGAGACTCGCTCAAAATTTGTTTAGGGTGATACAACTGCATGACAAGAATTTCAGGACGGTTTCTCTTCTTCTCCATGTACATTTCTTAACTTGGTTCTCTTGAGATATGTCAATCCTCTTCTTTACATGTAAACCTATAAAATCCTCCTCGAGGTCCCTAAAAAATACAAAGAGGTTGCATCAAGTCGCGCATTGGGAAAAGGAGGAATGAAAAGTAAAGGGTTGCGCACAATCACCACACAATTTCGTCATTTGGAGAAGTCACCACAAAACTTAAAATATAAAGTTCTATCAAGTGCTGAACTGCAAGGTGTAGTTGAAGCCGACCCCCCAGAAGTGCTAACATTAGTAACCAAGTCAACTAGTCAGGGCCATTCTAAGGGGAGGTCCCTCACTCTCTCAACGCTCTCTCGACCCACCAAAAATCATGGCGGGGACCACCCACTCAAGGTTTGAAAGGTAATAAGGTAAGGTAAATTTGAATGTAAATTCTCCATGCACCTGACACGCAGCCTCTCACCTACCTAGCCTCACTCCACCAATCTCCTCACAACACATGTTAGTCTGTTGATGTCATCTTGATATCAGCCCTCCAACAACTTCCACTTCACATCCTAGAGCATTGCTGTCATCACATAACTCTGGCTCATCATCTAATCCTGCTTTCCCGACATGAAAATTTGGTTCTTCTGGGACACCAAAGCATAACAAATTAATTTTTTAGGATCTGGCCTACGTGGCCTTTAGATATTTTTTTTTTTTATTTTATCTCTTCTTATGGTGAAATCACGATTTCATAGCAGATATTTTAGTTTGTTTTTCTATTAATGAGATGTGCTCGAAGCATGCTCGATTTTGGTTAGTTTTTTTTTTTTGTTAATGAAATCTACTTGAAGCACACTCCATTTTTTTCATGATGTATTTACTATAAAACCAAGAAGTATTGAGGTAATAGCCCCATAGAAATATATATAAGAAGTAAAATCAAAGAGAGGAAAAAGGTTAAGAATTTTTTCTATGTTTTTGGTCCTATCTCTTTCTGTGTCTGTATAAGAATTTTGGCTTTGAACTGTATATTTTGGGAAGCTATTTTTGATGCATATATAATATATAGACCTTGCATTCAGTCGTATTCCATCTAAAAGTGGTGAAAAATATGTATGTGTCTCTCTCCAATGTGTTCTTCTCTACATTTATATGTATTTTATTTCTCGGATTCTATGTGTAAAATTCATTGGATGCCATTGGTTTTGTTATAGGCCAATTTGGGCATTGTCCCCCAAGACCTAGTCAAAATGGACATCATCCCTAGGACCAATGAAATAGGGTCTGTCATCCCCTTATATTTCAGTTTCTATATGCCCTAAGAGAAGAACATTTCATTCATGGCTTCTATTATGATATTTCCAAGGTTTGAAGTACATGTTATATCACCTATTGACTCACCAACGCTCACTTGCAAGGGACTAACTGCGTTTTAGTGCCAAATCCTCCATGCAAGAGTGTACTTCCTGACACTCAAGAGTCCATTGGACACCTGGGAGCGAAATTCTCATTGTTCCAGGAATCTCCACATGGCCAGTTCCTTCTAGAAGAGTCCATATGTGTCAAACTTCGAATCCAGGTGTCCATATAACACCTATGAACTTGAAAAAATGTATTTCCTATTATTAAAATTTCATTAATTGAGAAACTACTATCAATTTCCCTATAAATTGAGCACTCATCCTAGCTCTAGGGAAGGAAGAATTTGTTAAAGTTATTTTGTTAGATTATCATTTGATAAGAGAGTGAAAGTACTGATATGCTGCTGGGATAATGCTGGATGTGATGAGGCTGGAATGAAGTTGGAGGAGGTTGACAACAAATCAATCCATTGGTTGTAACTTTCCCCTTCTACTCTTTAATAAATATTATTGTTCATTTTCCCATACATATGTCTCTATTTGTTGTGCAATGTATTCTTGAATGATGTATTTATTTCAGATCTAATATACTTGATTTGAGTAATATAAGTAGGTATCTTGTATATTTTATTTTGTTTGTTTTTCTCTGTTTCGTTTGCAAGAATCGATCAACTTGAGTTCGATTTAGAGTGACGATAACAATGAAAAAAGGAGAAGGAGAAGCGATTGAATCACAAGTAGGATCCTTTACCATTCTGTATATCAGCTTTCTTTAGAGAAAGTGATATTTATTCTTTCCTTTGTTGTTCTAAGTGAAAAACACCACACTTAGGGAATTTGGTTTATCCGTAGATCACAATTTTGTATAACAAATTGGCAACTCCGCTGGGGATTATCGCATAATTCCTGGTTTTTTTCCTCTATTTATCCTCATCAGTAGCATTTACTTTCTGTTACGAGTAATTTGAATGAACAAATTGCATTAGAAGTGTGTCTAGCTGCTTCATTTTCAATTTGAGCTGCATGCAATGCACTGTTGGTTAAGAAAAAGTGCACTGGAGTGCACTGTCTCCCACTCAGTGGTGCTCTGCAATAGAATGTCTCCCCTTAGAGACTGTGTTGCCCCCTCAGCCAACCAAATTCCATCAAAATTTCTCATTGCTTTCAGTTTCAGCCACATGTTTGTTGTATTATCAGATGTTTGATACCTCTTAGTGATGTCTGATACCTCTTTATCATTGGAAAATCAAATTCAAAGTATTTCATTTCTACAATAAATCAATTTTGTTTTCGAGAAGGAAATTGTTTCTTCATTCCTCATTTCCTATAGGAAAATTGTAGTTCCATTCTTCATTTTCCTAAGAGAAATTGTTGTTTCATTCCTCGTTTCTCATAAGAAAACACTTGTTTGATTGATTTCTGCATATTGTTTAATTTCTTTCATTCACATTAAATGGACCTGAAAAGAGAAACATGCGTGTGCATATAGTGAATTATGTGTGTTGCATAGGAACAAGTTAGGAAAACTGCATTTAGTTTGTGCTCTTTGTTTTTTTATGAACATTTAATTGCTCTTTCCCTTAGTAGCTAGGATTTTCATTGAAAAAACTAAATTGAAAAATTTGTTTATCATTTAGTTTGCTTTTTTAAGAATTTCAATCACATCACGTGGTGAATCTCAAAGACAAACTTTTAAACAAGTACAACATAAAATTTACATAAGTCAACCTATGAAAGCATTGGAACATTAACGATAACATTTATAAGGTCTAGGCTAGAGACATGTTTTAGCGTCGTTAAACATAGAAGTTGTCGCTAACTTATCTGCGACACATACTGGGTGTGATACCTCACTCCATTACATAATTATATCAGAGCTCGTCCACGTACCTTCAGGTATATAGGGTGGTGTTCTCGTACAAAAAGTATAAGGGGGCACTCTCACTATGCGGTTTCACATTAGATAGTGCTAATACAGACTTGGGCCTTCATGTACCTTCGGGTATATTTGGGAGGAAAAATTTAGGTTGCTATCTATCCATAGGTAACCAAGTCGGCTGCATTGTAACTTTTGATTCACCGAACACAACATTCGAGAAGATTACCTGCCCGTACTTCTTAGTTCACCAAGAGGTATTATGTAGTTCCCAATTAATTGGTAAAACTTTTGCCTAGAATTACCCTTTTTATTTTGTTTTTTTTTTTTCATAAAATAAACCAATCATTATGGAAGAAGAACTTCCCTTTCCCAATTGCGTACAATAGCACTTAAACTAGCTTTACCACCGGAAGCCATATCTGGTCAGCGAAGGTGACATCATTCTACCAAAACCAGTACTATCAGTACCTCTGGTGTGACATCATCTTCACATATACTAGATTCATCTTGATTTGTTTCTAAAAATCCTAGTTCATGCACTATTGTTGAGACAGAGTCCACATAGCGGTCACGATCCAGCCAATCAGTGAGACCATACCTCCCTAACTTGACGTTGTTCAACTAGAAGTTGATGCAAATCCTAACATTATTTTACCAGAACATCTAGATCTCGAAGTCGAACAACCATAAGTTGTTCATGTATTAGTCACTCCACAATCAATTTTATCCATTGAATATCCCATATTGCGTAGTCAACCACCTAAGATATATCTCAAGCTTGACGGTGAAATCCTTCCACCTGGTTTGATTTCGATTGAAGAAATACCAAAATATGGAACACCTTCAACTCCAACTCATTTTGGACTAGATCTTTATCTTTACGAGACTTTTCCTCAATCACGTCACACTTATTTATTTCATCCCATGTCAATTCAAGTTCTTGTAGATCCTATAGGGTATACATTGGTTCGTATGACCATGGATGAGTCAACATCCTTGCCTATACCATTTTTTACAGTTGCGACAACACCTGTTGTCGCTACCCCATTGATGTTCACCACATCAGAAGAGTCACATCTATATGGTGGCCCTTATGTCCCACCTAGTTACCAATATTTATCTAAAACCTTCTCTGGTGCATCCTCAAAACCATGGAATTCATCAATCTCATCATCTGGTATTATATTTGGTACATCTCTAATGAGTATTGAATGGATTTATCCTTTATATACATATTCAGTGCAATATCAAGCTAGTCCATCTAGGTATATTCCATCCAGTACAATCTTAATTGGACTCCCGACATTTGGAGAACAATATATTCCATATTATTATACTCCTCATGCTGTGGGGGAAACCTATGGTCACCCATTTTGACATTACTCCATCGTTATATGGTCATCCTAATGTTGGAATGAATTTTTTTCAGTGGCAACCTATTCTTCATGTTTAACCACAAACGGTTGTGCATTCATATCAACCAGTTCAACCTGTTACACCCATATCTACTCCACTTGTTAATACATATTTACCCCTTTTATAGGCTCAAAGTTCTCTTCCTCAACCATATTAGGTGGGTCCTTCCACCCAATACCCTCAAGTATTGGGCCCTCAAACTCCAGCTCCTTTGATTAGTTTATAACAACAACCTGTATCTGGAACTAGTTATTCACAAGTTGGATTACCCTATTATGGGATTTCATAGCCACAACCGTGTTTACCTATTCACAAATGAGTCCAACATATTCTAGTTTGGCCTATAATCTTGGTGGACAGACACCTTGGCAGCCACAAGTGCAAATTCCACAAAAATCATTCCACCAAAAAGTAGCTTACCCAGGTTTTGGTCAACAAAATCCTCAAGCGTTTTCTTATCAAAACAACCAGCATATGGGTTACTAGAAACTAATTCCTTATGTTGGTGCTCAATGTCCTATTTCCAAAGGAATTCCATCATACCCTGGTTATGCTTAACCTGGCTCAAATCGACATTTTCCCTTTGTCGCAACTTTTGAATTACCTTATTTAAACCGGCTTACCAAAAATCCAATCAACTACACTCCTTGGTGGTTGGTGATATCACATAAATTACCCTCAGATATTCCTAAGTTCAATCAAAACCCTAGAGAAGACTCGTCGATGCATGGTATGAGTTATCATTTGTTGTGTTCGTCCAACTCCCTAAATGATGACTCCGTGCAACTATGTCTTTTGCAACGTATGATCACTAGTCCAGCCGCAAAGTGGTACATTGAGTTACCATGAGCTTCATTTGATAATTTTACTACCTTAGCTACTGCATTTTTGACCCACTTCTATTTACCCATATGATATGAAACTGGAGCGAAACTTTTGACCAATTTCAAACAGACTAATGCTACTCACATTTCTGATCATATTCATGAGTGATGTCATCGTCGTAGAATGGTCAAGACATTTGTTCTTGATCAGCTCCTTGTTGAGTGGTTCATTAAGACCTTATTGCCATATATCACTAAGGATGTGGCTAAGGGTGGCATCATCACTGAAGAGTAGGTCATTTCTCTTGCCTAGTACTTAGATTTGATTTATACTCAGTCTGGCATGCTCTATGAGAAAATTCCCTACGTGTCACGATCTAATTTTACTGTTCCTCTTCCATCTAAGGACTCTCATGGTGATGATGGTATGATCAATACTGCAAGAACACATCACTCTACTGCATCTTATCCTGCACCTTGTTTCAAAATCCATGTCGTGTCATCTGACAAAGGAAAAAGTGACAAGCAACCTGGAAGTAAGAAAAAGGGGAACGCGAAGAAAAAGAAAAATTCAACCCCGCAAGAATGATCATCTAATCAACAAACTGGAAACAATCAAAAGCCTCATTACCCTTGTATAATATTTAATAAGGAGAACTTTGTTCGAGACTGTCCTCAGTGCACCAAAGTCTCAAAATTTCCTAAGACCTTGAATGCATCTTTTGTGTTGACAGATCCATTTCTGAATTCGGCCACAAATATGGTTGCTACAGGTCTAACTTCTATTCCCATGTTCTTATGCTATTTGTCACAAAGCCAAAAACTGATGTTTTGGTGTTAGTGCAAAATAAATATTACGGTAGTCAGGCTACTGATCAACCTACTACCTCGACCACGAATCTGTCCACAGAATCTATTCCACCAACTCCTATTCCTGAGTTAATATTAAAGCCACCGAAGGGAGTCTTCTATAAATCGACATTCAATCCTCAAGCCTGAGCTGCTCAAAATTATAATATAGTTTAATATTTGGCTCAATCCCCTTCAGCTATGTCGAATATTGAGGTATTTCAAAATTTTCCCTCCCAGAAGCACGCTTTGTTGTTGGAAATTGGTGGAATCGATCCCACAAATTCCAATTGTAGTCTTTAATCATACAGGCTATGTGCCACAATTACTAGCAGAATTTTCATTCTCCATCCAATTAAATGTTCTCAATAACATCATTCATTGTACTATTATTGATGAGGGAGCATCTACCTGCATTGTGTATCTAAACTTTTGGAAGTCATTTGGCTCACTGCACTTATCTCAATTTCCTACGATGTTGAAAGATTTTGATGATCGTACATATAAGCCTTATGGTATCATTAATAGCCTAAATGTTGAACTAGGGGGAAACATAGTAACTTTTGAAGTTGAGGTCGTTGATGGACCCCTTGACTACAACATTTTACTCGGAAGTCCATGGGTTTATGCTATGACTACGATCATTTCTACTTATATTAGAATGGTTGCCTTTTCTCATAAAGGTGTTATTACAGTCATGAATGAACTCTCCTTCCTTTCCTCTAGTTCCAAGGTAACTGGAAGCATTCCATTAGTTCACACACCCTAATTAGCACTTCAAAACATTGGTGCAGGACTATTAAAATATTCTTCCCTAATGGGAACCTTTGCATTACTGCCACATGGGATGTCAACATAAATTGCAAGTATAGATACCTACTACATGATATCTTCCACTACATCTAGCTTAATGAAGATTACGGATGATTATGAAGTTGTTACGTTGGATGAATTTCTTCCACCCAACCAAATTGTGTTGGCACAGCAATCAATCTACATGGCTCTAGCGGCTAATATGAAATCATCGCCATTGATCATTTGGGTTGATCATTCATTAGATTTTGGTCTCCATATGATCCTTTTTCATCCTCTTTCTTGACTGGTGAGAGAATTTTGGAATGCATGATACTGGAAGGAGAACCATGGGAAGATCATCATCATCATTCCCATCTTCAGGATTACAAAGAAGGTAATCTTATTGAGCTATATCATCCATCAATCAAAACATTATTTTCAAATTCTTTGCCTATTAATGCAATCAAATTCAAGAAAATATTATCAAATATTGAAGAAACCATTTCTATTGATATTTAGACCAAACCTAGAGTTGTAGAAAACATTCATGTCTGTGTGCCTTGTTCTTCATCAGAACTCGAAACTTATCACTCTGCTTTCATGAATTCTGTGATATGTTTCCTTGGTATTATGAGGAAATGGTAGACATAGATACTAGTATCATTGAACGCACCATTAAAATGTACCAGGATGTCAAACCTGTATGCCAACACCTTCATCATGTTCATCCAAAGAAGGCCACTGCCATTAAACCAAAAGTTGAAAAACTTTTTCATGTTTGTTTCATTTACCCTATTCTACTTATTGATTGGGTTTCCAACATTGTTCTTGTAATGAAGAAACAAGGGACAATCAGAGTGTGTGTGAATTATTAGGATGTCAATCTTGCTTGTCCAAAAGAAAACTATCCTAGTCCCTTTATTGACTAGATTATTGAGGATTGTGCTGGATGTGAAATATTTTCGTTCATGGATGGATTTTATGGCTATAATCAAATCAATATCTGCTCAGAGGACCAATAAAATACAACATTTATTTTTCCCTAGGACACATTCTCTTATCGTAAACTCCCATTTGGTTTAAAGAACGTTGGGAAAACATTTCAGAGAGTAATGGATTATGCTTTCAATGACATCAAGCACATTGTTCAACCTTTTCTAGATGATTTACCCATGCATTCAAAAAATCATATTGATCACCCGACTCATTTGAGATCTATATTTCTACGCCACCAACACTACAAAATATGCCTCAATCCACATAAATGTGTGTTTTGTGTTGGTTCTAGTCATTTTCTAGGATTCACCGTCTCAAAAGAAGGAATTTGAATCAACCCACTAGAGGTCTAGGCCATTCTTGCCATCAAATTTACTTCAGTTACAAACACTTCAAGGAAAGGCTAATTTCCTAAGGAGGTTCATACCCAACTATACCGAAATGGCTAAATGATTTACTCATCTCTTGAAAAAGGGGATTCCCTTCCATTGGGATAAGGTTGCGCAAGTGTTGGGAAGTGGAAAAGGTATGAAATCAATGTGTATTTTCTCATTCTTTTACTATAGAGATAATCCTTTTTACCTTAGAAAGGTAATTTATTATAAGAATTATGTTAGAATGGGAAATTTTTATGTTTATTGTAAAAAGATGACTAAATATTTCTTTTTGTTGATAAAACGGGAATTAGACGAAGTGAATAGCTGTACCGAAGGCGAGGCTGAGATGAATGCAACTGCTGTTCCACGAGCATTAGACCAAATCCTACCAAATACAAGGAAATCCAAACGCATTGCTAAGAAAAGACAGGGGACATCTCGGCTTCGGTCAAAGTAAACCATATGATAACTAAAATAAGGGAAGTGAATCCCTCAGGATACTTTGATCTTGAGGGATCGCTCTTCAAGCCTCATCTTATTCCTCGTCTTGTCCGTCAGGGTTTGATATATAAGGCAACGCCTTTATTGATTAAGGGGTCAGAAATTCTTGTATTCAAAACATTTCCTTTGTAATATTGTGCTTATTGACTCTCGGCTTTAAGAGAGTGGTCTCTGTAATACTTTATGTTTGATTAATATCAAAGATGCATTTCATTTCATCTCTCAAGTTCTGAAGTAGCCCAGCAGTGTTTCACTGGTGATAAGGGCCTGGCTCTGGTGGAATTACCCTGCTATTTGTATTTATAATATTTTCTTACTGTTATGTGAAGTTGCATTTAAGTTCATTAAGATTGCAGAGTTGCTTGATTGCTCTTGGATTGAACACAGATTTGTTCTGAGTGTTAACGAACTACACTGCTATTTTATCATTTGCAAGAAGTGTATTCTCTGTTTATTTACCTTGATATATTTATAAATATTTGCTGTTCTATATTCAATTCAAGTTGTTGTTCTACTGGTTTATGATTCCTTATGATTGACTGTTTCGTAGTATTGGCTATCGACAGGGTTGAAGTATTAAGATTAGTTGCATGATTGTGTTAAGTTTGTAATTTCTATTCAATTCATGCTTGTTGTTCCATTTCTGTTTATTGTTTATTTTTTATTCATAGCTCCAAAATAGCAAATAGATTGGTTACAGTTGTTGTGTATGCATAGGAAGTATGAGTTGTTGTTCTTTTCCAGCTTTTGTTATTAGAGGAAGTTCCTTTCAGTTATTTTCATCAGCAAGTAGATTGAGTTTGATTTCATTTTGATTTCTTTAAGAACAAGACCAACAACTGTAGAGGACAGTGGTTACTGCTTCCAAGTTTCCAGATTGGTTATCTTGCCTCAGTGTGATTTCAGTTGCATCGATTTCTAAGGGAAGGAGTTACTGCTACTGTATCCCTGATCGATGTTTTGCAGATTGATGTAGTTAGGATTTCATAGCATTTCCATTTATGTTACTGTAATTATATTTCTTTACAAGCATCTGTTTACTCTTGTATTTAGAATTATGTACTACATCTTCATAGCATTACTCTTAGCTAATTTCAGCCTCAGACAGAGTACAGTCTTGAAATAAAAAGTCACTCCCAGATTGATAATTAATGTAGGCTAATTAGGTTTTTAAAAGATACTTTTTTATGCTCCAAAATTTTGGCGTCGTTTCTGTGGAGAGTATATGCCATTTCAAAGGAGTGATGCACAATTGATTTTCTTCTACTTGCGAAGAATTGGGTATTAAAGACGGAAGGTAAGAACCTGCGCACTGGGCAAGAAACACACTTGCTCACAAACCGCTTCATAGCAGAATTAGGTAAGCTTCTTTCTTTAGGTAGGAATGAAGGCATGTTTTCTTGAATGAATAGAACAGCTAAGAAAAATAAAATTCCTCCTAAAATTGAAAAACCTAAGGGACCGGTGACCCTTGGGTAGACAACTTTTATTGACGAAATCCTTAAAAGAACTGAATCTCAGCCATCAGTAGGACCTATAAAATCTATTTCTGACAGCCTACTAGTTCCCTTTAGGCCACAGAGTCACCATCTGAAGCCTTTGCTGAGATACATAGTCAAACAGAAGGAATTGAACAAGATTTCCAAGAAATTGAGAATCCCTGCATAATTTCCCCTCAAGAAGGGAACTCTAGTAATCTCCATAAAGGAGAAGGGGAAACAAGAGAAACAGGAGACCCCAAATCTCCTATTTAAATAGCCCAAACAATAAGCAGTCCAGATAAGGGAATTGTTGTTAAACTCATTCAAAACCAAGGTCCTGAATCACCTCAAACAGTAGGTCAACAAGGAATACTTATTATTCTAGACAAGGGAAGTGTTGTCAAAGCCATTCCTGCTCCTCCTAGTCAGCCTAGAATTCCCTTGAGATCCCAAAAGGATATTGGCACATCTTTGACCAAATGGCCCAGAACCAAAATTAGAACTAGCAGACACCCCAGCAAACCTCTACGCTGCAATATCTTATAGTAGATACTGCAGTCAACGCACCTATGAAGGCCATTCCATTTCAACATATTCCCACATTTCATGGCTTAACATCAAAATATCCAGATGCATTTTTTTTTTAATTTGATGTGTTATGTAGGGGATATGATTGTACCACTGATCCCCAAAAGCTAAAACTATTTCCTTCTACATTAAAAGGAGTAGCCTTACGCTGGTTTATGGGATTAGGTGGGGGTGTCATAACTGATTGGGATCAGATGAAAGCTGTGTTTTTAAAGAAGTATCAAGATTATTGCAGGTCTTGGGAACTAAAAGTTGAAATATTTCAAATGACAGCAAAACCGAATGAAACCTTGGAAGAATATGTGGAACGGTTTCAATACAATTTTCAAATATCTACTTATTCATCTTTACCCTTACCTGATAATGTTCTGAAAACTAAATTAATTAGGGGAATGAAAGATCAATGGGTTGAAACATTGAATATTATGGGAAAAGGTGATAAATATCAGGAAATCTATGCTAACATCATTGATTTGTGTATCAGGAGTTCAAGGGGCAACACAAGGCTAAAATCAGCAGAACGTGATATGATTACAAGAGACAACAAGACCACTAATGAAGGTTTAACTCATGCAGAGATTGGAAGCCTGCTGGAAGATTTTACGACAGATATACTTGGGACTCTAACAATGTACTTTGACACTATGCAAGCCAAACAAAAGCAAGCAGAAGTAGAGCAAAATTTGGCAATATTCTGTCCTAGATGCAAGAAGAAACACAGCCACAAAGAGTGCCCACTGGATGTAATCAAATTTTGCTCCATTTGCACGAAATATCACCCTACAGAAGGATGTCCCTCGCTTCCTTGCCTAAAGGCATCTTATAAGGAGGCAAAAGAAGAATCAGAAGTGGTATGTATGCTTAATCAACACCGACAATGGTAGCCATGACAATCAGGTATGCAAAATGATCCATTTTCTTCTTTTCAGCCTCCTCAATACAATGCTCAGGAATATAATGGAATGTGGAAAAATCAACCACCTTTCCCCAATTGGTCACAACAGCCATTCCCTACAACATCTTGGCCAAATCAAACAAATCAAACTAATTGGCCTAGTTTTCCTTTCTGCCCACCGTTTTGTAAAAACAATAATTATCCAACACAATGGTCCCCCTCTACTTCGCAGATTTAGGCCTGGCAGTCAAACTGGAAAAGACCTACAAATCAGCTAGTTGGAACAATCCCTCTCTCTCAACCTACATTGCCAGCTCCCTATACAAACCCCCAGACCAAATTAAGACCTCAACTCCCAGCCCAGCCCAACCCAAACCCAAACAATAGGCCAGTTCAGTCCGTCCAAATAATGGAACCCCCAGAATTAGAAACTGAACTGAGGGAGTGCAATGACCTTTAATTAAGGTCTGGGTGCATAGTAGAAACAGAGAGAAACAATAACGTTCATATTGAAGATCTGTTACTTGTAGAACAAACATTACGAAAAGAGAAGAAGGTTCGATAACAAAACCAACAACAAGTAACAACTTCCTCTCCACCATTCCCAGAACGATTAACCATACCATGCCCATTAGAGCATCCTGATGTTGATCTTCTCGGAGAATTAAAAAATTTGTGTATAAAAATCCCTCTCCTCCAAGCTATCCAAGACATCCCTATATATGCAAAAACCATTAAGGAATTATGCATAAAGAAGCCAAAGAGTAGAACAACCACCAATCCAACTGTCCAAATAGTCGGTACTTTATCTGACTTATTATCAGGAATGGAAATACTCGTAAAATATGAAGACCTAGGAAAT
This sequence comes from Pinus albicaulis, assembly GCA_034641835.2. NCBI lineage: Eukaryota > Viridiplantae > Streptophyta > Pinopsida > Pinales > Pinaceae > Pinus > Pinus albicaulis. The sequence goes on along the minus strand of CM076581.1, from coordinate 322,398,791 downwards.
CCCATAGTAACAGTGCAAATCCATGGGCAATTGTTTCCAAATGCCTTAGTTAATTTGGGAGCAGCAATCAATATCCTAACAACCACCACTTGTCAAAAACTTGGCATTACATCACTAGAACTAACAACAACCTTATTGGAATTGGTTGATCGATCGATAGTCAAACCAGAGGGTACGCTACAAGATGTAATGGTATCTATAGATTCCTGGGAATACCCTACTGACTTCGTGGTTATCAATCCAAATAACTGGCTAGATGGACACTCGTTAATCTTAGGTAGACCTTGGTTGGCAACTGCCGATGCTTATGTTGGATGCTGACAAGGCAACATGACAATAATAAGGGGAAACTATGTCAAGAATTTAGCTTTATATCCCCCAACCCAGCCAAGCCTATCAATAATCAAAACGAGAAAACAACCTGTATCATATCTTATGGAAAATATGAGATCACCTCTAACTATAGAAAATGCTCTTGATTTTAAAAATCAAACAGAGGATGATATCATCTATAATTTTATTAATAAACCACAAATCAGATCCCATTTACAATGTCACATGATCAAGGCATCATTTGATAATAAGGAAGAAGAAGATCCTCTGAAAGACATTCCTGATCAAGTAATACCCACTACTTCAGTGTACAATAGTAAGATTGTAGAAATTGAGCCGGGAAAAACTTTAAACATTAACAAAAATCTGACTGCTGAATAAGAAGAGAAGTTGGTCCAATTACTACCAAAATACAAAGCAGCCTTTGCATGGGATTACCCAGAAATGAAGGGAATTGACCCCCAATTGTGTACACACCAGATCTATATTGAAAAATATGCGAGACCGATTTGCCAACCCCAAAGAAGACTAAACCCTCACCTTAAAGATATTGTGAAAGCTGAATTACAAAAGCTATTGGATGTTAATTTCATCTATCCAATATCTGATAGCAAGTGGGTCTCTCCATTAATAGTGGTACTGAAGAAGAATGAAAAGTGGCGAATATGTGTAGATTACCGTGAACTTAACAAGGCAACATATAAAGACCACTTTCCCCTTCCTTTCATTGACCAGGTATTAGACACATTGGCAAGAAAGAAATTCTTTTCCTTCCTCGATGGCTTCAGTGGATACAATCAAATCCAGATTGCCCCTAAAGTCCAAGACAAAACTACTTTTACCTGTCCATGGGGGACATTTTCCTACCGAGTCTCACCCTTTGGCCTATGCAATGCCCCTGGTACATACCAAAGGACCATTCTCAACATCTTTGCAGACTTAATAAATGAAGGGCTCGAAGTATATATGGATGACTTCACACCTTATGGAGATGATTTTGATCCAGCATTAGAAAATTTAGAAAAGGTGTTGCAAATATGTATTGACACTAGGCTTTGTTTAAGCCATGAAAAGTGTCATATGATGATGACCGAAGGGGTTGTCTTAGGGCACTATATTTCAGCAGATGGAATTCAAGTGGACCCAGCTAAAATTCAGATAATTTTGTTAATGCCCACAGCCACCACACAAACAGAGGTATGTAGCTTTCTTGGATTTTCTAGTTATTACAGGAGATTTATAGAACATTATTCTCGAATAACTGCACCTTTATATTCATTAACTGGAAATGTTGATTTTATTTGGACGGATAAATGTGACAATGCCTTCAACGATATGAAAAAGCTATTTTCAACAGCCCCAGTGCTAAGGGGCCCAAATTGGAATTTTCCATTCCAAATTTATCCGATGCCTCAGACACAACAATTGGAGCAGTACTTGGGCAGTAGGAAAACAAGAAACCATATTAAATCTATTACATTATCAAAAATCTATCCCCTGCTGAATTAAATTATACTATGATTGAGAAGGAATTTTTAGTTGTAGTACATGCTGTAAATAAGTTTAGACATTATATAACTGGGTATCCTATAGTACTATATACTGATCACTCTGCCATTAATTTTTTAGCAAATAAACCTGTTACAAATGGAAGAGTGACAAGATGGTTGATTTTATTGCAGGAATTCAACATTAAAATTAAAGATCGACCTAGGAAAGAGAACCCTGTAGCTGATTTTATATCAAGAATGCCAAAGCCAACAGACACAGAAGCAGTTGAAGACCACTTCCTAGATGAACATTTGTTCATTGTTACTGTCAAGACCCCATGGTATGCCGATATAGAAAATTATTTGGCAATAGTTAAACTACCTAAAGATCTATCCCTTAATGAACAAAAGCAGATAATATAGCATATTACCTGATTCTCTTGGATTGGGGGCTACCTATTTCATACGGGGGAAGATATGGAGATAAGTATATTTGTCTGGGAGGACGAGGTATTTGATATTTTGAAAGCATGCCATGATGGGAAATGTGGTGGGCATTTTTCAGATCGTATAACTACCCATAAGGTTTTACGAATAGGCTATTATTGGCCTACCATCTCTAAAGATGCCAAAAAAATTGTGCAGGCCTGTGATAGCTACCAAAGGGCAGGTCGCCCTGGGCAGTCTAATGAAATGCCTTTGAACCCTCAATTAGTAATTGAACCATTTGAATGCTAGGCCCTTTATTTTTTTGGCCCTATTAGCCCCCCATCAAACCAAAAAACATACATCCTAGTTGCAACCGAGTATGTCACTAAATGGGTTGAAGCAGAGGCACTTTCAAAAGCTACAGAGGACTCTGTAATACAGTTTCTTTTCCAAATATTTTTGCGATATGGCCTCCCAAGGGACATAATCATCGATGGAGGACTGAATTTTGTAGGTAATAAACTAGCTAAAACACTACAAAATTAGCACATTCAGCATAAGATTACAACCCCATACCACCCATAGGCAAATGGCCAAGTAGAGAGAATGAACAAAGTGATTGAATATATATTAACAAAAATCATTGCCTCACACAAACGCGACTGGGCCTATAGATTTCCAGAAGCATTGTGGGCATACCGAACAATATGGAGACTCACTATAGGATATTCACCATATCAATTGGTATTTGGAAAAGAGCCCATATTTCCAATAGAGTTCGAAATTCAGACACTAAGAACAACCCAAAAGGTGGGTCTAGATTTAAATGAAGCCCAGACCAAAAGACTGCAGCAAATTAATGAGTTAGATGAAATTAGGCTCTCTGCTCTTCAGCACATAGCATTAATCCAACAACAGAGAGCAAAATGGCATGACGCCCTTATCAAAGAAAAGATCTTCCATGAAGGAGACTAGGCACTCCTATATGATTCTAGGTTTCAGGATTTCCCAGGAAAAATCCAGACACGATGGCTTAGACCCTATGAAATAAAAAAAGTGCATGATAATGGCACTATTACATTAACCACCATTGACGAATTTGGACATTCCTTCAAAGTAAACGGTCATCTAGTACAATTGTATCAGAAACTGCTTACCCGAGACTCCTTTTACCAACAATTACAGAAAGATTCTACCATGAAAATTCTGGCTGAAGGGGATAACTCCTCCTCGGCACCCATTTATTAAATCATTCTTTTTTAAATTTTGTACATAAAGATTTTTCATTTATTTTGATTGTTTGTTTTATGGAATTCGTTTTTTCAAACCTCTGTTTATTTCGTTTATTTTGAGTTTTTATTGTTTGTTTCAGGGAATTCTGTTTCTTTTCAAAATTATGTTTATTTCGTTTGTTTTGAGTTTTTGCTATTCCTTTCTAAAGGAACAACACTTCTGTTATTCCTTTAGGAAGGAACAATAGCTTCGCAGATATTTGTTGTTCCTTTCAGAAGGAACAACAGTTCCATGGATTGTTTTTGATGTTCTTTTTAAAGGAACAATAGCTTCTGAGTGAATTGTTTTTTGTTTTAGATTAGCATTTTGAGGATTTCTGATGACTCTTCTAAAGGAAAACATATTATTCATATAAAATCATACAAATTAAAGCTTACTGTAATCAGCAAATCAAAAGAAATCATCTTTTTTAATAAAGTTGTTTAGTAATGATAATAAAAAGGAAAAAGGGACATAATCAATAACATGATTTTGTTGTCTTACTACCACTAAATTAATCTGACTGATTATCCTTATCATGTTGGCTCTTCCCATATGTTATAGCTTTCTTTGATTTTTATTTATGGAGTAGGAATAAGGGCATATTCTTTTCTATTGAGATGTTCAGACTTCTTCCACCATCCCTACTCTTAAGGAGTGTTGAGCCATCCTTTATGAATAAGTAGGAAAGTGCTATATGAAAAGGAAAAATATTTACATGTTTCACTAATAATTTTATGATTTGGAAAATGGAGGATAGGGGGTCTCATCAAGAGCCAGCCTACCATGATCATAAAGAAGTCAGTGAAGTTGCATTCCCATCATGGCCACCAAACCAGGGATATGGTCCAATGGACAATTGAAAAAATTAAGAAGTTCTTGGAACAGGAGGTCTGATCACGAGCCGGCCTGCCCAATTTTTAATTCTTCCCGGTGAATGGCATTGTGATTTATCTGGTCACCAAGCCAGCACAATGGCCTCCGTTATGAAATTTAACAAGCACTTCCTCAGCAGAAATAAAGGGCAATGGTTCCAAGGGTGAGAAAGCAACTTTGTGAAGGTTATGGACACCTATGGGCAACAGAGCTCTACTGATGGTATTGGAGTCACATTTAAACACATCAATAGTCATATTAAACCCTTTTTCCTATATCTCTATTTAAATATCAAATGAAATTATGAATCCTTAACCTTTGATTTCAAACCTATTATACATGAAAATCATTATAAATCGATCACATTAGTTTGAAGTGGGTAATAAATGCATCTGTACTTATGTTTATCTTAAGCTGTCCCTTCTCCTTATATTTGAATAATTACAAACGATTTTATATCTATTTACGATTCATCACATGCATTGATTTCAATAATTGCTATAATTTGATTGAATTTATCATAATTATGCCTGCTTTTTCCTACTGTACAACTGTTGTGCCACACTTGCCTCTCTTAATTGACGATCGAGGATGACCTATCATCCTTCGGGGGGGTCACAGATGTCTGCATGCAGATCAAATCCCGATATTTCATTACCTGTATGCGAACCAAATCCCTACATTCTAGGGAATAACAAAAATTTAACGACATTATTCCAATTCACCGTGCCGTGTTGTTCCATTACAATCACTGTGTGTTTGGAAAGAACTAACAGTGTGTAGAGCCACAAGTGATATTTGTTTCTGATGCTGCATGAGAGATTTTGGAAAGATTGGGATGGATTACAAATTTCACGAGGATGCAACAACCCCATGAAACAGTGGTCACCGAATTTTTACAGAACTTGTAGGAAGGATACTCCATGGTGAGAGGAAGAAAGATAGCTATATCTGATGAAATAATTGTAGAGGTGGCTGGCATACCAGCGCAAGGAACTATATGGACTCAGAAGAAGGTCAGGCTTCAAGAAGCCATGAAGATTTTTTAGGATGACGGACAGACATTGGTTGTCAAAGGCAAAGGAGTTCAACCAGCATCATTGGGATAACCATGGACGGAATTGGCCAAGATAGTGTAGGCCTATATAACATGTGAGGGAAGGAAAGACGTGGTAAGACCCCGCCACATTAAGTTATTGGTTGTGTTAAAACATAAATGCATTGTAAATTTGCTTGCATTTTTAAATTCCTTACTGCATGATATCGCCCGTAGTATAAGAAAAGCTCACCACGCAGACATGGTGGTCAACCACCATTGCCTAATCCGATTAATAGTGAGTCGTAGCCTTGCCTAACAACAGACCAGATGGAAAGAGTTGATATTCTCCATTGATGGAGGGCTAGCTTTACCTGCCCCAAAATAAAAGAGAATGGCTAGCTTAACAGATGAGCCATCAATTCGCAGATAGTCCCTCTGTTCAAAACGAAGCAGGGGAATGATAGAAGGACTTCCAGGCAGTAGTAGCCAGCCCTTAGAATTGCCCAGCTCGGAGGATGAAAAACCTCCACAATTGGAACGAGGAAGTCCTCGTACTAATGAAGAAGAGGAAATGGAGGTAGAAATTTGCTACTTGGATGAAGAAGAAATAAGTCACCACACTAGTGGTGAGAAACAAACCAGTGCAAAAGAAGGAAATACTAAGGAAGAGAAAATTTAATGAGAAATTCGATATTCAGATTAGGAAGAAGGAAGTTATTATACCTGTGAGGAGGACGAAGATAATCATAGTAGTGACAAAGAAGGAACAAAGCCTCCCGAAAATACTACTGTAATTCCACCATGAAGCCCTTTACAGGAAGACCAATTGGCCCAAATTCTGGCCAATATGAGTGACTATGTGCAGCCTCATAACCCTTTGGACCTTAATAGTGATATTAATCAGTTGCAGGAGCACTCTATAGTCAACAAAGAAATAGCTGAAGAAATTCTGGATGAAACAAAAAACCCTAACGAAGTGATAGAGTCAGCTAGGGTTGCTTCCCCTGAAAAGCATGAACAAGAAAAGGAGAACACCAAAGAAATATCCCAACTTGGAAGTTCTTAGGGGATTGCAGAGTCAATTGAGGGTATAATTCCCGAAAAATTTAGCCAAGGGAATATGAATATTGAAGAATAACCCCAAGAAGAAAACCAAGAAGAGAACCCAACTGAGGGCACGGCTAATGAGGACCAAAACCCTATTGAGCAAACAAGTTCGAAAAAAGGAACAACCGTTCCATTAAGAAAAATGAAGAAAGTAACTGAGATTGAAAAGCTTTGAAGGGAACGAATGAAGCTTTAGAGACTCGTGGAACGACTCTGGAAAACCATTAGGTTTCTTAGAATGAAACAAATTCCTAAGAGAGCCCCCAAGAGAAGAAGCATAGCTACCAAGCGCACTTCGAAAAAGAGAAGAGTGGTTGGTAATATGAACCCTCAAGTTGCAGAAGCCATGCCTGAGCCTAATTATGGAGATATGGTACAACAAACAGCTATTACAATGCGAGCTATTCCAGAGGAACCCGCTTCAGGTGAAAACATGCAAGCTAGTAGTCAGAATAGTTTTAGTGACCCTACATTAGCTAGACTCCAAGGGGAGTTGGCATAGGCTCGACTGGAAATGCAAAAGTTGGAAGAAGACACTGTCCCTAGGAAGAGATATCAGGAGCTGCAGTAGAAGATGAAGACTATCCATGAAGCAAAAGCTCAAGCTCACGAAAAGTGTCGAAAAGCAGAGGAAAAGGCTGAAAAGGTAATGAATCAATTAAAATTAACCCATAATCGAATGGACACTCTCTACTCATTGTACACTGATGTCTTAGCCTGTAGATGCCCTGCCAAATCTATTCTTTATTCCTATTAGAAAGATATTTACAGCTAAAGGCAGTTAGGGCAGGAAAATATATAGAGCTTAAAACTATAGATGACTTTGTATCATGCTGCAAACTCTATGGGGTAAAGGTACAACGCCTTTTGTGTGAGTTTTATTTGCATAACCTAATACTTGAAAATGATTGTGAGTCAAATCCTAGCCCTTTTGTGGGAGATATCCAATACCGGGTGTTTATTTCCTTTGTTGTTAATCAGTTAAAATGGATTAAGGCCTATAATGTTTTTCAAAGGCAAGAAAATGAATTAGATTTGTGGGTTAGGAGTGAACCTCATGACCCATTTCAATTTTGGGCTAGGAAGAAGAGTTCGATGACAAAGGAAGGCATTATCCAAGCATTGGGGCCTGTCCATAAATTGATTATCTTGAATGGCACAAATTATTTCCTATCTATTAGAAACCAGGCTTACATAGCAGCTAAGGTCCGATGGAGAATTTCCAATCAGAATGTGCAAAATACAGAACCATTTGATTATAAAAACTTTGGGCTAGCTGCAGATCGCTTGGTTTCCCATAGTAATCTCATTTTAAAAGAAGGACCATTCTGGCTAGGGTGTAGGTTTCGAAGCCCCATTGCATGGTATCCTGCTATAGACTACAAAGCCATTTATGAACTTCCTGAAGGACAGATAGAATATGTTTTCGAAGAATTAGCTGGACTGCATGGTTTTAGGCCTTTTGATGAAAAACCTTATCTAGCTTATTCTTTAATTGCTCTCCATGTGAACTATAGTTTTCAGGAGGAGATGAAAAATATTAAGCAGGGGGGTATGTTGGGTAGTGGACAAGGTATGAAATCACTCTGTATTTTCTCATTCTTTAACTATAGACATAATCCTTTTTACCCTATAAAGGTAATTTATTATAATAATTATGGTAGAATTGGAAAGGTTTATGTTTATTCTAAAAAAATGAATAAATATTGTTTTTTTTTAATAAAATAGGAATTAGACGAAGCGAACAGTTATACCAAAGGCAAGGCTGAGATGAATGTAACTGTTGTTCCACTAGCATTAGACCAAATCCTGCCAAAGACAAGGAAATTCGAACACATTGCTAAGAAAATACAGGGGACAGCTCGGCATCAGTCAAAGTAAACCATATGATAACTAAAAGAAGGGAAGCGAATCCCTCAGGATCCTTCGATCTCGAGGGATCGTTGTTCAAGCCTCATCTTATTCCTCGGCTTGTCTGTCAGGGTCTGATATATAAGGCAACACCTTTAGTGATTAAGCGGTCAGAAATTCTTGTATTCAAAAAATTTCCTTTGTAATATTGTGATTATTGACTCTCGGCTTTAAGAGAGTGGTCTCTGTAATACTTTATGTTCGATTAATATCAAAGACGCGTTTCATTTCATCTCTCAAGTTCTGAAGTAGCCTAGAAGTGCTTCACTGGTGCTAAGAGCCTGGCTCTAGTGGAATTACCCTGTTGTTTTTATTTCTAATATTTGCTTACTATTGTGTAAAGTTGTGTTTAAGTTCATTACGATTGTAGAGTTGATTGATTGTTGTTGTATTGAAAACAGATTCTTTGTGAGTGTTAACGAACTGCACTGCTATTTTATCATTTGCAAGAAGTGTATTCGCTATTTATTTAGCTTTCTATATTTATAAACCTTTGCTATTCTATATTCAATTCAAGTTGCTATTCTATTGGTTTATGATTCCTTATGATTGAATTTTTCGTAGTATTGGCTATCGACAGGGTTGAAGTATTAAGATTAGTTGCATGATTGCGTTAAGTTTATAATTGTTGTTCAATTCATGCTTGTTGTTCCATTTCTGTTTATTATTCATTTCTGATTCATAGCTTTAGAATAGCAGATAGATTGGTTACAATTTCTATGTATGCATAGGAAGTACGAGTTGTTGTTCCTTTCATTTATTTTCATCAGCAAGTAGATTGAGTTTGATTTCATTTTGATTGCTTTAAGAACAAGACCACCAACTATAGAGGACAGTGGTTACTGCTTCCAAGTTCCCAGATTGGTTATCTTGCCTCAGTGTGATTTCAGTTACTGCTACTGTATCCCTGATCGATGTTTTCCAGATTGATGTAGTTAGGATTTCAGAGCATTTCCATTTATGTTGTAATTAGATTTATTTACAAGCATCTGTTTACTCTTCTATTTATAATTTTGTACTACATATTCATAGCATTACTCTTAGTTAATTCCAGCCTCAGACAGAGTACACTCTTGAAATAAAAATTCACTCCCGGATTGATAATTAATGTAGGCTAATTAGGTGTTTAAAAGATACCTTTTATGCTCCAACATCAAGCTTCTTTCGATGATGTCGACACACTTTTCCAGGCGTCATTAATGTATCCCCCCCAATTATCAGAGTGATTATTTCTTATATATCATTGCGGTAGATACAACCACTTCTATGGTATCGGTCCAAGAAGAGGATGGGATAGAAAATCCGATATATTATTTGAGTCCTAATCTCAATGATACAGAAGTGAAGAATTCATATATCGAAAAGCTCATTTTGGCAGTTGTTCAAGATGTCCAAATATTTCACCATTATATCATGTTCTGGAAGATCATTTTCATTTTTGATTGCAACCCCATGACTTACATTATATCACGTCGATTTCTAGGGTGGATATATTCAAAATGGATCATCATTTTAAAGGAATTTGATTTGGAATTCATCAAATCGAAGTGAATGAAGTCTTTATTTTTGTCTGAGATTCTTTGCGACCTTCCCTCTGATAGTAATACTACTACATCAGAACCATTAATTCATGATGAGTCTCTGTTTCTGATCGAATCATCTGATCCTTGGTATGGGGATTTCATCATTTATCTCCTAACCTAGACTTTTTCGGGCCGATACCTCTCACTCTCAACAACGACGTATTTCATACCAAGCCAAAGATTTTCTGATCATCAGAGATACGCTTTATCATCATGGTGTTGATACAATTTTGAGGAGGTGCCTCACTCATAAGGAGGTTGAAAAGGTTCTAAATGATTGTCATGTTGGGGCTTGTGGTGGACACTTTTCTTGATACGCTACCACGTAGAAGATACACTGCACCGATTACTTTTCACCAACCATATTTCGCAATTGCATCCTCGCAGTCAGAATTTGTCATGAGTGTCTAATATATGTCGTAAAATCAACAAACCACCAACGTTGATGCATCATGTTATCATTGTAGGACCATTTTCAAAACAGGGCATTGACTTCATGACATGCAACCCTCGTTCGTCCGAGGGGCATGGTTATATTATTATCGTAGTAGACTACTTTACCAAGTGGGACGAAGAGATGCCTACATTCAATAACATGAGTGAAAAAACTGCATTATTCTTTTTCAAATCATGTCATATCACAGTTTGGTGTTCCACAGGCTATAGTCATAGATCATGGTAAGCATTTTAACAATCACGTGATGAATGAGTTGATTTCCAAATTAGAACTATCGCATGATAGTTCTAATCCTTATTATCCACAATCCAATGGACAACTTGAGGCTATTAACAAGATTCTTAAACGAATACTTCAATGAACAATATGAGTTCATAAACAAAATTGGAATTTAATCACGTACTCAGATTTTTGGGCATACCGAACCTCGGTGAGAAATGAAACCAGATTTACCCCCTTTCAATTTGTGTATGGTCTGGAAGCTATATTTCCTATCCAATGTGAAATACCATCATTAAAACTCATCATTGACTTGTTACCTAACACCTCTTTTGAAGAAGCGCATCCTTTTAACCTCATCCATCTTGATCAAATGCGTCGTGAAGCCGCATTGGAAAACAAATCACATAAGAGATGAATCATGGTGCAATATGACTAATATGTCCAGCCTCACATCTTCTCAGAGGGTGACCTGGTCTTACTTTATGATCAAGAAGCTGATGTAATAGGTACAGGAAAATTTGAGCCATTATGGCATGGCCCCTATATTGTGAAAAGATTTCTTGCTAAGCGCAGCTACGAGTTGTACATTATGATGGAATTCCATTGGCACAACCATGAAATGGGTTTTATCTGAAATTTTACTATGCTTAAACGTGAGCGTCGTAAAATATTGTATTATATTGTATATATGCTTTTGAATTGTATTTACTATCTTAATTTTTTTTCTAGAGTTTTATTGAAGTTAGTAACCCAATTTACATTTCATCGTAAATGTATGAATATTTGGAACCATTTGTTGGGTATGCTGATGGTGCTAGTCGTAGTATGCAGAATCTATCCTCTACAGCGTGGGCCATTTTCTCTCCGAATGGAGAGTTAGTGAGTTTTCAAGGGATTTGTATCGGTCGATATACAAACAATATCATTGAGTATAGTGTGTTGATCGAACTTCTCTTTGATGCCATTTCATTTTTTATTAACTACATAATTATTAGGTTAGACTCATAGCTTGTTGTACTGCAACTTACTACTGTTTATATTGTTAGAAATCCAACACTATATCATATGTTCCTAAGAGTTCGACTTTTGGAAAGAAATTTTTATTTCATTCAATATCAACACATTTTTAGAAACTTGAACACATAAAGTGATTCTTCAGTGAATCATGTTATAAACATAAATTTACAACACATGTAAAGATATATATTTTCAATTCACCTCACATAATTGAATAGGATTGCACAATAAACATAGGAAAACACTGATAGGAAATAGATAGATAGTTATAGGCTTTTACAAATTTGTGCCCAAGACACATTGGTCATCTAACCTCAAATATATAGAAAATGTTAATGTAAACTTGTGATGCTCATGATAACATGCTACTAATCTAGCTATCCTATGCAATAACCACATCAAATGGTTAGGAACACCAATAGTATGGCGCTGCAGTCTCATTGGTAAATCTTCGATCCAGAAATCCAAAATACTGAGAGTCAATCCCTTTATGAGCTTCTATATCTCAGCAAGAGTCTTGGCCATATTTAAATCTTGAAGGAATTCTCCTCCGACGGCCCTTTCTGTTGGCTCCTTTGCTCTCTACTCTGGATGACCCACTGGTCGAACTCGACCTAGATTTGCATACATTAAAACATTAGTTTAGTCTTGGGAAACATCAAAATAGAAAAACATGTATACCTTAGAAAAATAAAAAGACATGGTCAAAACATTCTTACCAATTTCACCCCACTGAGTGCCATTTGGAAGAATCAAGTCTGGATCTCCTCAGAAGTCTACTCCTACATCTGAATAATCATAGATGGAAATCATATGTCGTCTAAACCAGGAGAAGAATGCAGTAGATAATATGATGGTCGATTGACCAGCATGTTTAGCCATCAACTCTAACCATCTATGCATTTGTGGATCTCTAGATCTAGATATACTGAGTGTAACATGTTGGGGCAATGGAATCCGCTATAAGGCAAAGAATATCAAGATCGATCCATAGTTGAAATTATTCTTCCTTCCTCCCTTTGCCTTGGTCAGTTGTTCTTTCATCTGAAAGAGAATAACTTTAGCCCAATTAAAAATTGTTGGTTCTAAGCACTCCAGTGCATACTGTATGTATGATCTGTTTCCCACATGTAGTGTAGTGGAACCAGCAAGTTTTTCGATAGTGAATAGGATGGTTCTCTAAGGAAAATCATGTACATCACAGATGTTTATTTTCCCATCCTTACTATGTTTAGTCCCAAGATGGCATTCTTGAAATATGTAATCTCTCACTAACTCTCCTCCAAGAGAATACCCTAAAAGATAAATGGGAAAACCTCGCCTCAATAATATTTTAAGAAATAAGTATACTCCACTAATATTTGGACCACTTTGTCCCTAATGTGAAAAGCCTGTATCATCGGATCCCATGAACGAACAAGGAAATCCAATAGTTCCATTTGTTGCCTCATACCCGACAACCTGAAGTACTTTAGCAAATTTTAGTCTCTGATGGCTCTTACTATACCCGGATAGTTTAGGGAAATCATGTTCTGTCCTTCATGTTCTCTTTCCCTCCATGTAATCATAATTTTTATCTGATGAATACCTGAAACACAATCATAAGACTCATTAGGATACATTTCATGAAAAAACTTAGGAAATTTTGGGCACACAGTACAAAAAAATAATTAAAATTGTGCCCAACACACCCTTGGTCAAGGGACAGAGCATTGGAGTGCATCTAGCCTTCAATTCACTGCACTGAAATGCATCGTTCGACATTCAAGGGTGTGTTTCCCTCTCAGCATAGTACAATTACCCTAAGGGGCACAAAACCCCAAAAATTTACCATGAAATGCAATAAAAATGATACTAAAGGAAAGATAAGGTTCATAGCTCCTACCTGGATCGAACAGCGAGGAAAATTGTCCACTAAACCTATCGCTATCAATTGTTGAACTTCGGGGGAAAAAACTGGGTGGAAAGCTCCTATTTCTCAAATGGTAAAAATGAATGGTAAAAACTATTTTAATTAGTCAATTTGATTATTTCAAATCATATTTAATGCTGTGACTATGGTTTTTATTCATTTCTCCTATGAAACATGCATTTTTAATCTATTTGATGGTGTTCTAAATAGGTTTTCTAACTAATATAAAAGATTAGTCGTGCACACTTATTCAAGAATTATTTAACCACAAAGAATACTTTTATCCTTATTTTTCGAGCTTTGATAAAAATGAAAAGGGACTTGAAGCACACTTTTATCTCTTTTTAGAGCTTCGATAACAACGAAAAAGGAACCCCTGGAGTCTTCTTTTAGCTCTTTTTAGACTCTGATAATGTGAAAATATTGCCGAGCACTTTTATTTTGGAGCTCATAAAATTAAATGCAATGACATCTACTCAGTATAAGTTTAACCCTTTTCTGGACTGAGATATATTATTTATGAAAAAGGAGAACCTTAGTCAAACGTGGCTAGGAGGTTCTCTCAGTTATCATTTTACACTTTTTTTCACCTGAGCGACAAATTTACGAAAAAGGACTCATGGAGTTTTCTTTTGTACTCTTTTTCAAAATCTATAAATATGAAAAAGGATCGGGTTTTCACTTTCATTAGGCTCATTAAAACATAGAATACCGATGGGATTTTTGATCATGGCAAGAATGGAGTTTCACTTATCACTAGACACATTGAATTATTTAATAGCCATGCATTTCACCCAAAGGGTTGAATTATACATCAAGCATATGTTATCCTCCTCAAGCTTGTTAAAAAATAAAGAGGTACTGGTTGAAAAATGAATGGGAAAATTTTGGGAAAAAGTGAACAAAATACTTTATGGTAGTAGGTCACTCTTGAACATGACACTTTCATTCCATCATTGTGAATTTTTGGGTTGCGTAATCTTCTGGACAATTCATTCATACCTATGGTTAATTATAACTTCACTTCAGTTTTGGGTCAATGTTGCAACTCATCTAAGTGTCACCCATATATTCAAGAGAAGTCATCCATTGAATCCTCATCCTTTTGCAAGACTCATAAACCTTCATTTTCATGACAGACATCCCTGAAAATTTCTATATCAGGGCACATTTTTTCTCCGAAATTTGTAAATCCCATTTCGCGATAAAGTTAATCCCTATTGACATCAACTCATCATCTAGGAAGTTTACTTAGAAACATATTCCAGTACCCTGAGGCTTGATACATCATCGACAAGTTTCTTGCTTCTGGACCGTTGGCCGAAATATTTTGTTTGGCGTTCAACATCAAATCATCTATTCACACCTTACAAAATTTAATGCAATACCTTGAGAGCCATTAACATCAATGATGGTTCTCTCGCATTTGTTAACAACTCACATCATTGGCTGGTAATCAAACGTTGTCGTCCCATGTTCAACTACAAATCATATATTCGCATGGTTAGACTTGTACCCGAATGATCGAGTGAACAAGATAAGAAGACCCTATATCTAGTTTCATCCATCCGGGCTGTGACTTCAGGATTGTTGTACACATCATTTGTATGATGACCTTACATACATATCGTCATCCAAACATGGGCCTATATCTATAGGCATGTCTATATTGGAAAAATTTCCAATGTATATGACTTTCTTAATTATGTACATGTAATTAGATATTTTATGTGCTGAGCATGGGAATGGCTCCCTCAGCAATTCGTGATAAAGATGAAATATATCATGATGTGATGTATTGTAAGGTTTATGAAGGTCATCTTCCACTTCAATTCCAACTTATCACATCGTAAATCATCTCATCCAAATATTATTATTATTTTTACTTCATGATTTAAGGGGAAGTTGTTATAGGTCAATTTGGGCATCATCCCCCAAGACTTGGTCAAACTGGACATCATCTCCAAGACCAATGAAATAGGGTCTACCATCCCCTTATAGCTTAGTTTTTATATGCCCTAAGAGAAGAACATTTCATTGATGGCTTCTATCGTGAGATTTCCAAGGTTTTAAGTATAAGTTGTATCACCTATTGACGCACCAATTCTCACCTACCAGGGAATAACTGCGTTGCAGTGCCAAATCCTCCATGCAAGGGTGCACTGTAGTGCACTTCCCGACACTCAAGGGTGCATTAGTCACCTGGGAGCAGAATTATCATTGTTCCAAGAACCTCCACATTTCCAGTGCCTTCTAGAAGTGTCCATATGTGTCCATATAACACCTTTGAACTTGGAAACATGTCTTTCTTATTATTATAAATTAATTCATTGAGAAACTACCATCAATTTCCCTATAAATTGATCACTCATCCTAGTGCTAGGGAAGGAAGAATTTGGTAAATTTATGTTTTTGTATTCTCATTTGATAAGAGAATGAAAGTACTGATATGTTGTTGGGATAATGCTAGATGTGATGAGGCTAGAATGAAGCTGGAGCAAGTTGACAAAAAATCGATCCATTGGTTGTAATCTTCCCCTTCTATTCTTTAATAAATATTGTTGTTCATTTTCCCATACATATGTCTCTATTTCTTTTTCAATGTATTCTTGAATGATGTATGAATTTCAGATATAATCGTTTTGATTTGAGTAAGATAAGTAGATATCTTGTATATTGCATGTTGTTTGCTGTTATCTGCTTTTGTTTACAAGAATCGAGCTAGCGACTAGAGTTGGATTGAGAGCGATGGCAACAAAGACAGAAGGACAAGGAGAAGCGATTCCATCACAAGTAGGCTCCTTTACAATTCTATATATTTGCTTGTTTTAGAGAAATTGATAGTTATTATTTCCTTTGTTGTTATAAGTGAAAAACACCACACATAGGGAATTTGGTTTATCCATAGATCACAATTTCGTATAACAGTTTTTATTTATGAATATGTTTATTTTCTCTAAAGGAATAATGACACTTATGAATGACCATTTTCTATACACAGCCTTAAACGTGATCCATGGAATCTAATCACCTCACATTTCACTCATATCCATGTTTCTTATAGTTCTTGGCGAGTTGGATTCTTAAATAAACTAAGCCCAGTTTTGATGAGAATTATTTCTTGAGTTCTTCACCTCACAACTTTCATATTTAGTCTATTCACTAATTCTAGCTTAGCCCTGTCGATGCAGCATAATTATATAGCTTCTTTGAGCCCATTCCTAGCCTTTGCATCTATGTATAATTAGTATTAGGAACCTTTATTATTCTAGAACCATCATGCACTAAAATCTATTAATTAAATAACTCAGAGGAGTTGTAAGGAAATATTATAGTCCTCTGATTTAAGATGTCCTAGGCACTATTCTCTTAGTGTTAAGATGGTAAACCCACTCTGCGGACAGAGGTGATCCGGCTAGCCCTAGAGTGGGTCTAGAAACAAAGAGACATGCTAGAGTGTTGATTCCTAATTATTGAATGAAAAGAGGACACAGTAGATCGACCTAACTGGAATCCAATGTTGTCATTGTGGCTGTAGTAGTAGTGGCTTCTCGCTCCTACCTTGACAAGTCACAATCCTTCTGCAGTCATGCTCGGATACTTGCACATAGATCAGAAAACAAGAACGTCATATGACATAATAACTTCATCCATAACTACTAGCCAATCAAATAGGGCTTAGCATATTGCATTAAACAAATGACATACCAAAAAATGGGAACCAAACAATAGTCACGTGTATGTATTGATAGAAGGAAGAGGTACAACCAAAGCTTTGATGTCGCAGTCTCCTCCAGCGGGATTCATCCGAAGTGCATCTCAGATACTCGTCAGGGGATTTGGATGGGAAGAAGGCATGGGCTTAAGCTCTCTCAACGAAGTTATTCCTTGTTCTATCTCTTCAACAATTCAGCTATAGTGTACTCAATTCTCCATGTTTAGCTAGCTTATGTAAGGAGAGGTAGCTTATTTTTATAGAGGAAAAGGACAAAGTTAGAATCCATACAAAGGTGGGAGGGAGGCTTATCCTTTAAGAGGTTCCCATAAGAGGTGGAAACCATAAACTAAAGGATGGAGTTTGTGCTTATTTAGTCCAACCACTCCCAATGACTCATCCTCGAAGTTGTTGGAGTGGAATCTCTGCCTCTATTTAAAAAAAAAAATCATAAATGTCTTGGCACGTGTGGCTAACTAAGACAAAGCACCAACTGGCACTGGGTCTAATGTTAATATTCCTCATCAGTGTGAGGGAAAAACTAAATACTCGCGGCAAGGCAAAAACAAGGGTTTTTGAAGCTCCGCTCAAGGAATTGTGAACAAAAAGGATATTACTCTCATGTCAAGGGATGAAATGATGGTCTTTGCAAGGCATGACACTGATTATTGATCACAAAAATGACCCTCCAATGGGTGAGATGGGGATTGCAAGGACAGTGACAAAATGTTGTGTAACAAATGCCCCCTAAAACATGAGGTCCGAGGGAGAGGGAGGGGTGAAATTCTTTATGAGAACGCATTCGAACTAAACACCGATGTCGAAAACCTTCAATTACAAATACAAATGATATCTCTAATACATGAATATGTGGTATGGGAATAGCCATCCATAATAGAGTACATAAAAACTGAGCTCCGAAGTATGGACGCAACCATCCAACAGTAAGGATCAAAAAATAGACTCACGTATGGTCGCAGCCATCCAATCAAAAGAGTCATGCAATGAGTCATGATAATATACAACAATCCACAGCCTAGATTTTATCAGACCAAACCCAGGGTCTTTCAATCCATCTCGACCTGAACAAGTACAAATTCAAGCATGCGAATATATGAGTTGAAGTCGAACATGCAAGAAAATTGTCTGATTCTCAGCCAATGATGGAAGTTGTTAACAGATGCGAGAGAAACCACCAATAATGACAATGAACCTCAAGGTACGAAAGGTACAATCCACAGAATGTGAACACTGAGTTGATGTTGAACACCCACAGAATCACTCGATCGAATGCTAATGATGTGAACCTTGCGTCGAATGTGAAGAACCTGCCATTGAGGCATGAAGACTCCAAGGTGCCAGAAGACAGTCTCTAGATCAGATTCTTGGATAATGAGCTAAAGTCGACAGGAAGTGACCTGATTGAAGGAGGGCCATAATGTTTCCCACGTCATTGACATGAGATAGAAGAACATGATGCTAGTGAATCAGGACCAACAGAGAATCAGAGGGAGGTTGAAAATGCAGAGGAAAACTTCTCTTGAACTTATTAGCGACACGACACTAGATTTGGCAGTATCTGACATCAAGCGATATGAGGTCATGATGACGTGGAAAAGAGCAGATGAGAGGTCAAAACATATTACCCAAACCCATGGAGGTAAAAAATGACGAAGTGAGATGTACCCAACCTGACATGAATGCAAACAAGTGCCATGTTCAAGAGCGACATACTACTGACACAACTAAAATCTGGTTCAATTTTCCCCCACCATTTCTGGCGAGTACCCAAAAAAAATTTTAAAACAAGCTTGAAGGGAATAACATATGCTTACAAGGTAAGTTTGTCCTTCAGAAAAATCCAACCTAGTACATTTTATGAGCCCTAGGAAGAGGAACTCGAATAACTTCATAGTGACGAAGTCCAATGTCATCAGGATTTAACGAGTCTGACAAAGGGAGAAGTCAACATCTTTTCATGTTTAGAGAGTTTGAAAAGAAGGCAGAAAAGAAATCTCTAGCATGGCTCTTTTTGTAAATAGTCTCTCAGATTCAAAAAGGTAGAAAACAATGTTTGAAAGAACCTCTTAGTCACGATAGACTAAGGTATTCCTTTTTCGTAAATAATCCATCCCAGCCCGAAAAAGGGTTAAACGTATACTAGGTATATATCACTTCGTAGCCATTTAACGAGCTCAAAACAACAAGAGTCTTAGCAATATTTTAAATTTTAGAGAGTCAGAAAAGAGCTGAAAGGTGACTCCAATAGTGACTTTTTCATGTTTTTACTGAGTCCAAAAAAGTGAATAATATAACTCATTACTTCATCACTATGGCCTGAAAAACCTCTCGTTGCACAAGAGACACGTGTAAAACCCATTTCTCAAAAATAATATAATAAAATAATCAAAAAACATGTCTTAAACCTAATTAGGGTTTTGAAATGTTATAAAAATTCCAAAAATGGTAAAAATAATTACTTTTCACTTTTTACCTCTTGTGGAGAAATAGTTATCCACTTTACAATGTGATCTTGCGGCAACGATTGCGGATGATCCGGCAGACCAATCTCGAATTCATTAGTTCTAGGTAAGAGTTGATGTCTCTCCCTTCACTTTAAGTCCTCTTTTACTTCCTTCAACCCACAATTTTGATTTCTGGGGGAGGAAATGTAAATTTTAGGGCACGATAGTTGGCGCGAGTTTTAGGCACGGACTTGCTCCAATCGCCCATTTTTTTAACTAGGGCACGCCAACCACACAGACCATTTTTGTTTAAAAATGCAAGTTAAAGACCCAATTTTTTACAAATCCAAGTTTCAAAAATAACTAATACTATCCATATGAACATGTTTGTAGGTAGAAAGTGGCAAAATGGTAATTGAATGGAAAGAACAGGAACACAATGAAGAGGATGAGCTTGCCATGGAAAATGAGAGATGCATGGAAGCTCTCAGTGACTGTCGACTGAAGAAGTTCTTCTTGACACCGTGTCTTTGAGCTCAACCAGAGCTGCTAGAGTATTTGATTAACATATGGGATGAGAATTAGGAAAAGTTCATCCTTCCATTTCAGGAACTTGAGATTGATGTTTCTGATGTCTACTTCATAACGGGATTATCACAGAGGGGAGCATCACCAATCCTAACCAACACTCGCCCTTGCATGGAGAGCATGTCCATGGTAATTAACAGTGTATTTCTAGGGGCATGGAAGGGATCAGGAAGTGGGAAAGTCGATATCCAGACTATCCCAGACTTGTAACTAGAAGTAGTGCTACATACTATCACATGAGCTGTGGGATCCCAAGCATTGCACGAATCAACAAAGACACAGCTACTTCTTGTTATAGATTTATTGACACCAACCATCTACAACTGGGTAGAGGCTATGAAAATAAATACGAAATGCTAGCTGAAAAAGTGCAAGAAGACCAAACTAAAGCAATTTGGTTATGGGTCTATCCTAGTATCATTCTTCCTAGAACGACTACCAATCTTCCAGCATCAGGAGGTCATAGTCCTGACACCACCAGCAAGGGAACCACGGATGGCTTGATGGGCAGCTCTGATGCCAAGGGCAGGGGGTGGAAAATAAATGTCCTGAAGACTGTAGTTCTTTGATTGGCTCCACCGACTATTGATTGTCATGGAGGATTTGCCCTACTCTGGTATAGATTTTACCGGTGATCCAGACCTCCCACTCCCAGAGGGAGAGGATTGGGATGAAGATTTGCGTAAGGCTCATTTTTTAATTTTCATTAATTTTATGATTTTTTTAATTATGTATGTTCTAACGTTAAATCCATGCACATGCATATGTTGGCCTAGAGAGACCCACAGGAATGTCTCCAAAAGCGAGGTGAATCCCTCGCGATTTTGACCCTCATGGCAAGGGTGGCGAGGAGGAGGAGATCGTGTGCAACCTAAAGGGAATCACACATGGAGTCCCCGACTACGCACGATTCGACGATGTTCCTTGTGCCTACAAGAGACATACTGTAGGGGTGCCAAGCCGTATTCACCGCTTACTGAGGTGGCTTGTACGGGAAGTGACATGCTACCATGAGCATCACGCCGGTTAGACACCTAGGTTTTATATCTACATATTTTGAGAGACATGGTGTCTCATGATGTAACATAAACACACATATTTTTTGAGTTTATGATGAACAATGATTAAAACATTCGATATATATATACATATATTTTCCTATATGGATATTTTACATATGATGATGATTTTATAGATTATGCAACTGCCTATCTAATACAATGTTACCCACTGTATCAGTTAATGCATTCATTTGTCTAGGAATATGTTGATATGTGATAAAATCAAAATGTCTTTCTAGCAAACGAACACGTAAATACAATCTCAGAATGTATGGGTTTCTGACTGAATAATGTCAATTGAGATGAAGAAAAACAAGTTGTGAATCTAGATTTACAAGAAATGCACGTATGCTGAGGTTGATTGCCTCGGTTAATAGTTCGAGAACCACACTATACTCAATGACATTTTTTTCAGTCTTTCCTAGAAAAATAACTTGCAGATCTATCAACTCACCAACAGGATTATAAATTACCCAGGCTGCTGAAGACAAATTCCTAGTAATATGGGAAGCACCATTCGTGAAACTGACATAAGGGGTAATAGACATTTGTACAATAAGCAAGACCCAATAAGTAGGAAAAACATTCAAAAATCACACCAAACCAAAACATGTACAGAAATAAAAAAAACACCTATGTACACAAATCATGCATGAATGACTCATGCATAATATTTTTTTGGATACAACCCATTTCTGGGTTGTTCTAGAGGATGCCCTTCATAATCAATGAGCTCATAGGCCCCATTGTGCAACACATGTTTAATAATGTAGGGCCAATGCCACATGGGTTGAAATTTTCCTACCCCTAGCTCATCATGAGCTTGGTTGTACATGAGGATGAGGTCTCCTTCAATGAAAGAACGAGGGGAAACTGATTGGTCAAAATGAGCTTTGACACGCTTTTTCAATAACTAGAGCAGAAAAGCAGCGGGTTTCATCCAACCTTTCTAACTATAGGATACGCTCTTCCTCTAGCGAAGTGTTCGGAAACAATTCAACAACCAACCTGAGCAAAGGTATTTCACATTCAATCAGGAGATTAGCTTCTAGACCATAAAGCAACTGAAAAGGAGTGAATCTAGTTGCATTTTTAACTAAGGTTCAGTACACCCAAAGAGCCCAAAATAACATGTGATGCTAATTGGACTTGTGGATCCCAATCTTACGCTAAAGTATGGTGACAAGAACTTTGTTCACGGCTTCAACCTGGCCGTTGGACTAAGGATAATACGATGTTGAGATGTCGTGATGCAGACCCAACTTAGAATTCATCTCCACCACCATATAATGCCAAAAATGGGAACCATGATCAGTAAACATGGCTTGAGGGACACCAAACCTAGCAATGACATGATTGAATATGAATTGAGCAGTTGTCTTATCGTCAGCGGAAAGTGTAGGCATTGCTTCAGCTCATTTGGTGAAGTAGTCAATGACTACGATAATATAAGCATGCCCCCCAGCCGAGTGAGGGTTAAACACCATAAAATTGATGTCCCACTTCGAAAAGGGACCAATGGTAATGATAGGATGAAGAGGTACAGGAAGCGCACACATCTTGTGCTGGTAGATTTGGTAATCATGACATTTGCGAACCACAACAATGCAGTCCTTGAAGATAGAAGGCAAAAAATAACCAGCACGAAATATCTTCTCTGCAGTGGAAAAACCAGACATGTGACCACCACAGACGTCACTCTGACAATCATTCAAGGCTTTCTCAGCTTCCTCGAGAGTTAAACATCGACAGACTATGGAATCCACTTCGACACGATAGAGCATATCTCCGACTATACGATAAGGTTGTGATTGGTACCAGATACATTGGTGGGCATCCTTCATCAACTTAGATCTAAAAGTAGAATTCTGGACATAGACGATGATATCACATACCACAGATTGAGGGTGCTAATCAAGAAAAGTGTATCATCTGGAATGTATTCCTCAAAACATCACGGAACAGAGTCGGAAGGGAGAGAACAGAGCAAGTCAGCAAACACTAATGATTTCTTCGACTTGGTAGCCGTAAATTCCAAATAAAACTCTTGGAGGATGACAATACCCTTCGAGTATTTTCCCCCTAGCAATTGTCAAGACAATATATAGGTCATAGGGTTGCAATCAAAAATCACAGTCATAGTACGCAAAAGAATATAATGATGAAAACGTTGAACTTCTTGAATCGCAGCTAACGCTAACTTATACACATGTGCATAACGCGTCTTAGGGTCAAGAAGGTTATGAGATAGGTAATAAATAACATTCTTGTTACCGTCATCATCGTCTTGTACCAAAACCATGGCAATCATGTTGAAAGAGGTGGCTAAATGGAGGGAAAAATCACGATGATAGTTGGGAGGATGCATCAGAGGAGCATTGACCAGCAATGTCTTTAGTGCCTCAAAATACTTCTAAGCAATCTCATCCCAAAATAATGGGACACCCTGCTTTAATAATCGTGTGAATCCTTTAGCCACTTCTACATATTTAGGTATGAAATAGTGTAGAAAATTAGCCTTCCCTTGAAAATTATGCAACTAATGTAATGAGGAGGGAGAGGGGAGATTGATAATAGCCTCAACCTTGAGTGGATTGAGGCAAATTCCATCTTTGGAAATGATAAACCCAAAGAGTCTACTGGAATCATCTCAGAAGACGCACTTCTGCGGATTAAGCTGAATGTTGTAACATCGACAATGAAGAAAAATCTAATGAAGATGGCCAGGAAGGTCCATACGCTTAACTGAATGAGCTGGAAGGTCATCTAGATAAGGCTGAACAATGTGATGAATATCGTGAAAAGCATATGATCTCGCTCGCTGAAATGTGGCCCCAACATTCTTTAAGACAAAAGGGAGTTTCTTGTATGCGAAAGTACCCCAAGGACAGATGAAGGCAGTCTTATGTTGATCAATCGAGAGAATTTTAATCTGATTATAACCAGAAAAACCATCCATGAGTGAAAAAATCTCACTCCCAGCACAGTCATCAATGATTTGATCAATAAAGGGAGTAGGATAATTATCCTTAGGACAAGCTCGATTGATATTACGATAATCAACACAGACCCAAATCGTGCCCTGTTTCTTATCTACGTGAACAATATTAGAGACCCATTCTATCAAGGGAATTGGATAAATGAAAGTAGCTCTGAGAAGCTTTTCAACTTCAACTTTAATGGCAGCAGCTTTTCTAGGGTGCACAGGACGAAGACGTTGGCGAACAGGTTTCGAAACAGGGTAAGTAGGAATTTCATGCACCACTATACTAGGATCAATGCTGGGCATTTCTTCGTAAGACCATGCAAATACATCATGGGAACTCGTTGAAAAGGCTAGTGTAAACTTGGACTTCATCAGAAGAACAAGTGACCCCAATATGGATGCTCTCGACGATTCTCGATTTAATGGAAATGTCAATAGGCATCATCTGTGTAATATTACTCAAGTTACCTTCCATAAAAACATCATGCGCTAGAATAGGCATTTGAAGTGGAGGAGAAGGAACCTGAGATGCAAATCACTCAAGACATGTAGACATGGCCCCAAGACTAGGCATGAATGAGGAACGATGATGATTATCATCCCATGGCAGCTCTTCAGGAGACATGGTTTCCACGATGGCCTCATCGGAAGGAAACACTTATTTAAAAGGATTAGGGGAATCTGAATCACCAAGCCAAGGGGATTGAGAATAAATGTCAAGATACATGCTCAAAGGAGCATGATCATAGGATGGAGTTTCCGAAGCTGCAATGAGTTCACAGTAGTCAATCTCAATTGGAATCAACGATATCAAATCTCTAAAGGAATCAATCTGTTCAGGTGAAAGGATAATCCATGGGTCATCAGGCTGAGAGATCATATTGATCTAAACAGTGTTTGGTGGAGGAAGTGGAAGAATACCCATGAGGGAAGGATCCTTGAAAAGGCTTGGCCCCATGCTCTCGTAGGGTGTAGGAATATTATCCACATATAGAACGTTGTTCTCAAAAGAGGAGGTGAAGAAGGACAATTTATCAATAGTAACAATCTTTCCTTCATGTGGAAATTTCAAAACACGAAAGAGAGTGGATGGAATGCACAGCATGGCGTGAGTCCAACTGCGACTGAGGAGAATATTATAATTGAGTTTGGCATCCACTACCTCTACCTCAACATTTACTATCTTCCCTTTCAACATAATTGGTAAACTAGCGAGAACACCTAAAGGCTTTGATTCCCTTGCATCAAATGCTTCAAGGGCATTTGGCGATGAATTTAGGGCTGGAGAACCAATATCTTTCCAACAAGAAGATGACATGACATAGGTTGATGCACCCTCATCCACAACTGCTTGATGGATATCAAGACCATTAATAACCACTTGGATAATAAGTGCAATCTGATGCGGAAGTCGTGGAATGAAATTATCTAAATTGAAAGCGAGAAGGCTAGTATCGGGAGGATCAACCCCACCAATTACAGAAAACAAAGACTTATGTTGAGACGGACAACTATGAGGTACTTCTAATGTGGACATTGTAGACAGTGCCTGAGACAAATCTTCAACAATACTGTAATGCTGAGCAACTCGACTGTTGGGATTATAAGTACACTTACGGAGTACACCTTTGGAAGGTGGTCATACAACGGATTCATAACTGGGCCTTCTCAAGAGGGCCAGAAATAGGCAGAGGAGGAGGACCACCAATGATTTATTTCCCCACTACCTGACACGATCTGGTATAATCTTTCGATCGAGTAGCAATAGAAACTGCTGCAGAACCGTTCATCATGAACACCTGAGAGCCAAATGGGGCAGAGGACTAAGGTTTCTGTACCACCTGGGTTTGATGAGATGGAAAAGGTTCTTTAATAATGGCCGGAGTTCCCTAGGTTCCTTTGAGCAACCGACTCACTTTGGACCGTCTAGGAAAGTCTTTCGTGAAGTTCTCTTCATCACAAATCAAACAAGGATACTTCAACCTGTGTTGAGAACCATCTTCAGTACGAGGTTTCTGAGAATTCTATTTTAGGGTATCGGGGTTGGCCTTACCTTTACACTTATTTTTACCTTTAGAAGCATTATCTGTCGGATTGGCCTGAACAACATTAACTTTTGTGGGTTTACCATAATTTGAGGTGGACTGAGAAGCTACATGATTGGACGAAGTAGACTTCGGCTTCCCAAAGTTTGAGGAAGAATAATTTTGAGAAGTCTAAGACATGGAACCAATAATACCATTGACGGATGGAGTTGTTGGTGATTTGTATGTTCCAGGTTGGGGAGCATCTGGCAAGATATCATACAGTATACGAGACTGAGAGTACACAATATCAAGGTACTGGGCGTAAGCAATGACTTGTTCCTCGGTTACACATGGCCCCATAGCTATGTATTTTCCAATCTGATTGACAAAGGAAGTGGTGAACCAATGGGTCAGAAGCTGATTAGGAATTTCAAATTTGATCATGCGACGATGACGTCGCCACTCATGAATATGCTCTGAGATATGAGTAGCTTGGTCCTATTTCAATGAAGTGAGGAGGTGCGTCCCAGTCTCATAACGGACTGGTAACTAAAAATGTGTAAGGAATGCCATGGCTCAAGAATTGAAAACTTGGAAGACACCATGAGATAGCTCAATGTACCACTTTTCAGTGGCACCAGTAACAGTTCAGTGGAAAATATGGAGCCGAATAGAATCGTCAACCCAAAATTTAGAGGAACACCACAAATGGTAAGTCATAACATGCACTTGGGGGTCTTCTCCAGACTTGCCCTCAAATTTAGGACAATCACTAGGAATCTTGGTCGGAACCGGAGGCCAATATGGGTTATGAAGAATGGGATCATTCGTTAGCTTTGACACATGCGGTAACTCCAACGTAGCAAGAAATGGTAATTGAGGATTGAAATTCATTGGAGGTCTCTAATAAGGACCTATGTTTACATTCCACCTAGTCCGATAAGAATTCTGCCCCCACATATTCAGCCTCGGAGGATTCTGACCATAGGGCTTAGAAGCAAGATAATTCTATTGATACTGGGGTTGAGGAGCAAGATACTGAGTCTAAGAAGACCATTGAGGTCCCCGTTGAGCAACGTATGGATTCTGTTGTGGAACGTAAGCATGTATTTAAAGTTGATTATATACCAATGGAGGTTTATTTTGAGGGTAAAACCCTTGGGCTACACTATATACCGACTGATATTGACCTTGAGGGTAATAAGCGGCTTGTGGTTGAGTAGGCAGGCCTTGCTGAGTAGGTTGAGTGGGATGCTAAGCAGGTGGACTTGGATGAATTGGATAAATAGGTAGAACCGGTTGTTGAACCAATTGAACCGGCTGAGGAGCAGGTTGAATTGGTTACTGAGCTGGTTGAACTGAATACTGAGGCCCACCGGGTTGCCCTTGCGGGAGGGGTTGGACCGATGTTTGCGATGGCCCAGGTTGTCCCTGATAACTAGGTTGACTTGAAGGAGGACCATGGGGTTGTCCTTGTTGCGCAAATTTTTGGCCATACAGAAGGTGTGGCGGTAGCTGTGGTGCAAAAGGTTGTCCCTGTGGTGGATAAATTTTCCCCGCAGGAGCATAAGATGGTCCTGGTTGATTATGAGGTTGACCAGATGGACTGTAGGGTTAAACTTGTTGGACCAAATGTTGACCTTATGAAGGTTTTCCTTGTGGACCATAAGGGTGTCCCTGTTGACCAGAGGCAGAGCCCTGCTGAGCCAAAGGTTCTCCCGATGAGGGTTGTCCTTGGAATCTAGAGGGTCACACAGGTAAGGTGGGTCCAAGATGAGAAATGGCCTGATAAGGATCATAAACAGCTTGATGAGGATCAATAGGAGGAAAGTAAACAATATTACCATATACATCATAATGATGCGGTAATTAATAAACGAGATCACTGACAGCATCATAGTGATGGAATCAAGGATTTCCAAGACCTTGGAGCTACTGAGAACCCTGAGAGCTTTGTTGTTGAATAGCCAATAGATACTCTTCAAAATTAAGGCCGCCAGGAATCACTGGGGCAGTGGAAACTTCATTAGAAGTAGGTGGGGCCTTTGTGACACTAGATCGTGATCTACCAGGACCGGGATTAATGGGCCATGTAGGATTGAGAAAAATAGACCTGCGAGTATGAAAAGATCCGGGCGACTGAGTCGTAACAACCGATGTGGATGAAGCCACATAGTCAGCCAGTTGGACGGGGACAGATGTAACAGTAACTGATGAACTAGGTGTCAAAGGTGATATTCCTAACGATGGGAGGGCCCAACTCTAAGGAGGAGTTAATGTGTTGGATTTCACTATGGAGGCAACACCAGACATAATCTGACTCAAATACCTATATCCAAGTGGAAGTGACACCGATGGTGGAGAATATTGAGTAGAAACATGAGGGACATCTTCAAGAAAAAGCCGATATTCTCCTGTAGAAACAAGCATTCCTTCACTACCAACACGACTGGATGAATCCATGTCTGACTCCGCTATAAGATATTCGAAAAGACTATGGGGACTAGGAGGTACAACAATAGCAAAAAATGGTGAGCCCGACATTAGAGGAGGAAAATATCCTTCTTCCCCAAAACCAAAGAAAGCAATTAAAGGAGGCCAATTGAACTCAACTGACTCTTCAAGAGAAGATCGGGTAGCAAGAGGTTGAACAAATGGGAGAATAGGCTGTAAAAACTCGACAGACCTAGTGGATTGAGGGGTTTCAAAAGAAACGTCCAAAAAATAATTACCACTAGGAGGCAATGAGGACGATGAAACTGGTGGTTCTGCCACTGTGACTATATTTAAAAATAAGAAGGAAAAAGATAGCCAATCGAAGGCTCCAAGATCAAAATCTAAGGAAAAAAAAAAAACAAGCCAGGTAATAAAATTTTTAGTGGGCATGTAGTCATAGGTGATTAATTTTTTGACACTGAAACCAGGTTTTGTTGTTTCATGTTTTAACAGTCAAGAAATAGGCAAAAGATGACTCTAGCCACTTTCAATTTTAAACGAGTGTGAAAGGACAAGTGCTCAATTATCTCTTCTCTTTTTAAAGAGTCATGAAAAGATAAAAATTACTACGCAGGTACTCTAAGCAAGAGGGTGTACTAGGTTTCCATGAATTTCCATATACACCTTGGTGATCAAATGAAAGAGAAATGACCAAGGACTTAACGTACGTGCAGGTAATCTCCCCGAATGTTGTTTTCGGTGTATCACGATTATAAGGCGACAGACTCGGATTCCTATGGATAAAAGGATTTCAACCTAGAGGGGTCTCCCTTTATATACTCGATGGTACAGGGAGCACAAGTCCATACTAGTGTTGTCTAAAGCCAAATGGCGAATCACAGTTACTAGGTTTTAAGACGCCAGAAAACGTCTCTAGCCTAGACCACTAAAAATGTTGGGTTAGGTTTCAATGCTTCCTTAGGTTAATTAAATGAATTTTAAAGTTGGTCTTGGATTATGTTTTAGTTTCAAGGCCCTACCAAATTTGGATCTCAAATTTCCTAAATGCAAACTATATGCAAATGAACATCATCTTTGATTCAATGAATGCTAGTTACAAGAAGGATAGAGATTTTTCAAACAATAGAAAATAATGAGAATATGCCAAAGAAATCCACTAATGCATCTAATGCAATCAAACGAAAATGAAAAACTCTTTCCTACATTTTCAAATTCTAGTTATGCAAAAGAACTTCTCACTTTCAATGCAAAGGAAAGAATGCAAAATGTTTTTTTTTTGTTTTTCAATGAAAAAAGTATACAATGCACTAATTACATGAAAAAAAAAAAAAAAAAACTAGCTTGAGTATTGTTAATGTAAGAACCAAACTTAAATGACTCAATCAATGAAAAACAATCACAAGAAGGCACTCAAACTAATACCACAATCTTCTAAATCAAAACAAAGCTTTCAAAACGACCCAAAACAAGCAATGTAATATATGCTTAGATCAACAAGGAGAAGAATCAATCGAAAATGAAATGATCATTCAACCAAAGAAAATACTCAAAAGGATCAAGAAAACTAAGCACAATCAACCCAAGAATGAGATTGACAATAATCAACGAGACTTGATTTCCAAACAGAAGGCTCAGTGCACAAAGACACTTAGAAACCCTAAGGTCTTAATCTACACTGATAGGAAAATAGACAAACCATTAAGGAAAACAGGTCCACAGCAGCCAAAATAGTCCCAAAGGCTTAATTACACACAAAAATAAACCTAGTGTCAAGCACAACTGACCAAAAGACTAATCAAGGAAGGCAAACCAAATCCTACACGATTCGATGCGACTGTGAGGCGGTATTCAGTGCCAAACAGGGATTGGCATGACTGCACCAAAAGAAACTTGCGTCAATTGGCACGACCATTCAAATGAAAAGTGTGCCAAGTCGGATAACTATGGGAAAAGGAAAAACTAAATGAGCAGAGGTGAATCTTGACACTCTGGAGCTGAATAGGGGATGGCTAATAAGCAGATAAACTAGAAAAATACAAACAAGCAAGCCAATGACCGAATTCTACCCAAGCAAGCTAAAACAACAAACTCACACTGTTCCCCAGTGGAGTCACCAATCTGTTAAGTAGGTAAATCCCCTCTGCCTATAGAGGTGATCCATCTAGCCCTAGAGTAGGTTTAGAAACAAAGAGATATGCTAGAGTATTGATTCCTAATTACTGAATGAAAAGATGACATGGTAGATCGACTTACCTGGAATCAAATGTTGTTGTCGTGGCTATAGTGGTGTTGGCCTCTCGCTCCTGGCTCGGCAAGTCACAATCCTTCTGCAATCATGCTTGGATACCTCCACATAGATTAGAAAACAAGAACAACATGCGACATAATAACTTCATTCATAACTGCTAGCCAGTCAAAGAGGGCTAAGCATATTTCATTAAACAAATGACATTAAACAAAATGGGAACCAAACAATAGTCACATGTATGTATTGATAGAAGGAAGAGGTAAAACCAAAGCTTTGACGTCGCAGTCTCCTCCGGCGGGGTTTAGCCGAAGCGCATCTCAAATACTCGTCAGGGGATTTAGACGAGATGAAGGCATGGGCTTAAGCTCTCTCAACGAAGTTCTTCCTTGTTCTATCTCTTCAACAATTCAGCTATAGTGTACTCAATTCTCCATGTTCAGCTAGCTTATGCAAGGAGAGATAGTTTATTTTTATAGAGGAAAAGGAGGAGGCTAGGATCCCTACAAAGGTGGGAGGGCTCCCTATCCTTTAGGAGGTTCCTATAAGAGGTGGAAACCATAAACTAAAGGAGGGAGTGTGTGGTTATTCAGTCCAACCACTCCCAATGTCTCATCCTTGAAGTTTTTGGAGTGGAATCCCTGCCTCTATTTTTAAAAAACATTC
This sequence comes from Pinus albicaulis, assembly GCA_034641835.2. Taxonomy (NCBI): domain Eukaryota; kingdom Viridiplantae; phylum Streptophyta; class Pinopsida; order Pinales; family Pinaceae; genus Pinus; species Pinus albicaulis. The sequence continues at coordinate 322,366,933 of CM076581.1, read as the reverse complement.
CATAAAAAGCTTGGCGTGGGTGGTTAACTGAGACAGAGTTCCAAATGGTGCGAGGCCCAGTGTTAATATTCCTCATTGGTGTGAGGGCAGAACTAAATACTCATGCCAAGGAAAAAAAAAATGGTTTTTGAAGCTCTCCTCAGGGAATTGTCAACAGAAAGAATATTTCTCTCATGTAAAGGGATGCAATGATGGTCTTTGCAAGCCATGACACTACTTATTGATCACAGAAATTACCCTCCAATAGGCGAGATGGGGATTGCAGGGATAGTGACAAAATGTTGTGTAATACTTAACAACCTAGAGGTTTTCTTGTTGGAGCGGGTTCCCTGAGGCACACTTTATATGTACAGAAGTGACCTGTGATTCTTTCTTATTCTGTTAAGTATTGTGTGCATCTATTTATCATTGATCTAAGTCTGGAATCGACTTGCTTATGACCACTTCATTATTTTCTTCCTTGGGGTCCAGAAACCTGGTTACAACACCCCGTCATACTACATTTGGTGAGACTTTGATCTATGCAAGTAGGTCATTCCCAAAAGGTCCATTAGTCGGAGGGTTTCTTTGTCATGCGATAAAATTTGAACCGGGTTGAGGACTCCTCAACCAAGCAAATGGTTCTATTGCCTGGACGAGGATCATTTTGAGAGATATTTGATTTTGTGGCACCCTTCACGAAATGAGTTGCAATATTGGATGGATAGAAATATCCTTGATTTCGCATTCCAAGAGAATTGAAGTACTAGGCTATCTGATGAAAATTGGGTACAAAAATACATCTATATAGAAGTGCATGATATATTCTTTTGCTCGTTCGGATACGAGTTGCAGGAGTGATTTTCGCACTTAGCCAAATTCAATACCTGCATAAATTATGACACAGTCACTGAGTGGAATCCTGAATTGATCCAGAAAGTAGAGAATTTAAACAATAAGATCATCCACACGGCAGATCATTGGATCGATAGCCTCTTCAGAGGATTTGTGACCGAATTTTCCATTGATCAATTTGTATCCTATTCTGAAGAAGAAAGAAGTATTTTCAAAGTCCCTAGAGGTAATTTCCTATACTCATTGAATTTTTTGCTAAAAATGCTATTATGTGAACGAGGCTGTCTATGCAAACATATTTATTTAATGAATTAATGAGGCCTGAATATGCACAATGTAAAATTTTACCGCGTACATTCAGAAAAATTTATTTATAGCCCTCTAAAGCCTAGATCTGATAGTGAAGTTGAACCAGTAACTAGTAGCTCTAGTGACTCTGAAGGATAAATTTCATCACAGCAAAAACCCTTGAGTATGTTTCCAACCCCATCCACTCCACTTCTACACTCACATCACAGAGCACCCACTCCACCACATAGTCCATCTCCACCACCAGCTCCACCTCCCCTAGAAGTAGACATGTCTGCATCAATGAAGTTACCTTATTTTAGATGCATAAGAAATGAGGATACTGAAAACTTATGGTTTGTGACTAATGCCGTATGGCAGACTTAGAAGGTTAACAATATTGATATTAGGAATGCGCAGCTAGCTACTACTTCCCAAGATCATGCATTATATTGGTACATTAGCTATGGTTAAGAAAACCCTAATGACACCTTGGAAAAAGTGAAATATGCCCTAAAAGAGAAGTTTAAGAAGCGTAAGTTATACATGTAATTGGTGATAGAAATTAAAAAGATTTATTAGGAGGTTAGTGAATCTATATGGGAGACCAATTAGATACTAAAGTGTACCATCAAAGATGGTGAATTTTTCATTTATGATACTCAACATAAGGAATGGTTAGTTTCTATGTCGCTCCCACATCTGTGCCAACCCTTAGGTTAGAAAACGATTGCCACATAGGCTAAGGTTTTGGAGGTTGCAATGAAAGTGGAGGCTACCGTAACACCTGTTGTGCTGGGAACTCAACAAATTCAGAATTAGTTGGAAACCATGCATCTAGATATTCAAAACCTGCACGAGGACAAGGGCAAGGAGGCTTGTGCAGAGGTTTTGTGCATAAAATGTAAAGCTTCTGGGCATCATAAAGATCAATGTCTTGTCTTCAAAAATTCTCTAAACTCTGGAGTTACTAGTCCATTAAAGAGTCTTGTATGGTTAAAAATATTTCACATCGCTAGATTACATGACACAAATTCTTGCCCAAGGATCGGAAAGTATCAACTTGATGTGAAGTAGTTGTTTTGTATATTTTGTTCATCATTAGGGTGCGATGAGCAACATTGTTGCACTTATGATATGATGTTAGATAAATCTAAAATATATAGAATGTAGGATGAGCCTACATCACCATCATCCCCTTCTGGAGGTGGAGTATTTCAGGGCAGAGGAAGAGGTTGAGGAGGTGGATTAGCTGATATAAACATGTTTATAGGGGAGCTTGAATGGAATTTTCTTGAAGGATAGAGATTCCATGCTTTGGATCTCAGCTTGTGCGCTACTCTAGAAACATGGTTGGAAACATGGGAAGCTGGGAGGAATGTGCGCGCATGATGAGGTTACCATTTGAATGTCCAGTCATTAAAATGGAAGATGTCTACTCTAGAAAAGAGGATCCACACAAAAATTTGTCAAGATAGAATTAGGTATGGGATGTAGAATCAAGACCTAAATGGGTCCACATGTTTGTTCACACATTAGGGAAAGTGCCTACTGAATGGTGTTTGGAGACAGAGCTACGTCAAGGCACTAGTGAATGGTATGCGCTGACAGAGATTTTTATCCTTAAATTCAACTTTGAGAATGGATCTTATCAGAGTTTCCAAGCTTTGATTGAAGAAATCGTTAATGTGTTGATGAAGGAAACTATGAACTAAAAAAATTCAACAATCATGGAATTTAGGGAACAACGCACAAACGTTGGAAACTCAATTTCTCCACATGATAATGTCAGACAAGTGCGCTCAATGATTTGTCTTAATGAATACTATAGGAATCACATTACGAGTTATGAGTTAATCATTGTTCCCCTAACTAAATACTTAGAAAGGGTCCAACATTCCATTGGGATGACAGATGTGAGAGGAGTTTACAGGTATTAATGGACGCGATGGACACTACCTGATATGCTTTGAATTTCCTGATTAAAAAGTGTGTGCTAGGGGGGGTGATCTACAGATGGGTGTCCCTAACTCTCAAGTATATGCGTTGTTACACAAATGTTTGGTCATCTAACATGTTACTATTAGATGGACCAATTTTCCCCTATTAAAATTGCTTTCACTATCAAAAATAACTTAGTAATCCATAATTTTTAAGTTGTTTATAGCCTAAATAAGAAACCCCATGAGGAAATATTGAATAAATACCTATTTTTTAATTTTCCCCAATGGATAATTAATTAAAAAATAGTTTAATTAATATTCCTAGTCATATTTAAGACAAAACAAGAAAATTAATTAGATAAATCATTATTTATCTTATTATTTTCTAGGAATAATTATTTAAACACTATTGAAATAATATTCCTTGTTAACTTTGACTAAATCATTTATAAATAATTGAATAAATCACTATTTATTTAATTATTACTCAACCACATTCTTAAAATAATAAATAAATCATTTATTTATTTATTATTTACAAATAAAGGGATTTGAACAAATTCAAATTCTTTTTCCCTCCAACAAAAATAATAAAATATTCCATAAAAGTTGGATCTAGATTTGGTTAATAATATTTTAATTATGCACCAATATCTAGACTAACTCAATATTCTGTTATAAATAGAAGGGTTTTTCCATTCATTCACTACCTTTTTTTGCCTAAAGGTCATTCTGGATGTATACTTTTGGTCTGACTTCGATCCTCCATCATTATCATATTTTTTTACTTTTTTTCTTGTGAGCTCCCCTTGAGTTCCATTTTTGTCAAGGTTCTCTACACCACCAAGAGAGAGAGATCTTAGATCTGAAGTGTTGAGGACATACAAGAGCCCATCCCATTGAGGGGACTGGTAACATATTTCTATGTTCCCTTCCGAGGTGTCATAAATACAAAATTATTTAAAAATATTCTTGTCATTTTTATTGGATGCATGGAGAAAATCTTGCTTTTTGTTTGTTGTTTAATGTCTTTAACTACATAGATCTGGATTTTGTAGCATTTATTCTTATCAACTAACTACATATCTAGGGAAATTGACAACCATGTTTGATGTTAGGGTTTTCTGTTATGCACAGCTAAAGTGAGCCTTTTTTGTACGCTTGCGATTAGAATTCACACTACCATGCATAGAAAAGTGTGATGTGCACGGTAGCTGCATGAGGAGGTTGACTGGGTCACAGAGTTATCACAAATTAGCCGTTGGAATAATAAATCGAGAAAATACAACTTTATTACCGTTTATTAGAGCATCTAGGTTGCATTCAATGAAGGGATTTTACTATATTTGGGACCTTTTTGTCATTTATAGAGACACATTAATGCAGAAGGAGTCATTTAAGATGTGCCACAAATATAAATATGACCTATGGGGTCACAATAGTTCCCTTTTCTTTCTAAGTGAATTCTTTTCTTTAAGCTCCCTGATTGTCGTTGCATACTCTATGTCTATGTCTGGTTTGGATCTAGGGTTTGAGGAAGCATTACACCGAGCGGGGTTGGGATATGTAATTCTTGTAAATATGATGACCACAAGACTTGGAGATGCCCCTGCTGTGCCTGAACTCTATATTGTTTAAATTTCTGCACCCTCAAAGTCTAAGAAGGGTTAGACTTATGGTACTAGGAATTCTCCAAGGTAGAAGATCCCAAAGCCACGCTTTACTGTGGCTAAGTGGCTAAAGAGGCCTATGGCCAAGGTCCCTGAGACCATTGTGGAAGGAGAGGTGGATGTGGTCAAAGTCTCCCGATTCTCCCAACTATTGAGCTATGTTGCACCATGCAAACCCTCAGTCAAAATTCCTAAATATCTGGATATGGTCCATGCATGTATCCAGATTCCATTAATCCTTGAAAACGTCTCAATGGAGGGGGCATGTTTGCTAAAGTGCCGCAAATCATATTGGAGGACTGGGACATTGCAGATGTGAACAAATTTCCAACTAGATTTGTATCTAGAATAAGTCACATATGATGGAGGCATTGTGCACCTTGAGCCAAAGAGATGGGTGCTAGGTTTACACAAGGAAGGCCTGATAAACTTACTACAGATCGCTCATTTTGCATGCAGCCCTATAAATCACATCAACGTCTAGCAATTTCTGATGCTAGTGTATGATGATGCATTATGGTTGGGAGAGTGCATCCGAATTGATGTGGCATTGATCGATAGGATAATCGGTTTGCTTGCTAAAGGTGTCGATCAAATTTCTGACTTTTGAGGGAAGGAAGAAGAGAAAACCGTCACAGACTAGATCAAGAAGAAGTATCAAGTCTCCTGGAAGAGCCTAGGTTTTGTGGTCATCATGATAAATGACCCGGTTGTTCAGTTCGACATGCTCATCTTGGTTTGCAAGATGATGCGCAAGTCTATACAAAAATATTTACCTCTGCACGCAATTTATCTCGCTAGAGAGTGCAACAAGGCCATTATTTATAACTGGTCTAGCTATCTGTGTAAGGAGTTCCTAAAAAATGTGCGCGAAGCACAGGAGGAAGGCAAGAAGTTCCATTATGCTTGGTTGTTACTATTGATTGCACCGATTTGGTGGAAGACCCTTGAAAAAACTTCGTTTTCGAAGATTGAGCCTCATATGTGCGAGGCTACGCGCTATGCCACTTTATGGAACTCTTTAGACTTGGTACATGCCAAAGAAAATATTTTTTTTTTGCTTGTTTCTGATGCTACCCTATATTAAGTTGTACAATTAAAGTCGCGATTATCGGCCATGCTATATAATCCATACAAGATGGTAGCTGACTTCAAGGCTACATTCCATAGCATGCACATCCATATGAAATGTGTCGTGGAAGGAGTTTGGTACGAGTTAATATACTTAGTGACAGAGGATGATTTTCTTAGAATTACAGCAGAATGGTTGCCAACATGGTTGAAATCTATCAGGCCAACAAATCTGCGCACTGGCACTTAGCCAACGAAAACAACAAAAAAGGTGATAGAGAAAGAAGCAATGCCAACCACTACAGGAAAGATGCTTGACCTTCAAAAAGAAACAGAGCTTGAAAAGAATGGGTATGCGTTGAAAGACTCAGTAGACACAAAGACCTATAAGGGAACAAAGAACGGTTCTCAGGCCATTAGTGGATCTAGAAGAAAGAGAAATGAATTGAAATATGTCAGGTAAGAGGTCTTGACGTTGGCGGAGGATGACCTCCATGAAATTTCTAACACAATCACATCTGCAACCAAGTATCATTGAACCGACATGGAGGTGCAGTATAATAATGCGTTGGATATTTTTCAAGTGGGGATACAAGAATGGAAGATGGAAGTGAGCTAGATACAAGAAAGCGTAGATGAGGCGAGCCAGACCAACACACAAGTCATATGCACACAACCCTTAGATATTGTATTACCAACCACCGAGGATGCTTGGCTTGTCCAAATCCCTGCGCCAACCATTGAGGTGGACGCCAGTCAGCGTGCTCAATTCCATGGAACAGGTGATATCAACATCAATATTTTTGTTTTACCTACAGGGAAGGTTGTTGAGCAGGTAAATCCCCTCTGCGGATAGAGGCGATCCCTACTAGCCCAGATCGGGTCTAGCAACAATCAAACATGCTACAATGCAGGTTCCTAATCGTAAATAAATTGACGTGCGAGGAAGGCTTACCTGGAATCCAACGCTGTCATTTGTAGAAGAGGTGGTGCTCCCGTTCCTTTGCCCTGGAAAATCACAATCCTCACGATCTTCGTGATCGGACACCTGCACATGCAAGAAACAACACAAACGCAAGCATAAAATCCAGTATATAAAACTATATGTCAGTCGAAGAGGACATAACTCATGAACATGATCAAGAACAAGAGTGGAACCATAACCAATAGTCGCTTAACATTAATGAGTCAAAAATAAGAATACAACCAAAGCTATGACACGAATTCTCCTTTGGCATTTGGCGGGTCGTCGGCACAACATGTCTCGATAAAGCCTGTCAAGGATGGGACAAGCCTCTCTCTCCAGATACTTGGCAATAGTCTCCTTGCTTGGATTTGGCCTTAAGGGAATCAAGAAGGCTCTTGCAGCATAAGGATATGAAAGCTCTTGGGAACTTGGAGATTCTGGAACTAGCTTTCAAGGGAAATGGGCAAGCTTTTATAGAAGGAGGAAGGGAATTTGTGATCTCTATAATTATGGGATTGGCCCTATCATCAAGGAAGCTTCCATGAGAGGTGGCAAACCACTTCCTCTCTATGGAAGTCCGTAGCCAAACCACCCAACTCAAGATAGATATCAGTCCAGGAATTTGTTAGGACGAAACTTCCGCCTTTTATTTTTAAAAAACACCTCTTAATATGGTTGGCGTGGGTGCGGCTCTCTGACAGAGTGCCAATTGGCGCGCCCTCTTTGGAGGATTTTCCCCCTTGGCGTGAGGGCTGAACTGTGGAACCGCGCCAATGAAGAAAGAGCTATTTTTAGGGTTTTTTGCAGGGAGATGTCTTCAGGGAAATTAAAGCTCATCTTTAGAGGGATGCAATGAAAGTATTTTCAAGTCTCGTCTCTGCTCATAGGTCATGGAATGAGCCCTCCAATGTGTGGGATGGGGATTGCAGGGATGGTGAAAAATTGTTGTGTAACAGATGCCCCCTAAAGCGTGAGGCCCGAAAGAGAGAGAGAGGGGTGAAATGCTTTACGAGATCATGCCGACTGAAAACACTTCCATCGAAAAACATTCGGAGTGAAGTACAAATGATGTCTCAGATACATGATATATATACGTGGTATGGGCACAGCCATCCATAACAGATTTTACAATAATCTAGATCCAAGGCATGAACGCTGCCATCCAGTGAGGATCGATAAATAGACTCAGGTATGGTCATAGCCGTCCAATCAGTGAGTCATGTAAATAATCATAATAATCCACAATATCGCAGCCTGGGTTACAACAAACACAATCCAGGTCTTGCGCTCCATCTCGACCCGAACAATGTACAAGTTCAAGCATGCGAATATGTGAGCTGAAGTTGAACATGCAAGAACATCGTCTGATTACCAGCCAATGATGAAAGCTGTTAACAGACACGAGAGGAACCACCAATAATGACAATGGCTCTAAAGGTACTATAGGTACAATCTACGGTGTGCGAATCAATGAGCTGGCATTGAACACCTGTAGAATCACTCGATCGGAGGCCAATGATGAAAACCTCACGTCGAATGCGACGAACCTACCATTGAGGCATGCAAGCTCCAAGGTACCATAAGGGAGTCTCTAGATCAGCTTCCCGGATAATGAGCTGAAGTTGACGGGAAGTGACCTTGATCGAAGGTGGGCCATAATGTTTCCCACATCATCAACACGAGATAGAGGAACATGATGTTTGTTTTGGATCAGAATCAAATGAGAATCAGAGGGAGGTTGATACTTGCAGAGGTCAACTTCTCTTGAACATGTAAATGGCACGACAGTGAACTTGGAAGTATTTGACATCAACGGATCAGAGGTCATGGTGACAAGGCAATGAGCAAATGAGAGGTCAAAAGCGATTATCCAAAACCACGGAGGCAAGTGAAGAACGAGATGAGATGTCCTCAACCTGACATGAATGCAGACAAGTGTCATGTTCAAGAGCGACATACTGCCGACACTACAATGATGCTGGTTCCATTTTCCCCGACCATTTCTGGCGAGCACCCCAATTATTTTTTATAACAAGCTTGAACGGGATAGCATATGCTTGTAATATAAGTCCACCCTTCGGGCAAATCCATCCTAGTAACGAGCCCTAGGAAGGAGAAACTCGGAGAACGTCATTCCGACTGAATCCAATGTCATCAGGGTTTAACGAGTCTAACAAAGGGAGAACTCGACGACTTTTCATATTTAGGGAGTTTGAAAAGACAGAAGAAAAGTAAACTCCAGCGGTCCCTTTTCGTAGATAGTTCCTCGGACCCGAAAAGGTAGAAAACAATATCCGAGAAAACCTCCTAGTCGCGATAGGCTAGGGTATTCCTTTTTTGTAAATAATCCATCCCAGCCTGAAAAAGGGGTAAACGTATACTGGGTAGATGTCGATTCGTGTCCACTTTAATGAGATCGAAATGACAAGGGACTCGGAAATCTTTTCATTTTTAGGGAGTCAGAAAAGAGCTGAAAGTTGACTCCTCCTGGAGGAACGAGTGGTATAAAGGGTAGCTACTGGTTCCGGTGATGGTGGAACTTCTCAAAACATGTAAAGGTCAAGAGTCTGGCTAACAAGACCACTCATCGTAGCGGTTCCTCAGGAACAGGTAAAACAACCAAGTGAAGGCATATGATCGGCCAAGCAAATAATGACGATGAATTGAGAAAACCAAGGCTCATCTGGAAAAAACAGGCTGATAAGATGGCAATCAGAAGAGGTAAAATGGGAATGGTTTCATTTTTACACAACCTTGAAATCAAGAAACTCTGCTTGAAGTTGGTTTCATTTTTACACAAGCTTGAAACAAAGATAAACTATGCTTGAAACCGGTTTCATTTTTACACAAGCTTGGAACGGAGACAAACTATGCTTGAAACCAGTTTCATTTTTACACAAGCTTGAAACGGAAAAAAACTATGCTTGAAAAAGTAAGCATGCCCCCAGCATGGTGACTCAATTCGAGGTACATGCCCCCCAAGCTTCAGTCCATGCACCTGAGTAAACAACTGGAGGGAGTGAAGGTTCAAGTTACGAGATCTAAGAAAGACTCGACTAGGATTTTACGAGAACTTATCAAAGACTCGAATTGAACGGGAACATGTTTCATTGTTTTAATGAGGTTGACACATTAAAAGAACTATCCTCAGACACCTTGTTTCATCGTTTAAGGAGCTTGGCACAAGACAAGGAACTCTGCTCCAACAACCTTGTTTCATTTTTTAAGGAGTTTGACACATGACAAGAAACTCGGCTCCAACAACCTCATCATAATGAACAAGATGTCATCGCTTCCAAGAGTTCCACTCCCGATGGAAGGAAAACATCCTGGAAGTCAGGACCCAATTTCCCCAACACACGATGCATGACGGCACTATCACTAAGTACAGGCACGGGGTAGGTAGCCACATAGTTGACCTGCGGTGGGGCAGATACAACAGGTGGATAAAAACCAGGAAGGGATGATGGCGGGCCAGCTGCCACATCAGGACCAAAGAACGAAAGCTGATCAATGGTCACGATCCGTCCTTCATGTGGAAAACAGACCACTCGAAAAAGGGAGGAGACAAGCGCTCCCATGGCATAGGTATAATCACACCCCAAGAGAAAATTGAAATCCAAGGGGCCTGGAACAACCATCACGTCCATATGGACGGTTTTACCTCCCAAAGTAACAGGTAACCTTGGGGGGATCCCTAATGGTTGACTCGTTCTTCTGTTAAATGCCAACAGATTCTGCGTAACAGGCGCAAGCAGCGGCGAGCCAAAATATTGCCAAGTAGTTGAGGATAGAACACTAACATATGCGCCTTCATCTATAATGGTGCTGGGTAGGACCAGACCAAAAGCCTGTACTGTGATCTCAAAAGGAACATAAGACGGAAGGCGGTATCCTAAAAATCGATTCCAATCAAAGGAAGCGACCAAACTACTTATAGGAGCTACCATCGAACTAAGATGGTCTTCCCCTGGTGTTACAGAAGAAGAAGGAGCATCCTCCATGACCTCCATCTCGAAGGCGGGAGGAGTATCCTCCAGGACCTCCATCACGAGAGGTAGAGGAGAAACTTCTTGAGATATAGGGACAAGAGAATCTTTCTCCAAGTCCAAGGAATCTGAAGAAACAAGAAGAACCTGGGGGGAATGAGATCCACTCTCGACAGAAAAGACCCGATGCACTGTAGAAGGGACCAGCTCAACCGATCCCACAACCAATGGTTGGTCAGGGATGGATTCCTGAATTTTAATTTCCGGGGGAGCGGGATCGACCAAGGATGACTCTTGACCAATCGTAGGATCAGCTGGTGGAGGACTCAAAGAAAGCCGATTATAACTAGCTGGAAGGCATGGTGTAGAAACAGCCGAGTTGTCCAAGACTCGCTTGGCTTCATCCATATACGGACAAAGGTGAATGGCATGGTGCCCTTTACACAACTTACAGGGATTGGTAATCTTACCCTGCTTCTTAGGAGCCTTACCAACACCAGTTGAATATGTGTCCCCAACCTGGCTCCCGGAAGTCAAAGGCAATGGCGGAGGGCCGTTAGACCATGCTTCAAGCACCTTAGGAATGCCAGGGCAATCTCGAAGAAGATGGTCTCCCGTGCACAACATGCAGGGGAACTTGACTTTCCATGGAGGGTTGGGAGGTTTATCAAGAGGAGACTTCTTAGGCACAATAGCCGCAGAGATAGCCTCTCCTTTATCAGACTTCTTCTTCTTTGTCTTCTTCTTCTTCTTCTTAGCCACCCGGTTACTCGAATCCAAACTTTCACCAGGCCAAGTAGAAGAGGAGGACGCAGAAACAGGCGAAGAAGGGGAGAGGTCCACCTCGGGATCAACATGATGTTGTTCAGGTGGAGGAACTGATTGAACAGAAGCCGAGACATTCAGGACCACAGAGGTTGAAAACAACCAAACAGGCAACCCAACAGTTAACCCAGGAAGGGACAACATTGCCATATAAGGAGCACCAACATTCCCAAAAGGAGGAAAATGACCAGGATTCCCATCGGAGGGGATTCCTTGGTTGATGAACTCTGGAAAAGTTTCCATTAGAAAAAATCTTCAGAACAACACCCTAAGGAAACTAACTTGAACCAGGAATATTTCGTGGGCAGTTAATTTTTAAAACATTGAAAGAAAACTCTACCGTTTCATATTTTAAGAGTCGAGATACAGGAAAAAGGTGACTCTATCGCTTTCAGATTGGAAACAAGTGTGAAAGGACAAGCGCTTGATGACCTTTTCAAATTCAAAGAGTCGGAAAAGATTGAAATGACTACTCAGGAATGCTAGGCAAAAGGGTGTACCAAATAACCGTGAACTGCAATATACACCTTGGTTTCAAAATGAAAGAGAAATCAACCAAGGACTTAACGTACATGCAAGAAATCTCCCCGAATGTTGTGTCCGGTGTATCATGGGTATAGGGCGGCAGACTCGGCTTCCTACGGATAAAGGATAGAAACCTACTGGGGTCTCCCTTTATATACTCGATGGTACGAGGAGCACAAGTCCGTACTAGTGCTGTCTAAAGCCAAGAGGCGAACGACAGCTACTAGGTTTAAAGACGCCGGAACACGTCTCTAGCCTAGACCTTTAAATGTGTCGTTAATGTTTCAATGCTTCTTTAAGTAAATTGAGTAAATTTTATGGTTGATCTTCAATTATGTTTCAGTTTCCAGGCCCTAACGAATGTGCTATCTCAAAAATCTCCTAAATGCAAAACTACATGCCATAGTATATCATTTCGTTCGATGAAAGCTAGCTACAGAAGAGTTGAGAGCTTTTTACACAAACAAAATGATCAGAAGACAATCAATGACATCCCTAATGCAACTAATGAAACTAAAAACTTTTCTTTCAAATTCACTAATTACTAGTAAAATCGAAAATATTTCAATTTGCACTAATCAACCAAAAGCAAAAGAGATTTTTTTTATTTTCAATGTTTGATAGCTAGATGCACTAAACAAACCAAAAACAAATGAGAAGAAATTCGAGAAATGATATTAAGAGAGAAAAACGAATAGATTTCACTCAATGGCATGAACAATCAGATCTCAAATCGACCAAAAGTCTCTCAAAACCAAGAAAAGTCCCAAGACACCAATGAGCCGTGTAATCTAGGCCCAGAAGGAAGCAAAGAGAAATTCGAATGAAAACAAAATCATTCACTCAAAAAGCGCAATAAGATGATAGACAACTGTCAAACGAATGCAAGGAAGCAATCCTAAAGTCGACTGAATGAATGAAAAACCAAAAACTCCCAAGGAAGGCTCGACTCACAAAGGCACCTAGATGCCCTAGGGCTCGTATGCAAAATCGAAAGAAATAGGAAAACAACCAAAGGAAGGAGGTTCCAACCAGTCAAACTAGGCTCCAGTGCACTCAAACAGCCAAAAAAACAAGATCAAAATCACAAGTCAGCCTCAAAAAGCATGAAACACAGTAAACCCTAATAGCTCACAGGATTGGCACGACTGTGATCTTGAAATTGGCGCCAGAACTGCAATGGCACGGGTGATACATAGGCAACCTGCGCCAATGGGCGCGACTGTCACGCTTAAAAGTGTGCCAGCCGAGTTTACTATGGAAAAAATAAAAAACAAGCAATCTCAGACATAGACAAGTGATGACAAGGCTAAAACAAAGCCAAACAAACAGGAAAATCCAGTCCAAAGTGCTGACCAAGCAAGCAAGACCGAGAAATTGACCGAAAAGAGAAGAAAAAACTCCAAGTTGTTCAGTCCGTAAACCAAACCGAAGATCGACTGAAGCAGCGTTCATCTACTCCGCTAATGCAGAGAAAAAGCATTTCGAAGGCTATCTGGCTATGCTTCAGGCTCCCTCTATAGTTTACAAATCAAACAACAAGCTGAGTCCCCAGCGGAGTTGCCAAATTGTTGAGGAGGTAAATCCCCTCTGCGGACAGAGGCGATCCCTACTAGCCCAGATCGGGTCTAGAAACAATCAAACACGCTACAGTACAGGTTCCTAATCATAAATAAACCGACTTGCGAGGAAGGCTCACCTGGAATCCAATGCTGTCGTTTGTAGAAGAGGTGGTGCTCCAGTTCCTTTGCCCTGGCAGATCACAATCCTCACGATCTCCGTGATCGGACACCTGCACATGCAAGAAACAACACAAATGCAAGCATGAAATCCAGTATATACAACTATATGTCAGTCGAAGAGGACATAACTCATGAACATGATCAAGAACAAGAGTTGAACCATAACCAATAGTCGCTTAACATTAATGAGTCAAAAATAAGAATACAACCAAAGCTTCGATGCCAAATTCTCCTTTGGCGGGTCGTCAACACAACATGTCTCGATAAAGCCTTTCAAGGATGGGACAAGCCTCTCTCTCCGGATACTTGGAAATAGTCTCCTTGCTTGGATTTGGCCTTAAGGGAATCAAGAAGGCTCTTGCAGCATAAGGATATGAAAGCTCTTGGGAACTTGGAGATTCTGGAACTAGCTTGCAAGGGAAATGGGCAAGCTTTTATAGAAGGAGGAAGGGAAGTTGGGATACCTATAATTATGGGATTGGCCCTATCATCAAGGAAGCTTCCATGAGAGGTGGAAAACCACCTCCTCTCTATGGAAATCCGTAGCCAAACCACCCAACTCAAGATAGATATCAGTCCAGGAATTTGTTAGGACGAAACTTCCGCCTCTTATTTTTAAAAAACACCTCTTAATATGGTTGGTGCGGGTGCGGCTCTATGACAAAGCGCCAATTGGCGCACCCTCTTTGGAGGATTTTCCCCCTTGGCGTGAGGGCTGAACTGTGGAACCGCGCCAATGAAGAAAGATCTATTTTTAGGGTTTTTTGCAGGGAGATGTCTTCAGGGCAATTAAAGCTCATCTTCAGAGGGATGCAATGAAAGTATTTTCAAGTCTTATCTCCGCTCACAGGTCATGGAATGAGCCCTCCAATGTGCGGGATGGGGATTGTAGGGACGGTGACAAATTGCTGTGTAACAAAGGTGTACTTGTTGCATTAAATGATTGCAGAAGAGCTTCAGTTCAGAGAGGGTATTTCCCACACGACTACCAGGGGATCCCAGAAGTAGGCAGAAAAATCACATAAAAAACAACAAGTAGTAGAAGCATCATGTCGTGCCACTGAAGCTCAGTGCGTTGTGCTAGAGGCCAAGATCCACCAAGTATGTCACGATATTCCACCGGTATTGGCCATAGCTGCACCAGAGGAAAAATTGGAAGGAATTGCTACAACTCTAAAGGCCTTGTATGCTAGGCTGCAGACCATATGAACAGAGTATGAACAAAAAATTTCTGACCTGCAAACCAAGTTATAGCCTGAGATTCCACCATAGGTTCATGCCCAAAGAGAATATAAGGTAAAACAAGCTACATACAATATTGGTGCAGTCATGCAATGTGACAGTCTATTAGATGAAGTTATGGGTGTATGGAAATCCATGTAGAATGATCCAATCATTCAGCAGTTGCACGAGGAGCTACATCAGAAGGAAAAACAATTTGAAGAGATCCAGATAGTGGCGCTGAACTTGGTTTTTACCCAACACCTAGCTCGTCTACAGGAGTGCTAAATGATATAGAAAAAAATTTAAGACCTGCGCCATAAATAATAGTTGCTGGAGGCACATATGCAACCGTTGGATGATGAGGCTCTTCAGCTTTCATAGACATTGGATAACACTTTGACAACTATTTAGTGGATAAATCACAACATATAGATGGCCACTGAAGGGCCACCAAGAAAAATTTTGTTCAGCAAGCACACGGAGTTGTACCACAAAGTTTGGAAAAGATGCTCCCTCTGAAACCTTCTCTTAGCATGCTCCAAGCCAAGCTAAAGGAGTAGGAGCCTCAGTGACTTCAGAGAAGTCACATGTTTGTTTTCGGGGCCTGTTGGAGTGGGGTCACTTGAGGCACACTTTTTGATGTAATTTTGTATAATTTTTGTATATGCACGTTGTGCAAATGAGTCAAGGGGCCTTGGGGTGGGTAAAAATCTCTATTTTTTATGTAAATGGGTTTAAGGGTAAACTGTGGGCCTCATACCATGGTTTGAGACCATATTATCTGTGTGCTAAGAGAATATAAATATATAGATTGAGTCTAAGTAAAATATAGTGTGATTCTATGGATACGAGTGTTATGGATCGGTAATACACTTCTGTATGTTCGGGTTTTGGTTAGAAAGTCTATTGATAGTTGTATGCTCGGAGATCTAGTCCTAGTTGTGGGTAGACTCTGCTAGTTGTGTGAGCGGAAGGGTTATGTGTAAGGGGAAAGTCTGATGTATTGAAAGGATCTGGACTAATATAAAGGATTTATTTTGGAAAAAAATTTGTGATTAATGTGAGTTATTTACTATTTTTTTCTACTGAGATCGCATTTTTTTGTGTTTCTTATTTATCATTGCATGAGGATATATGTTATGGTTATGTATGCATATTGATGATTGATAAATATGTTTAAGTGATTATGATTTTCTTAGATCTGGATTTGGTTATGTTATGCTTTATCTGCATGGAAGCGACCTATGATTCTGCCTTATTCTGTTAAGTATTGTGCACATTTTTTTACATTAATCTAAGTTTGCAATCGACCTGCTTAGGACCACTTCATTGTTTTCTTCCTCACGGTGTAGAAACCTGGTTCCAGCACCCCACCATGTTTCTTCTAGTGAGACTTTGATCTGCACAAGAAGGTCATTCCCAAAAGGGCCAGTAGTTGGAGGGCTTGTTGGTTGCACGATAAACTTTGAACCTGGGCCAGGACCGCTCGAGTTACAACATATTTTTGGCATTGTTGTCGGGGATGAATTAGAAAGCCTTTACCTACAATAACGAAAATTTTCTACCCTTCATTAAAGTGAGCAAGGAGGGTTGGGGGCTCTAAATTTATCAACTTAACGACTCCACTGTCATAAGATTCGAAGTCTAAGTAATCCTGGATTTCACCAGCCCCCATACCCAATTAGACATCTCTTATAAAATGACACCCTCCATATCTGACCCCGAGAAGTTGATATTCAAAATAATTTGGAAATAAAAGGTCCTTAGTCAGTCTAACTTACCCTCTTTCTCCCTGGAAGCTTCTTCCTCATCCTCTCAAAGAGTTGACATATGCTGTCCAGATTCTGTTGCTTGCATTTTAGAGTACCCTCCTAACAAGGATCATGTCCTCCATTCCCTCAAGTCACATGTAAAAGATGAAACAAAGTCAGCTTATGCTTCCTTCCCCATGGTTCATCTTACACCTGAGGTCGAAAAAGAAAAATAGATCCCAGAAAATTATATACACCTCCCAACAAACCCTCCACCATTGCCGAATACACCTGTCACCCCTCACATCCTACATCAACAAGATCATAGCATAAATCTACCCTTCCTCCGCACAACATGGAAGTACCTGGTTTCCTGTTGAATAATTATGCCCCCTTAGCTCTCCTCGAGCTGTTGAATGGCATGCCTCCATATTACTTAAAGCTCCTTCCCTAGTTCACTGGAGAAGAGAGTATTACAGCACATAAAAACATTGAGACCTTCTACGATTTTTCTAGAATTTAAATGTAGAACACCTGGATGTAGTGTTGAGAATATTCATCCAATATTTGGATGGTGAGGCTCGGAAGTGGTTTAAATCTCTAATTGATAAGTATCTCCATACTTGGAAGGAGATGGAAAATGTCTTTACATAGAAATGGAAATAGAAGAGAGACCATGGATATATCCTCATAGAGTTTAATGCTATGAAAAAAAGACACAAAGAGGATCTCACGAGGTTTATTAAGAGGTTCAAAAAGTTGCATAATAACCTCCCTACATGAATAAATTCCCCTCAAGTAGCTGCTAAAGTGGTATTTTCCGAAGCCTTTGAACTTGAGTTTGGGTTCACCCTAAGAGAGAGGAAGTATACATCCTTAAAATAGATCTAAAATGATGTTGATCTGAAAGTCGAATCCAGCTTTTCTTCTACGGGGAATTTGAATGGGAAATTGGATCATGGAGAAAGAAGGAGAGGCAAAGAGGAGGCAACCACCTCAAACCAAGAAAGAGAATCCAATGAACATAGAATACAATAAATGAATCAATTTATCAGGAATTTATCCAACAAGTTGGTCAAGATGGAACTAGAAGCTAAGATTTCCCCTCCTCATTCAAACCAAATGGTCCCAAATTGTGGTTTCAACCCCCAATATTAGAATCCTACACTTCAGTTATTTTAGAGAGTGAGGAAAGAAAAAAATTTCACATTCAACCTCACTGTACTTAGAGGAGGAGATGGAAGGGAAGATAGATGATAAGGGGTAAAATGCTTGGGTGGAAGTTGATGAATATCCCTCTCAGGGCATTTCAGTGCCTGAGGTAGATTGTCAAATCAACTGTATAGTTACAAAGGCATTGCATACATTTTCATACTAATATATAATTGAAAAAGAGAGATATTGAAGGATTACCTCCTTGTGGATAGTAGATCCTATGGAGAGCTCTGAGCAGAGTGGCAAAATTTCTTCCTCGCCAGCTCCAAATATATATTCTGCAACCAAACGAAGCACTCGTCTAATCTTCATGGTGGTATCGCTACTAGAAATTAAAAAAGTATATAATCGACATTAAACTATGAAAATATGAGCCATTTATATCATGATTCATAGACAAATGAACAATAAATGTGACACAAAAACATCAAATGGAAAAAACAGATATAGTTCTATTAGTTTATGAAAAGGAGGATTACAATCATTGGTTGTACCAAGCCCTCATCACTCTTCCAATTCCTCTCTCTCTTTCTCTTTCTCTGAGTGTGACGATTCTTGGGCCAATATTCCTCAATGAACCTTTCCGATATTCAAGCCTCACACTTCAACAATGAAATTCTACTCCACATATGATCAAACCTTCGACCCTTGAATAAGAGCCCAAACCTCCAATTTATAGGAAATGGAGAGGACAAATCTTGCCAATCCTTTTAACTAGTTTCAATCCAAAAATATCTTGATGTTTCCTAGCTTTTCCTTGCTTTTTCCATCTATAGGAGTTCAGTTGTGTTTGGAAATATCTAATAAAAGGTTTATACCATAAGTTTCTGCTTTTGAATGGACCCTTTCTGAGAAAAAGCAGGAAATTCCAGTCAGTTTCCGCGGGATATTTTCCTTTTCACATTCAAACACGCATAACGATGCCCCTTAGGCAAGACATAGTGTTACCCTAGGCACTAATGCTCCCTTTTGATGGCTAGGGTGCATTATAACTTTGCCTAGCTTCTTATACTGTTGTGTTACCTTGGCAAATTGAGTCTTTGTCTGGGTGATTTTCTTCCTTCCATGTTACCTTCTCCTCTGAGATGATGAGGAGGTCATTTGTCCTGTAAAAGATTCCCAATAAGGTGTGAGGTTAGAGGTGAGGACGATGGCCGGAACACTTTACAATATATGTAGTAGAGAAAGAGGAGTTGGAGGACTAAGGAAAACCTGAAACAACAACATATGTCAAAAATATAAGTATTTTTCCTTAGTCGGGCATTCCCATGCTCAGTAGTTGTATCCAAATGATTTCTCTAAAAGAGATATGACCAACGCATCCATTGATAAGCACAATGTGGAAGCTTGTTTCATGATAGGATCAATCTGATAAGCTATATCTGAAAACAATATCACAACTTGGGAGAGGAAACATAGCTGAAATGATGTAAACCTCAACCCAAGGTCTTGGTCACTGCTTCACTAAACTGCATATTTCTGCACATGTGAATGAAGGAGTTGTATTCAAACATGTGAGAAATTGTCAGATTACCAGTTAATAATGAAAATTGTTAACAGACACGAGGGTTGCCATCAATAAGGATGATGGTCCCCAAGATGCACAGTACAATCTATCGAGTGTGAATAAAAGGAGTTGATGTCGAACACTCATAGAATCATTTGACTGGGAGCCAATAATGATAACCCCCAATCAAACACAAGGTGCCCTGCCACTGAGGTCTACAAGCACCAAGGTACTGATGTGTTTTTGGATCAACTTCTTAGATAAGATGTTGATGTCGATAGGAGGAGATATATCGAAAGGAAGGCACTGAGATGTCCTACATCAGTTGACATTAAATAGGAAAATATGATTTTGTCTTGAAGATAGTCAAGAGAAAATGGGAGTAAATGTTGAAAAATAATTTATGGTATATGATGGCTCAGCTGATACAGGAAGAAATAGATAGTGGGATCCTCTTGAACAATAGAAGGCATAGCAACAAGGTACCGGAAAACTTAGGCTTAATGAACAACAAAGAGTGTCAGGATTCACCAATGTAGGGGAATCGAGGTACAAAGGCCAAACTCATAGATGGTAGGGTTAAGCTGATTGCGAGTGAATTTTGGGAAGTGCCATGTTCAAGATTTTGTGCTCCCAAATTGACCATCAGAGTATAACAGAATAAGTATCCACTTTGTCCAAATTCTTCCTCGTTTGATTAAGTTTAACGAGTCCAGACGGGTAAAATTGGTGATCTTTTCATATTTAAAAAGTCTGAAAAACATCGTAAAAGACAGCTCCAGGGGTTACCTTTGTCATCTTTGATAACCGAGTGGGATGAAGGGAGAATAATAAGCCTGACACAGTTCATTTTTCATAAGTTAGTCCATTTGAATTTGGATAAAGTGATAAACCTATGTTGAATGGAAATCTGCCTCATTTTTTTATGAGTACGAGGAGACAGAGTAAACTCAATATTCTTCATGAATTTTTAACAAGTCAGACAAATAAAAACTCAATACTGTCTGTGAAATTTTAACGAGTCCAACGGGGAAAAAATCGGTTACTTTTTCATTTCTTTAACGAGCTAGAAAAAGATGGAAAAGAATGGCTCATTTTCTTCATCATGGTAGTTTAACGAGCCTGGCGAAGGAAACTCGGGGTTTTTTCATTTTTACGACCTAGAAAAATTCCCTAAAAAGAAAGCTTGAACTGGGTCGAACATGGTCAAATCTGCACATGAACACTAACAACTCATCAAAGCATCGGTGACGTTTAAAAGACCAATAGTTGCGACAAAACATAGAAGAAATTTACCAATTTTAACAGACTAGCTGAGTGAGTTATACCTATAGAATTTCTATAAGAAGGCAACAGACCTTCCTGTTTGTTGTTTTGAGTGCTGTGATAGAGCTTTGGAGCAAAAAAATGGGTGAAACTTTTTCTGTCGATTGTGGACGATATGGGCAATGGTTTTTGATTCCGCGAGATCCAGGAAGGAGCTTGAGCCTTAATCTAGCTTGCCATTATCATTTTAGTTTTTTTTACTGGATTAAAATCAGTTTTTTATTAGGCCCTACAATTTTTAAGCGGCTAATGCGGGTTCCCAGTGTCAGGGCTGCGTTAAATGCACTTCTTGTTAAGGGACAGTGTGATAGCACGCTCTTCTTTGCACTAGCGCCCGCGTTGGCGAGTATAATAATTTTTTAAACTAGTTTTGCTCAATCCTAAAGTGTTTCTGCCTAAAAATAATCCATTGGAAACCTGTCTTTTGTAGGTGTGAAGTTGTTTTACCATGATTATTTGGCACAGAAGAGAGCATGAACAGGAAGAACGCAAAATGGTCACTGATGTTTCTACTTTTCTAGTTCTCCACAAATGCAGTTTACTGAAGTATGCTCATTTAGAGCTGATGAAGGGGCAGGAATACCTTCTGAGATGGATCATCTAGCAGTGGGATGATCAGTAGTGTGTCTTTCACATCGGGGGTCATGAATTCTCGATAAAAAAAGATGACATATACTACTTTACTGGCTCGTGATTCAGAGGGCTGAGGCCTAATCTCACAGGTTCTAGTGCTGATCCCCACACTACTGTGGATTTGATCCAAGCTCATTAAATAAACAATACTGCAGTGGTAAGAAACCAATTTCCTATAGGAGGGGTGATCTTGAGACCGATGGGGTATCTCTTGTGGATGATAGTTTTCTTGGCAGGGGCTAAGAGTCAGCACATGGCCACCAAGGCCCAGATATTTTTATCGCTGGATTGCATGCAGCCACGGGTTTTTGACTAGTGTGAAGGTGTTGTCTGCCAGGTTCGAGAAGAACTGACAGAATGTAAAACCTTGACCCAACATGAGTTTGGGTTTGGTACACTAATAGTTTCCTTCATACCAGAGCGAGTGCCCATAATGAGGCCAAGGATGATCATGTATGCAGTAGGACCACGAGAGCCGAGACAGACCCACTGGTCTTCTTTGATGCCGTGAACTGGTGAGGGTCCAATCCATCACTGTTTTGATGATGCATTATTCAAGTGGCTAGATGGCTAGATCCTGATGATTGAAGATTATCCCTATGTAGGGATGAAATACACCGAGGATCCGAAATTGATACTACCACCAGGCACTCAATGGGGTACAAATCGTAAGAAGGAATACGATCAGTGTTTAAGTATTTTTTATCTTTTGAATTTTTATGCAACGTTTTTGTTTAATGGCTAAAAATATTTTGACATGAAGCTTATTTCTTGACATAGATGTGGCACCCATCCGTCCAGTCAAATCCCCTCACTATGCAAGGAGAGGAATGCAGCTACCTAGGACTGGTACAGTAGTCGTCGAAGAGGTTGATGACACATGTAGTTTGCACAAGGTTGCTAGGAACCTCGAGGGATTGAACATGGGTGTGCAGCCTCGTCCTATGAGGGAGATCTTGGTTCACCTGCAGCGACACATAGTGGTTGTGTCAGAGAGGTCCTTGGTGCCTCTTAGGAGGTTAGACAGAGTAGTTATCAACTACCATGATCAGCAGGCTTAGGGGGAATAGTGGATAGGTATATAAATGTCAGAGTGAGGCTTAGTAGAGCCAATTTTTTTGTAAAACACCCAAGTTTTGGGACGTTTTTTGATGTAACATGACTGGACATGACATATACATACATACATACACACACACACACACACACACACGGAAATATATATATATATATATATATATATATATATATATATATATATATATATATATATATATATATATATATATATATACACACACATATTTTTGCGATTTATATCTTGTTTTTTTAATTTTTATGTATTTTTTATGATGGAAAATATACACTCATGCATGACTCTTTCTATAACAAATGCGACAAATGACAATCTAACACATACTTCGCCAATGAATCAGCTAATGTATTAGATTATATAGGAATGTTCTCAAATGTAATTATTTGAAATTTTTGTTCTAGAATTTTTACCTTTAAGTAATAACGTAATAAGACTAGATGAAGGACGCAATAACAATTGTTGAAATGCATAACAACTAGTTGGGAATATAACCTTACCACCAGATTGCAGATGTTGTGAGATTTAGCTTCCATGAGGAGTTGTATCACTAAAATGGACTCAACAATATTATTGGTGTCATTTCCAAGGAAGGTTCCCCCGGAACCAAGTAGTTCTGACTCAGGTGTATAGAGGACCCAAGCAGATGATGCAGTATGCTATATGTGACGACTAACACCATCCACGTATCCAACGTATGGTAAGGGTGAAAAATACATATGTGTGAAATAAGAGAGTTTTCATGAGAAAAAAAACTTAAAACCCCAAAATATCTAGACACATCCAAAAAAAATACAAAAGTGATGTACATAAAATTACAAAGCATATGCCTAGTGGAACACTAGGCAAAATAATTCTTCAGATAGAGCCTATTGTGGGGCTCAACAAGTGGAATCCCATCATAGTCATGAAGTTCATAAACTCCTTATGAAAGGACTCTCATGATGATGTAAGGACCAAGCCATAATGGTTGAAGTTTTCTTGCCCACAAGAGGTCGTGTCTTTGATTGTAGAGTAGAACCAGATCGTTGTCTTGGAAAGAACGAGGCTTGATAGATTTGTCGTATTGAGCCTTTACTCGATTCTTGTGAGCTTTGAGTGCCATTGTGACATCTTGACAAGTTTTTTCCAATTGATCAAGTGAGAGCAAGCACTTTTCTTCGGAAGTGGTGCCGAGTAGGAGCTCAGTAACTAGCTTGAGTGTTGGAATCTCACACTCGATTGGAAGGACTGCTTCCAGACTGAATGCTAGTTGGAATGGCATGAAGCCTATAGCAATTTTCACTAATGTTCGGTATGTCCATAACACAAATTATAGCTTCTAATTCCACGTTTTTTTATGGTTACTGACTAACTGACGAATCATAATCTTGAGGATGCCATTTACGGCTTTGACTTGACCATTCACTTGCATATAGTAGGATGAAGACTGATCTTGTGGAAAACGTAGCATGGAAGTTGAATCTGTCACCAAATGATTCTGAAAGTGTGAACCATAATCTGTGATGATTGAGATGGGTACACCAAAACGACAGATGACTTGATTGAATAGGAACAGAGAGGCAGCTTCTCCATCGGGCTTAAAAGTGGGAATGGCTTCTTCCCATTTTTTGAAGTAGTCGACTGCAACTACGATGTACTTGTGTCCATTAGCAGAAGTGGGATTGCATGTAATGAAGTATATTCCCCATTTAGCGAAAGGACTAATGGAGATAACTGGATGAAGAGGGGCGGGATGGGGGTGCATTTTCTTCATGAAAATCTGACATGGATGGCACTTCTAGACTGCTATGATGTAATATTTAAGCAAAGTGGGCTAATAGTATCCTACATGCAATATTTTCTGGGAAGTAATGCCTGAAAGATGAACGTCACATGCCCCAGTGTGACAGTCTTTTAAAACATGTTCTGCCTCATTAAGAGTAAAACAACACCGAAGAACAATATTCACACCATGAGGATATAGAGTATATTTTAGTACGAGATAGTGTTTCTCTTAGTGACGAATACAAAAATGGTTGTATGATGTTAGAGTTGGGTGGAATCGTTGAGTTTGGAGGTAGAATACAATGTCTCCATACCAAGGATCATAAGAATCGACCAGATAGACAGATTCATCAGGAAAAGGATCGTGTGCTACTTCTTTCGGGTCAATTTTGGGAAGGTCTGAAAATAATTTGGCAAATAATAGAGATTTATTTTCTTTGGCAGTAGTGAAAACCAAGTCAAACTATTAGAGGATTACAATCCATTTGGAATATTTTCCTCCGATGATCTAACAAGATAATATGTATTGCATGGGATTCTCTAAAGCAATTACGGTAGTCTGCCACACCAATATATAGCGTCAGAGGCGGGGTGACTGTGAAGACCACTGCAAGAGATAGTTTCTCCAAATGTGAATATCGTAGTCTAGGTCCAATGAGACCTTTTCATAGATATTATATTACACGCTCACTATCGTCGTCCTGAACTTGAACCAAAACCATTCCTAGTGAGGATGGTGAGGATGCCAGGTAGAGGAGAAAGTCACGCGAATAGTTGGGGGAACTAATAAGTGGGGCGGAAATGAGTGCTTATTTCAAGGCATCAAACTACAGTTGAGCTTGATCATCCCACATATACAGTATCCCTTTCTTAAGCAAGTGTATGAAGCCTTTCATCATCTCATCATAGTTTACTATGAAACGACGTAAGAATTTTTCCTTCCCTTGAAAATGTTGGAGTTTTAGAATGGATTGTGGTGTAGGTAATTCAATGATCACCTTAATCTTATCGATATCAACCCTAATCCCATGCTTGGAAACAATGAAGCCAAGAATATGTCCAGACTCAACAAAAAATATGCACTTATGCGAGTTCAGACGCATGTTGTAGAACCTACACCAAGCGAAGATTTATTTTAGATGCGAAAGGTGGTGGGCTCACTTCTTGGAATGAGCCAGAAGGTCATCCAAGTAAGCTTGTATAATTTGTCTGATATCATGAAATGTGTAGCCCATAGCCCTTTGAAAGGTTGCTTCGGAATTCTTCAGACCAAATGGGAGTTTATGATACGTAAATGTGCTCCAGGGAAAAATGAACATGATTTTATGTTGGTCATATTTTTTAATCCTATCGGGTTATATCCTGAGAAGCCACCCATAAAGGAGAAAGATTCACATCTGGCATAATCATCGAGAATTTGATCTATGAATGGAGTAGGATAATTATCTTTTGGACAAGCGGTGTTCAGATCACGATAATCAACACAGACTTGGATGGTGCCTTGTTTTTTATCTATGGGAACCGGATTGGATACCCATTCTTTCAAACGAATGGGATAGATGAAACTAGCATGTAAAATTTTTTCAACCTCGGTCTTGATAGTTGCTGCTTTGTGAGGGTGGACAGGTTGGAGCCTTTGTCGGACAGGATTGGAATTGTCATAAGTCCTAATTTCGTGCTTGACTTTAGATGGATCTATGTCGGGCATTTCATCATAATACCAAGAAAAAACATTGTGGAATTCCTTGAAAAGGGATGTGAAGTGTGAAATTTCCTTGGGATTGCAATTGGCTCCAATCTGTATATTTTCCATGATACCCATTTTGACTGAGATATCGATAGACATAGTCTTGGAAAGATTTCCCATGTTCCCTTCCGTGTCGATATTTTGAAAATTCATGCAAGTGGAGGGAAATATCTTAGGTGGGTTGAAAGATGGGATTTGAATAGTGTTTCATGTCTGAATCAAACATCGAAGTGCAATGATAAAACTCTCCCCAAGGTCATTTCTCTAGAGACATGATCTCTCGAATAGCTTCATCTGTAGGAAGGAATTCATCGAGGAGATCCTTAGAAGGAACCGTGGTGGGTGAGAAGGTGGTACCATTGGTCGAAACCAAAGAAGTGGAGGTTTTAGTTGCTAATTGGATGGCTTGATAAGCCAACTTAGCCAGTGATAGCGTCATCGGATCTCCATAGGAATCAATTTGTGAAGGCACCGGTAGGATCCATGGATTGATAGAGCCATCTGAAATGGTGGATATCATTGAAATCATTTGTGGAACCTCAAGTGGCAGGAGAGGAAATAAACTCATCAGGGAATATTCCTTAAGAATATCAGTACCGATGCTGACATAAGAGTCAGGAAATCCCCCTACTAGGGGTACAATTTTACTTGGTAATGTGGAATAATCGTGGGTGGAAAAGGATAACTGATCCACTGTAACTATCTTCCACTCAAATGGAAGAAGGATGAGTCAGAAAATGGAAGAGACAATGGCAGTCATTGCATAAGACCAACTGCAACCCAACAAAATATTATAGTCGATATGACGATCTACGACTTCTGTGTCCACCGTTATATTTTTCCCACTAACTGAAATGGGAAAGCTAGCAGGCTATCCTTTTGGGAGGAAAGTGTGGCCATCGAAAGCTTTGAGGGAATTCGACATCGGAGACAAAGTGGGAGAATCCAAAGCAAGCCAGTATGCAGTTGACGTAATGCAGGTTGAAGCACCCTCGTCTATTACTATGCGATGGATTGGTCTCCCTTTCGACACAATTTGAACCTGGAAAGTGTAATATTCCCAAATTTTCACATCACATTTGGAATATAAGAGTAAATAAAAGGGTGCAGGGACCCACAATCCTCAATAACAATAAATATCCACTTTTTTTGTGTGAATGTGGATTAATTTAGACTAGATCTGCAAAAAGAGGTAGTTGAGAAACTACTAATGTTAATGAGATTGGGATCATGTCTCATTTAATGAGAGAGATCATGGATGGTTAATTTAGTAAAATAAGATCTGGAAGATGTAAAACAAAGGGTCATTGAGCATTAATGATCAAGTGGTGTAGGACCATGTGCAAATGAAGCACACATGATGGAGGAGGTGTACATTGCACCTAGACTGTTTGGTTGATTTGGTCAAACAGCGCAGTCCCACTTGGAGGATCTTGTCCACATGAGACTGCGCAGTTGAGATTAGGGCCAAGGCTTGGGATGGCTCAATCATTATAAAGGAGATGAAGGAAAAGGTAAAAGGCATCTTGGATTATTTGATGTATGATCTTTTAGATCTGGATTTGTCAAGTGACATTCCACTGCAGTCTTGGGTTTTTTAGGAGAGATTGCAGGTGTTGTTTAGCACAGCGTGTTCCCGAGTGGGAATCCCTCATCTTTATTTGAGTGATCTCTAAGGAATAGGTTTTTACTTCATTATAAATCAGGCTTTAAGTGCCATTTCCTTTTTCTACTTTCTGCAGAACATTCATATATAGAAAACTACAGTTTTCTGAAGATCAGTTTGGAAGGTGGAAGTTGTCTTCAGTACTTCAGCTGGAGAATAAGGTGAGGGATTATTCCCATCACTTGGGCTTATATATCAGCACTCCCAGAGCCACATTGAAAATCTAGCAGCAGGCCAAATGTTATTGACCTCCTAGTAGCAGTATTCTCTCCAAGAATAACATTGTCCATATTACAGATCTGAAAGGAGGAAGGAAGTTGATAGTACTTCAGCTAGCAATCTAGTGGAGGATCATTCCTCCACATTTCCATCAGTCTTACCATCAGCCTGGAGTTTATTGCAGCATTTTTCAGGAGGCAGAAGGCCTCTATTTCCCTCACAGCGCAGTTCTCAGAGGCATTTGTGTTGCAGCAGCTGCAATCATCTTTTCGAGGATTGAGAGCTAGATCTAGAGCTCCTAGCTCATATATCTGAGGAAGGGATCAGCCCTTCAAGCATAGATCTAATATGAGCACACATTTCAGCCATATTTTCTTCAGATCTAGCTCTAGATTTGTATTTCCCAGCAGATCAAGGACCAAACCCTGGGGAGGTGATTTTTCCAAAGTTGCAGATCTGGAAAATCCTTTTTGGGTTATCTTGGGAATCCATCACATTGGTTGGATCTTGAATATTGGCATCATCAGAGCTCCAGTTTTGAGTAGATTTGCATTTATATTTTCAGCCTGCTACTCCATGTTTATGCCTTGCTGAAGAGACAGTGTAGTATTTGCTGCGAAGCCTCAACAGTTATGCTATACCTTCTTCACACTTGTTTTTAGGGTGATCATAGCTCATTTTCTTGCCTAGATCTACCTATCTCTTGTACTTGTGTAACTGAATCATCTCCAATATAATAAAATGGCTCAGCTCTTTCTGCATATTCTAATTTGTACTTAGATTTATTTTCTATCTTGCTGTAATTTCTTATATTGTGTGAAGTATTACTGCATTCTCCGTTTTGGGATATTACAGTGGTATCAAAGCATGATGTTTGGCTCAGCTTGTGGACACTTAATATTTTTACATTGAAAGAAGAACAGATAGATGATATATATCATGGAGAATGAAAAATATGTCACTCCATTATTTAGATCCATGCAAGGTCTCTCCAAAGGGGTCTATAAAATGAAGGAGGCAGAACAGAAAGAAGATCCAAGAAGTAGATCTGATGAGGAAAGCACTTCCTATCTGCAACAAAGAAGACCAGAGAATCCTAGATCTCCTCATAGATCCACTATGCCCATTTTATTTGAATAAGGTGCGAGGTATAGAAGTGAAGAAAAGAATGAACCTGAGATTCATGAGACTCTAAGTCTATATCTTGAAGAGTACAAAGCATAGTCTATAGCATTCAAGGAGAAGCTAACTCTCCAACAATTCTTCAAAATCAAAGAAGAAAGAGGATCCTATAGCACTAATAGAAGGAAGAGGCATAATAGATTCTATTTTCCTACATTTGATGGATCTTCCTCAAGCAATGTCAAATCTTGGAGGAGGGAGTTAGATTCATTTTTCAAGCTACATCTTGTGGCTGAAGAAGAGGCTGTTCAAATTGCAGCACTTCATCTCTTAGATGAAGCAGAAGATTGGTGGTTTGGGGACTTAGAGCATGGAAAGGTAACCAAGTATTTAGATTTATTTCACAAGTTGAGGAAGAGGCTTGATGAGGAGGGGTCAGTACTTTCACCACCTGCTGCAAAAGTACTTATATCTAGAGAAGAGGCACTTGCATTTTTGCAAGGTAGTTTTGAGCTCCTGACATATGGAGTCCCATGCATAGATCAGGAGATGCATGAGGAGGAGAAGGAAGATACCAGTGCTGGTACACTTGAAGAAAAGAGGCCATCACTCTTACCACCAGTTGGACGAACTCTTGTGCTCTGTCAAGAGGTTCCCACATATTAGTTGAACCAATGTATGCATAAAATTTCAGCACACATGATTTCTAGATCAATGCATAACCAAGGATTAGAACAAGATACTGATTTGAAGCAGAAACATATCACATCGCAGAGGACCCTTGATCTAATCAAGGAGGAGACTGAAAAATATCCCTGTTCATCATTGTTGAGCTACATTCAAACCCTTGAGTTGAGATGTAGAATTTTAGAAGATGGGATTAGCATTATCCTGTGTACAAAAATAGATTGTGAGATCAGTGTTGTAACTTGCTTTGAGACAGTGCATGTATCACCCTGTAGATCTACAACACTGTCACTTAGTAGCTGTGGCAAAGAAAGGGCTTCATCATTCTTGGAGCATTCTGGAGGTAGCTTCACTCATGAAGCAAAGTAAGCAAAGATGACAAATGGTAGATATCTTGAAATTAGAAACCTTTTCTCCTTTCTAGATGACCCTTTCTCAATGAGCCTCTCACTGTTCAAAAAGAAATCTATAAATGCATTAAATCCAAAAATTCTTTGGTTTTGGAGGGCCTTTGATGGAGAGAGAGTCTCATTAAGAGATCTCATTAGAGATGCATTTCAACATTTCATGAGATGCTAAGTTCTTCAATAGTATGGGGAGGATGGAATTCTACAAAAGGAGGATGCCATGATTATGCAGTACCTCATTCATCATCCACCTGGGAGTGAATGGGTAAGGTTGGTAAGCAAGGGGTTGCAAAACCACTTGTATATTTGTATGGGCCAGCATGCTTGGTTACACTGGTTTCCATTGGGAGATTCTTGTCACTCTCCAAAGGCACCTATTTTTCTGATCCATGCCTTGAAAAACATGTATGAAATGAAGAAGGAGGCATGGCTGCGTTGGATTCTCTTGGGTAAGTATGGACACCACCCAATAGCTAATCATTTTTTGAAACATGCCTTGTCTTTCAATGATAAATTAAAGCAAGGGAAGACATGTTCATTTTGGTTTCACTTGAGAGAGTTTGGCCACCACATGGCATCTCCTATGTATATGTGTTTTGTATTGAGTAAAAATTGGCATAATGATCTCAAGATGTGCATTAATGATGTTTCTTTGTATTGGGATGACGTGACATCTCCTATATTCATTAGTATTCTTTTTCTTCATGATGCACATGTGGAGGAAAGGATGCAGAAAGATCTCTTGTTGCTTTGGTTGCTTATGGGTGAGTTTGGCTTGATCATCTTACATAGAGGAGATGGACGATGGCAGCAAAGGGCCTTACTCCGGTGGTTATTGTTAGGAGAATATGGTTTGACATCTTTGTCTACCCATATTACTCCTTCCCTTCTTCTTTTGCATAACTTTGAGATGATGGAGTTTGGATCCAACAAGGCCAACAGGGCTAAGTATGGGAGAATATCAATGCTCAATCTAGTTCATGAAACATGGGATGAAGATATGTATTGTATGATGAAGCTTTTCCCTTGTGGAAAGAGCTACTTTGTTTTATGTCTCTCATGTATTGTTGATAATGTTGGACATCACATGGTTGACACTTGGTACTTCATGATGGAAGGAGGACATCTGACCAAACAGTTGGAGGTCATTCCTTATGTTTTTAAAAGACAACTTTGGAGCCCAACATACATAACCTATTGCAGCAAATGGAGGAAGCCTTCCTTATGTGGATGTCATATGGAGGGGAATAGATGGCCTTGCATCTAATTTTGGAGTTTCTTGAGGAGAAGCAACATTTTGTCGGGGGGGGGGACTGTAATATTCCCAAATTTTCACATCACATTTGGAATATTATAGTCATTGATTTTCTTAATGAATTAAGTAAATAAAAGGGTGGAGGGACCCACAATCCTCAATAAGAATAAATATCCACTGTGTGTGTGTGAATGTGGATTAATTTAGACTAGATCTGCAAAAACAGGTAGTTGAGAAACTACTAATGTGAATGAGAGTGGAGATCATGTCTCATTTAATGAGAGAGATCATGGAGGGTTGAATCAGTCAACTAAGATCTGGAAGATGTCAAAAAAATGGTCATTAAGCATTAATGATCAAGTGGTAGAGTATCATGTGCAAATGAAGCACACATGATGGAGGAGGTGTACATTGCACCTAGACTGTTTGGTTGATTTGGTCAAACAGTGCAGTCCCACTTGGAGGATCTTGTCCACATGAGACTGCGCAGTTGAGATTAGGGCCAAGGCTTGGGATGGCTCAATCATTATAAAGGAGATGAAGGAAAAGGTGAAAGGCATCTTGGATTATTTGATGTATGATCATTTAGATCTGGAATTGTCAAGTGACATTCCACTACAGTCTTGGGCTATTTAGCAGAGATTGCAGGTGTTGTTTAGCACAGGGTGTTCCCGGGCAGGATTACCTACTCTTTATTTGAGTGATATCTATGGAAGAGGTTTGTACTTAATTATACATCAGGCTTTAAGTGCCATTTACTTTTTCTACTTTCTACAGAACATTCATATTCAGAAAACTGCAGTTTTCTGAAGATCAGTTTGGAAGGTGGAAATTGTCTTCAGTACTTTAGCTAGAGAACAAGCTTAGGGATTATTCCCATCACTTGGGCTTATATATCAGCACTCCCAGAGCAACATTGCAGATCTGGCATTAGGCCAAATTTTATTGACCTCCTAGAAACAATATTCTCTCCAAGAATAATGTTGTCCATATTGTAGATCTGAAAGGAGGAAGGAAGTTGCTAGTACTTCAACTAGCAATCTAGTGGAGGATCATTGCTCCACATTTCCATCAGTGTTACCATAATCCTGGAGTTTATTTCAGCATATTTCAGCAGGAATAAGGCCTTTTTTTCCCTCATAGCGCAGTTTTTAGAGGTAGTTGTGTTGCAGCAGCTGCAATCATCTTTTGGAGGATTGAGAGCTAGATCTAGAGCTCATAGCTCACAGATCCAAGGAAGGGATCAAATATTCAAGCATAGATCTGAACTGAGCACACATTTCAGCCATATTTTATTCAGATCTACCTTTAGATCTATATTTCCCAGCAGATCAAGGATGAAACCCTGGGGAGGTGATTTTTCCAAAGTTGCAGATTTGGAAAATCCTTTCTGGGTTATCTTGGGAATCCATCACATTGGCCAAATCTTGAATCTTGCCATCATTAGAGCTCCAGTTTTGAGTAGATATGCATTTCTCTTTTCATCTTACTACTCCATGTTTATGCCTTGCTGAAGAGACAACACAATATTTGATGCGGAGCCTCAATAGTTACACTATACTTGCTTCACACATGTTTTCAGGGTGATCCTAGCTCATTTTCTTGGCTAGCTCTACCTATCTTTTGTACTTTTTGTAACTGAATTATCTCCAATATAATAAAATGGCTCAGCTCTTTTTGTATATCCTGATTTGTACTTAGATTTATTGTCTATCTTGCTGTAAGTTCTTATATTGTGTGAAGTACTACTGCATTCTCCCTTTTTGATATTATAGAAACCAAGCTTGTGTGAAAGGACGGGTTTGGATTTTTCCATGTCGAAGATGGCTAACATAGAATCCTAGGGGTAAATTCTACCAATGGCTGAAAGAAGAGCTTTCTGTTGTGCTATGAAGATTTGAAATACTTCAAGTGTAGACATGGCTGACGGTTCTTGCACAAAATATTCTGCAATGTTGTAGTTTTGGGTAGCATGTGCAGCGGTGTTATGAGTCATGCGTTGAAGTGTCCCTTTAGGGGGACAAATCGCGGGGTCAACATCAGGCCTTTCAATTTTCAAATCGTTGGGTGGCGGTGGGTTCAAACTTGAACCAGGTGTTTGTGCTCAACTTAGTGTTCCTAAATTGAGTTCATTAATTGTCAACCAAGGCTAGTAAAATTTTGAAGTGTGGTGCACTATATGTGCCTACGTATTTGTTTCTCACTACGTTGTGTTTAGTGTTTTATGATGTTTTTGGTTTTATGGTTTTATGTTTGAAAAGGAAAATAACTAAGTGCTGGTGAAAATAAGCTATTGGTTATATTAAAACAGAACAAAGCCTAAACTATGGATGGCAAACAACAAATGCAAAGCTTGATAATGACTTCATTGCAAGGAAGTAAATCACAACTTGAGCTTGAAATTATCCAATTCATTCATTAAAGATGTGTTGGAAGAGCTTGAGAAATGGACAAGTGAAGTTCTCCTAAATAAACAATCAACTCAGAATATTACAAAAAAAATGATTATTTGTAACACAGTAAGGTTTCTATTCTAGATTAACCTATGATGCTGAAGTTACCCTATTCTGCAACTTGGCATATCACTACTAGGCCTTATTCAGAAGTTTAGAGATTTTCTAGAACAATGTTTGGGAAAAAGGTTATAGGTGAATTTGTAAAAGATTTGTAGAACAATCAAAGCCTTAAACTGATATTACTAACCCATGTTCATGTGATGATGTATCAATATAAATTCAGAACAAAAGTAAGTTGTAAATAATGAAGGCTGAGAGACTAATTTTGACAACTAGTACTACTTGAAATACAATGGATAACACTAGGCTAGAACGCGGTCTATCAATCTTAAAATACAGTGACTACAACTAAACTAGAATGCTGTTAATCTTTTCTTGAAACAAAATGAACTGAGACTGAACTAGAGTGCTACTAATCTACTTGAAGTACAGTGAACAGAGTTAAACTAGAATGCCATTATCAAACTCGAAATGTAGTGACAGAGCTAAACTAAATGAAATCAACCTCTGGAATGTTATAACTAAATTAACATGCAACTAGTCTATGGAATTCTACAGCCCATCTCGTTCAATATGAATGATATTTTGGAAGAGTTTGTAAAAACAAGTCTGGCTGTATTATTCAATGCAATTGAACATAAACATAATATTTGAAAGCAAATACAACTAGGATCTAAGATACCACAGCTGTTTCTTATTCATTTTTAATGATGTTTTGGAAGAGTTTGTAGGAGTAAGATTGACTATGACACTTAGTGTAAACAAGCATAAATCATAAAATTCGAAAGGAAATGCAACTAAAATCTACAACACCACAGTTATGCCTTATTCATCGTGATGATATTTTGGAAGAGTTTATAAGAGTAAGTCTAGCTGTGATGATTAATGTAAACAAGTATGAAACATAAACTTCAGAAACTTGCTTAAGCTAGAAATGAAAAATGAGACTAAAATACTTATCTAAACCGTATGAACAAAGCTGCTCAAGTAGCAGGGGCCCTCTACCACCGGAGTAGCATGCAAAATCTACTTCAATATTGACTCATCACTTTTAATAAAATGATGCTTCTTTCATTAAAAGAGAAATTACTTCAAAATAGAGTGTTTTCGGACTTCTGAAATCTAGCAATCAAACACAAAATCTAACCTTGTCCCTCGGTTTCCCGAGCCATATTTATAACAAAATTACATAACTGTCTTGAGATAACCTAGGGATAATCATCTTTCCAAATTAAAATCAAACTAGAACTCTAATGGTGGTCTCGTAATATGATTAAGGACATCTGGACTGTCCTTGTCCTATTAGGAGTCTATCTCCTAGTTTGAGTTCCCACGTGCATAACCACCTACAGAATTCCGTTCAAACTTTGTGGAGAGCAAAAAATGATGAAGGAATGATGTGGAATACGACCATATGTGTTTTTCTCTGAGATGACACCTGGAACCTGTGTAGACATGAAGACAATTGCAGAATCGGCAACTAGCTACAGAATGTCTACATTCTGTAGCTAGATCTAGTTCAACAAGTACTACAATGACAAAATCATAAAAACATAGCAAGTTAGTCATGATATAAATTCTTAAAGAAATTTTAATTAATTCTATTGATCATTTGAGCCTGTAATTAATAATGGACAAAGGAAATGGAGTGGAATGTGGTGGAAGAAAGAACATCTTTGGAGCTCAACATACCCCCACTGCTAGGTTATTGCATGTCCGCATGCAACTATTCCATGAACTCTGAGACCTCTGCAAGGACTTCCAACCCTCTTCTTCTACTTTTCCTGGTATTCAAAGGCCTTCTGGGCTTCCTTATGTCTAACTTGAATCTCAAATTTGTGAGTGCCCTGGTTAACTTTTTACTTTTCTTCTTCAATTTTTCACTAGCCTTGTACAACTTTTTCATTTGTAGAGACAGAGTTGCATTCATATCAGTTTTCATTTTAACCTGCTCTCTCATAATTTCATTCTCATTTTTGATATGCCTGTTGAGTATTTCTAACTCATATTTATCTCTCCTTAGGATATCAACTGCAGATTTTGGTGGACTAGGAGTTTTGTCTCTAGTTTCTGAAGCTCTTTTCTCTAATGTCTCAACATAGTTGTAAATTTCTTGTTGTGCTGGGTCTATTTTAGGAGATCCTTCATCAAAATCCTCCTCAGTAGGTGTTTCTTCATCCTCTATGTTTATGACTCCAGTTTGTCTAACCTTTGTTTTCTTTAGTATCCCTCTAAGTCTGTGGCTCCGTCTTGGTTGAGATGGTCCTTCTCCTTTCTCTCTGGAAAATTTTCTTATTATCCTCTCTTTCTTAAGCTGCTTCCTAATCTAAGCCAATTTCTCAGAAATCATTTCTTCACTGCCTTCTTGTATTGTTTTACCAGTTTCAGTTTTGGAGGTTTTCCATCTTCTGCTTCTTTTTGTAGGTTTGTCTTCAGGTGGAGGTTCCTTGGGTTCTTTAAAGTGATTTCTCACTAAGAACTCTTCCCAATTATCTCCCATTTTTCTCAAATGATGTTCAATCAAAATTTGGACTAAACCATGGTGGTATAAGTTTGTTTCTAGAAATTGAAATCTCTTTTGAACACTTGAGGCCATTTTCTTTAAACTATGAAGCAAGAAAAAGGGCAAATTGAGTTCTTCTTCTAAGAAATGCATTATCAACCGAATATGATAAACATAGAAGGTACCATATCTTCCTTCACAAGTGATGAATTTATGCAAGATAAGCAACATGTTCCTCCATTTGTTATTTACTGTGGAGCTAGGGATACCCTTTTTAAAAATGGAAACATCCATACCTGGTGACTTGAGTATCTTCTTCCATGCCTCGTTATGAAATTCTCTATTGTTGAACCACTTTTCTCCTTGTCTAGGAAATTCCATTGCTTCTACAATGGAGGCTTCTGTAATGGTGAATTTAATATCTCCTATCTCGACCTCAGCTCTATTGAAGGACCATGCAAACATTTTAGTCACCTCTTTGTGAAAATCACTGAATTTTTCAAAGAATTGCAACCACCCTGCTTGTTGTAACATTTCTCTGATTTGAGGATAACCTTCCAAGTACTTAGTTCCAACCGGTTCGGTCCTCACTATGAGACCCATAACTTCTCTTTCCAACCTTCAAATTGTTGCTCCTCTATTCACGGTGACAATGGCTGTTACAGAGATGTTTTTTCCCCACAAATGTTTCCTCTATTTTACAGACTGAAATGGTTAAGAGTTGGCTATGGGAAAGAATGATATGGAGTGATTACAGAATGAACATAATGAGGTGAGGATGATGTATATGAGTTGAAAGATATCACAGAAGAAAATACCACGGAAATATTTTGTAACGAATTCAAAATCATCATTAAATGCTTTAGCCTAGTGACGTGACTAGTCCAATCACTTCAGCACTTTAACCGTTTAGATTTTTAAATGATGATCGAATATGGGATTTGAAATGGTGGAATAGAAGGAGTTTTATCCAAAGTTTCTATAGGAGGTTTGTTAGGCATTATCAACAAAGTTAATTAAAACAACTTTTTGAATTATTCATAACTTAACTATACTAAAATTTTTCATGATATGTCATTATAATTAGAACTTTTACCTTTGCCTTTCCTCTGATTTTTGTGATCTTTATATGCTTTGTTCTCCCCTGAAAATCATTACTTTTTTAGTCTTCATAACTCCCTTGATTTTTCTTGTTGTCATGGATATGCAGGATCATTTTATTGCAGATCAGGTGATTACTGGATAGTGCTTTCAGGATCTCTGACTGTAGAATGTCTGACTAGCTGCAGAATGTCTAACTGGCTGCAGAATGTCTAACTGATTGCAGAATGTACCTGTAGAAGACTTGAAACATGAAATGGAATGGTTTGGAGCATGAATGGAATGTTGCATGGAATGAGTGAAGATGGATAATAAAATATGGTGTAATGGAATATGAATGAAGTGAATAATGGAATGGAATGGATCACAACTTATGAAATGGAGTGAAGTATGAGAAGTGGCCTGCAATTCATGATATGTATTATTCAATTGCAGTAAAACATTAAACTTAAAAATCTAGGATGGAAATGAGGTCGACTATGGGGTGAAATGAATGAAGTGTGGATGAATGAATGAAATGGAGTATGGATGAATGAATGAAATGGAATATGGATGGATGAAATGAGATGGACCATAAGTGAAATGGATCTGCACTTATGATTTTGTAACAACTGCTTGCAGAAAAAGAACAAATTTTAAAAGCTAAAGTGTTAGAAAGATTCTGATTTTCACTCTACCTTTTGTGTATAAACATGCTAATCAGTGATTAGTTTTCATGTTTATACTTTTATTTTTATTTTTTTATTTTTTTTCAATAAAATGATTTCAGAAAATTCAATTAAGTTGATGAAGAAGAAAGATTCTTCTTCATTAACTTCACATCACTGTTTTCTTGGAACTTCTTGACAAATTCTTCTCTTGAAAGTGGCTTATGATACAACTTCAATCTATGACCATTCACAAGAAAAGTGACCTCTTCTTCATCTATTGTCCTGATTTTTATTGCCCCATTGTCAAAAAATTTCACAATTTCATATGGCCCAAGCCAATGTGTTTGGAATTTACCTTGAAAATCTTTGAACTTTGAATCAAACAAGAGAGCCCAGTAACCTTCTTTGAACTTATTTTCCTTGATGTACTTATCATGCCATCTAGTCCTTTGCTGTTGGACTATACTTGTTTTCTGAACTGCATCTTGTTTGATCTCATCCAATTCATTAATCTACTCCAATCTGTGCTTTTGTGCCTATGTTAGATCAAGTCCTAATTGAACTTCCATTTTGAAAGTTTGAATCTGGAACTCTATGGGAAACAAAACTTTCTTTCCATAAACAAGTTCATAAGGAGTATGACCTATTGTGCTTCTCCATGTATTTCTATAGGCCCACAAGGCTTCAAGAAGCCTATCTGCCCAATCTCTTCTATGTAAATGAACAGTCTTTGTTAGGATCCCTTCAATGACCTTATTAGTAGATTCCACTTGACCATTTTTGTGGATGATAGTATATTTTCCTATGTCTGATTATGTAACCTCTCCATCATTTTTTCCACTAGCCTTGATGTGAATTGAGCTCCTTGATCTGTAACAATTTCCCTTGGGACACCAAAACGAGTAAAAATATCCTCAAAAAGAAAATTAACTACAGATGCTTCATTAGCAAAAAGTAATGGCTTGGCATCTACCCATTTGGTAACATAATCAGTGCAAACTAATATATATCTCTTTTGTCTTGATGGAGGACTAATAGGTCCTACAAAATCCAAAGCCCAATTTTCAAAAGGTTCAATATGTACCTGAGGTTGTAATGGCATCTCACCTGAAGGAGAAGGTTTCCCTACCCTTTGGCAACTGTCACACCTTTTGACATACTCTTTAGCATCTTTAAAAAGGGATGGCCAATAGTATCCTAAATGAAGGACCTTATAAGCTGTCCTCTTATCAACAAAGTGTCCACCACAAGGTTCATCATGACATGCTTTGAGAATCTCAGGCATCTCATCTTCCCGAACACATCTCCTAATGATAAAATCTGGACCTATCTTGTACAACTCATTAGCAACCCATGAATATTTTGCACTGTCATAAATGATTTTTCTTTTATCTCTTGCATTCATTATTGAAGGAAATTTTCCTGAAATTAAATAATTAGCAATGTCAGCAAACCAAGGAGTTTGGGTAGAAATTGCAAAAAGATATTCATCGGGAAATTGATCTTCAACTGGAGTGTCATCTTTGATGTTTTGGAGTCTAGATAGGAAATCAGCTACTGTGTTTTGTTTTCCAGACCTATCTAGAATGGTAATGTTGAATTCTTGTAAAATAAATAACCATCTTATGACTCTGCCATTAGTAATTGATTTTTTCATTAGGTATCTAATTGCAGAATGATCTGTGTGAACAAAAGTTTCATAGCTTGTTATATAGTGTCTGAATTTGTTTATGGCATGAACAACAGCTAAAAACTCTTTTTCAGTTACAGTATAGTTTAACTCTGCAGGAGTCAAATTTTTACTGGTATAGTAGATGGCATAAGGAATCAAGTCTTTTTGTCCCAATACTGCTCCTAGAGCTGTATCAGAGGCATCTATTGAGATATGAAAAGGTAACTTCCAGTTAGGTCCTCTTAAAATAAGTGCTTCAAAAATTTTTGTTTTCAGGGTTTCAAAGGTTAACTAGCAATCAGAATTCCATTTGAATTCACGATCTTTGGTAAGTAATTTGAAGAGTGGAGATGCTATCTTGGTGAAGTTTTCTATAAACCTCCGATAATATCCTGTAAATCCTAGAAAACTCCTAACATCTTTTTGACAACTTGGAATAGATAAGTTAGAGATGAATTCAACTTTTGACTCATCAACTCTAATCCCATCCCCTGAAATGTGATGTCCTAAAACAATTCCTTCAGTAAACATCATAAAACACTTCTCATGACTAAGTGAAATATTTGCTTCTTTACATATTTTTAAAACTTTTTCCAAGTTTGCTAAGGCTTCTTCAAATGTGTTTCCATAAACTATAAAATCATCCATATATACCTCTACACAATCATGTATTAGATCCAAAAATATTCCTAATACTACCCTTTGAAATGTTGCAGGTGCATTGCATAATCCAAATGGAAATACTCGGTAAGCATAGGTACCCCAAGGATAGGTAAATTTGGTTTTGTCTTGATCCTCAAGTGCTACTTGAATTTGATTATAACCACTAAACCCATCTAGAAATGAGAAGTACTTTTTTCCAGCTAAGGTATCTAACACCTTATCTATGAAAGGTAGGGGAAAATGATCTTTAAGAGTTGCCTTGTTTAATTCTCGGTAGTCAATACATACCCTCCATTTACCATTTTTATTTGGCACAATTACCAAAGGAGAAACCCACTGACTATCTGAAATAGGATAGATAAAGTTGACATTCAACAATTTCTGCAATTCTTCTTTAACAATCTCCCAAAGATTTGGATTCATCCGTCTTTGAGGTTGTCTGATTGGTTTACAATTTTCCTCTATGTAGATGTGATGAGTGAAAGTCTTGGGGCTTATCCCTTTCATATCAGTGTACTCCCATGCATATGCAGAAGAATGTCTCTGTAAGATCTTGACTAGCTCTTCTTGTTGAGATTTTTCTAGGTTCTTGTATATGTTTAAAGTTTTGCCTGGAAATATCTCACTTGTAGAGCTGCCAAATTTATCCATAGAATGAAGAGACATATGTCTTGATGATAAAAACTCAATGTTGGATTCTTCTTGAAATTGTTCATGTTTTTATTCCGAAGAGGATTCAAATTTTTCTAAAGTATTGAGAATTTGACTATCTTCACTAATTTCTGAAATTGTGAAGAGAGGTTGTAAGTCTTCTTCATCCTCTATCCATTGAGTATCTTCTAAATCTGTAATTGTCCTTGCTGAAGGATACAAAGTGAATTTCTTAGTTGAACTACCATCAGAGTTATACATATCACTGGATCTACAACTAATGAAAGCATCAGCTGTAGCTAACCAAGGTCTTCCTAATATAATAGGATGCCCTCCTAGATTATTCTTAGGATTTAGGATCATGAAATCCACAAGGTACTCCCAAGAATCTAGGGACACTGGAATGTCTTCTATTACCCCATCAGGTTTGATCACAGATCTATCTGCTAATTGTAATAATGTGGGTGTAAAGAGAAGATTAGGAAGTTTCATTTTATCCATGATTTGTCTACTCATGATATTGATTGCTACTCCTAAATCAATGAGTGTGTTTTGGATCTCAATTCCATTGATGTGAATTTTAACAACTGGATTTCCTGGGTCTAGATACTTTGGAATAGCAATCTTACCCATCATGATATCTGTTATTTTTCTGCGAGTTGAATTTTCTTTGTCTCTCTTATTCTTTTTCTTGTTTTCTTCATGCTCAACTCCTTTATTGTATTTGCTAAAATTGGAATTTCTTTGATAGCTTGTAATAATGGAATCTTAATACAAACATTTCTCAGCTCATCTAGGAAATCATAATTAGGCACCATAATTTGTTTTTCTACACCTCTATTAATTTGTCATCTTTCTAGAAAGGGAGGTGTAGGAGTGGATGTTGATGGCTGCTCTAATACAGGAGTTGAAATTCTTGGTTCTTTTTGTTTTGGTTTTTCAATGTTTGGGTCCTGAAAAGATGTGTCTTCTTCAGACTTTTATTTTCCCGTAGAGAATCTTCGTCAGAGTTGTCTTGTTCTTGTATGATCATAGAAGGTTTCCTCTTTTCAAGTATTCTTCCAGACCTAAGTTGAACATCACTAAGGTCTAGAGGAGCAATTAAATAAGTTGGAAACTGTTGGCGTTCTATCATGTATGTATTCTGAGGATTTTTATTGTTGGGGTTTGGTATGGGTTGAGCAGGCAACTGATTTTATTTCTGAGGAAATGGTAATGGGAGTGGCTTATTTTGATGTTGTGGGTTGTGAGGATTCTGTTGAGGATTTTGTTGAGGATTTTGAGGAGAAAATGTGGGTATGGTGGATAGGATGGTGGATATTGATAGTACTGGGAGTATCTTCCATAGAGATTTTGTGCTCCTTGTGCCCAAGCTTGAGATTGATTTTGAAATTGGGGCCAAGGTTGCTGCCAAGAATTCCAATTTAGTGGACGTTGATTATACAATTGATCATGGAATCCTTGTGTTTGAGGTCCTTGCCAAGGCCTTCTAGAGACAAAATTGAAAGATTTTGTGGAATTTGTAGGAGTTTCCTCTTGAAAGATAGCTTTAAGACCAGGAAGTAAAGGACATCTCTTGGTTTCATGTTTTTCTGAACAAATTACACAGGTCTCTACAACTTTTGCATCCAAAGGACATTCTCTCAAGGCATGCTTCTTTCTACATTTGGGACAAAAGATTGCTAAAGCATCAGATTCATCTTTTTGCTTGTTTTGTAACTTAAGGGTGTCTATTTGTTCACTAAGACTCCCTAAGATGTTAGATTTGAATTCATCAAGAATATGCCCTATCTCTGCCCTACTTACTATCCTAGAAGCAGACTTACTTGCCCTTGCAAGAGCAGGGTCTCTTGGACCTTTTACAGTTTTGGATTTCCCTTTTGAAAGGTTGATACATAACTCAGATATTTCAAGTAATGTGAGCTGAGATATATCCCCTTTTCCCATCATGTTAAGGATATCCAACCATTCATCCCTAATTTTCTTCAACAAGAGAGCTTTTAAGGTGGCTTGATCTAAGTTCTCCATTTTTTTTGTTTTGATGTTGTAATGAAATCTCTCCAACAAATCTTCCAGGTTTTCATCTTCTTTTTGTACCATCTTGAACACTTCCTCCTTATGATTGACTGGCATACAATAATCCAAATACCTCTCTAGAAATGCTTGTTTCATATCTTCCCATGTCCTAATAGAACTGTTGATCAAACTCATAAACCACTTCAATGCTGCTCCTTTCAATGTTGAAGGAAATAGTTTAAGTTTTTGAGCATCTTGTAAGTAGTAATAAGTTCTACATAGGACTTCAAATTCAAATAGGAAGGTTTTAGGATCTTTAGTTTTAAGTCCATAGAAGTTTGGAAGGATAGAGGGTGAAATGTTTTTCATAGTTGTATTGGTTTCTTCATCTACTATAGGAAACCCAAAA
The DNA here is from genome assembly GCA_034641835.2 of Pinus albicaulis. NCBI lineage: Eukaryota > Viridiplantae > Streptophyta > Pinopsida > Pinales > Pinaceae > Pinus > Pinus albicaulis. The sequence goes on along the minus strand of CM076581.1, from coordinate 322,323,279 downwards.
GAGCTTCCCATCTCTCTTCTACCTCTTCCTCTACCTCCTTCTCTTTCTGCACCTCTACCTCCTTCCCCTCTACCTCTACCTCTACCCCCTCCAAATAATGCGTGTTCTCCATTAAAGACTCCTCCTCCCCCTTCTTTTTCCATAGTTGATTCTTCTGTGGAAGTGTAAAAGTTTGTGTCTCTAGCAGGGATCCTTAAATCTTCTTCTAAGAAAGGTTCAATGGATGAAGTGAAAGGTATTTCTAATGGAATATCTGATCTTAAGTCTTCTGGAAGTCTAGGATCAATAAAGGATGGAATGTGGGTCTGAGTTGGAGGTGTGCTGGCTCTTGGTCTGGGTGAAACAAGAGGTGTTCCAGGAATCAAGCTTCTGCTTCTGCTTCTTATGAATCTACCCCTTGAGTCTCTCCCTCTACACATATCATTGTTTTTTTTTTTTTGGAGTTAAGGAACAAGGCTACCTAGTTACACTTCCCCGGAAATGGCGCAAAAATGTTTGTGCTCAACTTAGTGTTCCTAAATTGAGTTCATTAATTGTCAACCAGGGCTAGTAAACTGCTGGAGTGTGGTGCACTATATGTGCCTAGGTATTTGTTTCTCACTACGTTGTGTTTAGTGTTTTATGATGTTTTTGGTTTTATGGTTTTATGTTTGAAAAGGGAAAGAACTAAGTGATGCTGAAAAGAAGCTATTGGTTATATTAAAACAGAACAAAGCCTAAACTATGGATGGAAAACAACAAATGCAAAGCTTGATAATGACTTAATTGCAAGGAAGTAAATCACAACATGAGCTTGAACTTATCCAATTCATTCATTAAATATGTGTTGGAAGAGCTTGAGAAATGGACAAGTGAAATTCTCCTAAATAAACAATCAACTCACAATATTACAAAAAAAATGATTATTTGTAACACAGCAAGGTTTCTATTCTAGATTAACCTATGATGCTAAAGTTACACTATTCTGCAACTTAACTTATCACTACTAAGCCTTATTCAGAAGTTTAGAGATTTTCTATAACAATGTTTTGGAAAAATGCTATAGGTGAATTTGTAAAATATTTGCAGAATAATCAAAGCCTTAAACTGATATTATTTACCTTTGTTCATGTGATGATGTATCAATATAAATTCAGAACAAAAGTAAGTTGTAAATAATGAAGGCTGAGAGACTAATTTTGACAACTAGTACTACTTGAAATACAATGGATAACACTAGGCTAGAACGCGGTCTATCAATCTTAAAATACAGTGACTACAACTAAACTAGAATGTCGTTAATCTTTTCTTGAAACAAAATGAACTGAGACTGAACTAGAGTGCTAATAATCTACTTGAAGTCTAGTGAATAGAGTTAAACTAGAATGCCATTATCAAACTTGAAATGTAGTGACAGAGCTAAACTCAATGCAATCAACCTCCGGAGTGTTATAACTAAATTAACATGCAACTAGTCTATGGAATTCTATAGCCCATCTCATTCAATATGAATGATATTTTGGAAGAGTTTGTAAAAACAAGTCCGACTGTATTATTCAATGAAATTGAACATAAACATAATATTTGAAAGCAAATACAACTAGGATCTAAGATACCACAACTGTTTCTTATTCATTTTTAATGATGTTTTGGAAGAGTTTGTAGGAGTAAGACTAGCTATGACACTTAGTGTAAACAAGCATAAATCATAAAATTCGAAAGGAAATGCAACTAACATCTACAACACCACAGCTATGCCTTATTCATCGTGATGATATTTTGAAAGAGTTTATAAGAGTAAGTCTAGCTGTGATGATTAATGTAAACAAGTATGAAACATAAACTTCAGAAACTTGCTTAAGCTAGAAATGAAAAACGAGACTAAAATACTTATCTAAACCGTATGAAAAAAACTTCTCAAGTAGCAGGGGCCCTCTACCATGGGAGTAACACGCAAAATCTACTTCAATATTGACTCAGCGCTTTCAATAAAATGATGCTTCCTTCATTAAAAGAGAAATTACTTCAAAACAAAGTGTTTTCGGACTTCTGAAATCTAGCAATCAAACACAAAATCTAACCTTGTCCCTTGGTTTCCCGAGCCATATTTATAACAAAATTACATAACTGTCTTGAGATAACCTAGGGATAATTGTCTTTCCAAATTAAAATCAAACTAGAACTCTGATGGTGGTCTCTTAATATGATTAAGGACATCTGGATTGTTCTTGTCCTATTAGGAGTCTATCTCCTAGTTTGAGTTCCCACGTGCATAACCACCTACAGAATTCCGTTCAAACTTCGTGGAGAGAAAAAAATGATGAGGGAATGATGTGAAATATGACCATATGTGTTTTTCTCTGAGATGACACCTGGAACCTGCGTAGACATGAAGACAACTGCAGAATCGGCAACTAGCTACAGAATGTTTGAATTCTATAGCTAGATCTAGTTCAAAAAGTACTACAATTACAAAATCATAAAAACATAGCAAGTTAGTCATGATATACATTCTTAAAACAATTTTAATTAATTCTATTGATCATTTGAGCCTGTAATTAATAATGGACAAAGGAAATGGAGTGGAATGTGGTGGAAGAAAGAACATCTTTCGAGCTCAACACCAGGTTCTAAAGCTTCAATGACTGGATTTCCATATATTTTAGCTAGGGTTTGAAGTTCAAAACTCTCCACACCATAAATGGTGGATGATCCTTCACCAGAAGAATGAATACCACCGTTTCCCCTTTGGGGGGGTTGTGGCAGGTTTGCAACCATGTGTTGTTGTTGCTGCTATGGATTAGGGAAGGATTTGTGAAGGATGACAGGTGTCCTTCCAAAGTCCTTGTTTCTAATAAAATTTATGCATTCCAGCAACCAAGGACATTTTTATGTCAAGTGGTCCTCCGCACAAATTATGCAACAAAATTTCATTTTTTTTCCTTTCCTTTGTCGTTCTTAGCAAAATTTTTCTGATTGGGATTATTCCAAGTACTGGACTGCTTTTCAGAAGGAGAGGTCTTTTTCTTATTATTCTTATTCTTGCTGCTAGGCTTTTGTGTAGACTGCACATATTTTACCTTAGCGGTGGCAAGATTAGTCAATTGGTTAGGGATGGTGGAAACCGAATATGGCTAGGAAGTTTACCCACTAAGTTGTTTTATGGCTACACCAGAGGTTGCACCAACGAGGTTGTCGACGTGCGCTTTGGGTAATTGAGTAACGGGAGGATTCATGTTACGAGGGGCATGGGCGAGTAAGTCATATAGTGTGCCAGATTGCGAATATATGAGATCTAGATGCTATGCATGATGGATTGATTAGTTTTCCATGATTGCACCAAACAAGCAAAATTCCTTAGCAAGAGGTGGTAAGAGTGACTTGGAAAACTAGTTGGATAAGAGATGATCTAGGATTTGCACTTTTCCTAACCTCCCCTACGTCTCCATTCATGAATTTGATTGGAGATGTGGGTGGAGGTGCTTTAGCGCAACGAGGTTAAGAGTTCCATTCTAGTTTCATATTGAATTGGTAATTGGAAGTTCTTAAGAAATTCCATAGCTAAGGCACCAAAATTATTGACGTCCCCATGTGGTAACTCAATGTACCATTTGGCAGTGTTTCCTATGATAGTACGGGGGAAAATTCTGAGCCGGATACTATCATCCACCATGGAGTTAGAAATAGACCATTGATGAAAGATGGTGATGTGTATATCCAGATCCTCCCCTTGTTTCCCTTCGAATTTAGGGATGTCAAACGGAATCTTGTGTGGTACTAGAAGACAAAGTGGGTTTTGGTTCATGGGATCATTGGTCAATTTTTAGAGGTCAGGGATGTGTAGAGCTTCCAAGAATGGAAATTATGTGTTTTCCCCCAGATCTAGCCAAGGAAATGTTGGCTGACCATTTGGACAGTAGGGTCCACCCATCAATGTGTTAGCAATGGGATAAGTAGGACTTTTTTGATAAAATTTCCCACTGAGTGGGCATGTAGGGGTGTATGGTTGTTGTCCATAGGGTATGTTGTACTGGGGGGGAAAATTTTGGTTCCCCCAGTGTAATAGTTTCCCCTTTGCCCAAATTTACTTTGGGGTTGGTTTTCCCATATGGATGTGATAGAGTTAGCCAGTGGCATACTACTATTTGCATAGTTGACCATCAACATAGACCCTACATCGGATGTTTAACCATTGAAAGGAACAACGCTAACAATTGGCTGTCCTGTTTGTCCTATTGAATGTATCGGTACCTAAGTACCCCCTGACATATATGTATTGGTGACATTGCACACTGGCATAATAGCCAAGGGGTTTGAACTCAGCAATAGGTTCCAATAGAAAGGATTGCTAAAAGGAACTGAAGTAGCGCTGCTAGCGGGAGCGAAAACCATGGGTCCCGGGGTAGTCACAATAGGAGCAGATCTTGAAGGGTTCGGTGGTCCGCTTACAATTGTGGTGACCGGATTACTGGAACCGGGAAGAGCCTAGCTACTGGGGTTGCCAATCATTTGTGTATAACTGAAAACTGGCGAGGAATATGGTGGTGGAATCGAGTTTTCCACCAATGGAATCGACCTTATTGGCGCCAGTTGTGAAACAGATGTAGGTGCAGACGAAGACATGACTAGCACTGGTGTAACCTGAACTAACAATGGCCCCAATGGGTTAGTGAGAGGAGGATTGTAAGGAGGTATGAATCCTTTCGTAAAAGGATCCTATGGAAACCTCATATGATATGCAACTATATGAAAGTCAGGGGTTGTCACTGGAGACTACTCTTCCGGAGACGGCACTGGCTCACCGAGACTCGACTCCTCCCCTGGTGTCAATAGAGGGAGACCTTGTTGCCATATAGAAATATGGCGAGGGTCGAAGGATGCCACGGTGACCTATTTAATTTTATCAAATTATTATTGTGATGTATTATAAAGTCTCAGTGATAGTAACCACACACCTAAAAAATAAAAAATAAAAAAAAGACTTCTAAAATCAATCAATCAAACAACTAGAAGGGGTATAACCATGTCTGAGTACTACCATTTGCTAGAGATGAAACCTACGATCACAATAGCATACAGAGAGATTTGGAGAAATATACAGTTACGGTTACTCTAGAGCTTCACCTGAACCTTAGAAAACACGTGTAAGCACTCTCGTGAAGACAAGTACCCTTGCAAAGATCGAAGACAGAGTAGGTCCATCTGTTATAGGTATTGGGGCCACCTACCCTAGTGACCTTGTGTAAGTCCCCAAAAGTCTGGCAACTAAATATATCTCAAATCATAGACACTGTCAGGGGGGTCACGGTCGTAGACAGCATGCTATATGGGCATAACACCTAGATCCCCAATCTAATTTCGACATCCCTGAGGGGAACCCAAATATATAGCATGCCCACTAAATGCACTCGAAGGTGGTCTACCTTCTCATGCACCCTGGTGTTGTCTTGCACTTAACTCCAGTGGTAGTGGAGTGGTCCTGACAGTATGAATGTAGTAGGATTTCATTTTTTAATGACTCTAGTTTCAAGTTTTGTGACCTTGGGTAATTTTATAACTTCTCGTACCTCAATATCCTAGCCTGAACTACTGTTGGTGTGGGCTCAGAAAAATTTACACGATTAATTTTATTATTTCTTGATTCTTAGTGTACTTGATTATTAGTCTTACGGAGGGGGGATGGACGTATGAAATGTAATGAGACTATGACTCCAAACCATGTAGAACGATGCTCTAATTATTCAATTTCAATGAAGAGTTTATTCTACAGGGAGAGATATTTCAAACATATGTGCACCAAACATTCATATAATTCAGTTAAACCTTAAAATATTCAAACATCTATCCTCTATAACAGTCTTTTTTTTAACCAAAAATTTCAGAATGAATTTAACTATGTTCAGAAAAACTTAAAAAAAAAAATGAATTTCCTTCTTCAAAAAGTAGATGTGAATAACACTAAATTTTTAAACAAGAAAACTAAAAATTTTTGTTGATAACCAAGCGCAGGGATCAAGAAATAGAAGCTAATCTAATGGCCAATAACACCCAAAGGGAAACACAAAAGGGGTGTAAACAACAGATTTTGGCTGGGTAGCGCTAGCAAGCATAAGCTAAAGAGCGTTAATAATAGAACTAACACACTATATCTGATCATAAGCAGCATTATAATGCACTGAAACACTCTCAGGGGGAGCGTTACTCATGTTAAAGTTGTACATATGGCTAGGCAGTGTCTATTGTGGACTCTGTGAGCTAGTAAGATGGTTACCGAGCATGTAAAATGATCAGAAGGGGATGTGAGGAGAGGGAAACAGATAAAGTATTAAGAACAAACAATCTGGAAACTTGGGATCAAGTTCCCAGTGGAGTCACCATTTCTTCTAAGGGGTGAAATGCTTGGGTGGAAGTTGATGAATATCCCTCTCAAGGCTTGCTGGTGCCCGAGGCAGGTAGCCACATTAGTTGTAAAGTTACAAAGACATTGCATACATGTTCATACTAATATATAATTGACAAAGAAAGATATTGAAGGATTACCTCCTTGTGGACAAGAGATCCTATGGACAACTCTGAGTGGCATGGAAAAATTCCTTCCTCCCTGTCTCCAAATCTAGATCCTACAACCAAACAAAGCACCAGTGTAATCTTCATAGTGGTACCTCTACTAGCAATTAAACAAGTATATAATGGAAATTAAAATATGAAAATATGAGCCATTTATATCATGCTTCATATACAAATGAAGAACAAATGTGACACTGAAACATCAAATGGACAAAACACATATAGTTCTATTAGTTTGGGAAAAGGAGGATTACAACTGCTAGTTGTACCAAGCCCTCCTCAGTATTCTAATTCCTATGTCTCTTTCTCTATCTCCGAGTGTGACGATTCTTGGGCCGAGAGTCCTCAATGAACCTTGTTGATCATCAAGCCTCACACTTAAAAAATGAAATTTTTCTCCACATATGATAAAACCTTCGACCTTTGACCAAGAGCCCAAACCTCTAATTTATAGGAAATGGAGAGGACAAACCTTGCCAATTCTTTCAACCAGTTTGAATCAGGAAAGATATTTATGATTCCTAGCTTTTCCCTACTTTTTCTTTATATAGGAGTTCAGTTGTGTTTGGATATATCAAATAAAAGGTTTATCCCATAACTTTCTGCTTTTGAACTTACTCTCTCTAAGAAAAAGCAGGAAATTCCAGTCAGTTTCGTGGGATATTTTCCTTCTCACATTCTAACACGGATAACGTTTCCCCTTAGGCAAGACAGAGCATTACCCTAGGCACCAATGCTCCCTCTACATGGCTAGGGTGCATTATAACTCTACCTAGCTACTTCTCAGGGTGTGTTACCTTGGAAAAATGGGTCTTTGTGTGGGTCATTTTCTTCCTTCCATGTTACCTTCTCCTCTGAGCTGATGAGGAGTTCATTTGTCCTATAACAATGGATGATGTCATAAATACTCAAGAGAACGAGTTCTTCTCATATTTTTATGATGAAGAGGGTGAGATTTTGTTACAACGGGAGAATGCGAAAGAGCTAGATGCTCCCCCAAATGATAAAAATATTGATAGCTACTGTAGGGAGTTTGTGGATTTTATGCAAGCCTAAATTCATAAGAAATATGACCTCAAATCTTCCTGGAAGAGGTGACAAATGCAATATCACAATGAGGAGTCTGTGCCAAATACATCTGATAAACGAAAAATGCCATTACAGAAAACCAACCATCAAAAAACTATTGTATCCAAACGAGTATCCCAAGAGCCCCAAGAAACTAAAGTCAAGAATTCCCCTGCACTTTCATCACCCTGATCTAACCGAGATAGAGAACCTGCCAAAAATAACTCTGCTGAAAAGTTCCCCTCCACCTTTAATCTCTAGAAAGAGTTGGAGAAAGTTAAGATCCCAGTTCCTCTGGATAAATTGTTGAAACAACCATCGTATAATGCCCACGTGTCTCATTTCATGCATCCCTTCTATGAAGCCCCCATCACAGACAGCCTAAATCTCTAAGACGAAAGACCCATGGTAGTTTTCGGACCTCATGTAGAGGAGATGGATCCTTCGACACCTCCTTTCTATGTAACTTTGGTAATACATGATCTCTTGTTGCATATTGTGTGTTGGACTCGAGAGCCTCCCAAAACCTACTACCTCTTTTTTTCATGGAACAACTGGGATTGAAAATCACCCACCCTTATAAATATCTATACTCATTCCAATCTAAGAGAGTAAAGTTCGTCGAGATGATAAAGGATCTGGTTGTAAATTTAGCCCAGATTCTATCAAATAGCGTAGTGATGGAAATTTTGCTGGAAAACATACCAACTAGGTTCAGGATACTGCTATCCAGGTCATGGGGATCCAAAATTGGAGGTGCAATAAAACTTGATATGACATATGCTGCCATCCTTATTTTTTGTGGGGAAGAGATAAGACTGTATAGAGAAACAAGGTTTGTGAATATGGTTACCATATCCAATGGCTCTTCAAATACCCCGATATATGGGAAATATTGTGATTTTCCCTATTTAATGTTGGAGGAATATGAGCTTTTGCTGGAAGAGACTAAATTCCTACCCCCAAGGTAGTTAGATCATCAGAGGATAGGAATAAATGAGATGTGGAATTTGTAGTTTGATGGAGCCTACTATAAGGAAGGAAACGAGGCCGGGGAGTTATTCATATCACTAGAAGGTTGTTTGATACCCCTATCCTTCAAACTATAGTTTGAAGCCACTAATAACATGGCTGAATACAAAGCTCTATTGTTGTGGCTACAAGCCACAAGAAACATGAATATTCAAATTCTGAAAGTATTTGGGGACTCAAAACTGGTGGTGAAATAGGTAAGGAATCAATGTCAAATGAAGCATCCTTGTCTCAGAACCTATAGGAATGAGGTATGGGATTTATTTGAAAATTATTTCTTGGCTTTGAACATTCAGTTTACGCCTCATTAAAGTAATGGAATGGAAGAATAACTAGCCATGGAAGTGAGTAAATTTTTCCCTCCAAAAAACCCAGTGCTGAGATATGAAATTGAAGCTTGATACTGGCCCTCCATCACAGAAAATATCAATGCTAGTAAGTCTTTGAGGATGAATACCAAATCAAACAGGTCGTGGGAATGGTAGGAGAATTCTCCAATTCAATAATTCATCAAGAGGAAGAGATTGGGGATGAAGAGTAGAACTTGAAATGGGAAGAGACCATTGTTCGACATAAGGTCCTCCAATTGAAAGGGAACATTATTCCCAGGGGGCTAGTACCTTTGGAAAGGATTTTTAACAAAGTGATGTACCTACTCATCCTCACGGGTTAGAACTTGATGAATAGGTGGAAGAATTAAATATTGGGATGGTGATAGACCTAAAGTTGAAGTACAGAGATAGGCCATAGGAGTTCCCATGAAATTCAAAAAATTATATCTAAAACTATTTTGGGCTTACAAATATTTATTCTCCTCATCATATCAATATTTAAATACCTTTGATATAGATATCATCCATCAAAAAATCCCTCTGAAGGAAAGTGCGAAGCCTCATAGGCAGAAGTTGAAGCAAATCAACCCACTTCTACTCCCTACCATATAAAAAGAAGTAAAAAAGTTGCTACAGGTGAAGATTTTTTGTACCTCTAAGGTATTCTGAGTGGGTGGCTAACTTAGTTCTGGTAAGAAATCAAAATGGCAAAATGAGGTTATGTGTGGACTTTTGGAATTTAAATAGGGCATCTATGAAGGAAAATACCCCTGCTAAAGATGGACCATATTCTACATAAAGTAGTGGGTTTCGCCCACATGTCCATAACGGATGGATTCTCAGGTTATAATCAGGTGGTTGTGCATCTTGATGGCGAAAAGAAAAAAACGTTAACCAAGCCTTTGGGAAAATTCATGTATGTTAGGGTGCCTTTTGGTCTCATCAATGTTGGAGCAATGTTTCAACGAGCCATGGATATTTTATTTGTCAGAGATCAGGATAATTTCGTGGTAGTATACTTGGCGGATATCATTGTCTTGTCCAAAAGTGATGAATAATCTATTGAACATTTGAAAAGAACCTTTGAGAAATACAAAAGGTATGGGTTATCATTGAACCCCCGAAAATCTCAATTTGAATTGTAGGAAGGGAATTTATTGGGACAAATTGGCCAGAGGAGTCAAAATTGACCCCAAGCGAGTTGTAATTATAAACAAAATATCGTTGCCTAGAAACAAGAAATTAATGCAAGTCTTCTTGGGAAGGATAAACTTTCTGAGATGGTTTATACCCAACTATGCAGAGATCGTCAGAAATATCACCGAGATGTTAAAAAATGATAATGAAGTGAAATGGACCACACCATCTAGAGAATCATTTATGAGATTCAAATGGGTCTTTGCAGAAGCACTGGTTCTCGTTGGCCCTGATTATTTGAAGCCATTCTACATTTTTTCTTTTGCATTCCCACACGCAATATCTAGAGTGCTATTGCGAAAGCATTACGATGGACATGAGAAGCCCATCATATTTTTCAATCAGGTTCTCAGAGAGGTGGAGATGAAATATAATATATTGAAGAAGTGGGCATATGCCCTAGTCAAGTCCCTAAAAGCCTCCAGGATGTATATTCTGCAATTGAGTATTATGACATATGTGCCCAATGCTATTGCGAAATATATCTCTGTACATGGGGATATAGAAGGAAAACGAGGTAAACAGATAGCCGAGATACAAGAATATGAGATGGAAATCAAGCCCACAAAGTTGATCAAGGCGCAGGGGCTAGGAAATATCCTCTCAGAATCAAATTTCAAGGCTTTGGGAATAAATTTATCAACAACGAATGGTGAAGAAGTAGGGGGTAAAGATCCAAAATTTGGAATATAAACCATGACACAAATAATCTATGACAAGTATCTCGTATCCCCACGGTACAAATACATAGTGGAATATTTGTTAACATTAAGGTGTACACTGAAGTTCGACAATGTAAAATACTGAGCTTTAAGATTTAGGTCTCAGAAGTTTATAGTGGCCAATGGGCCTTTGTACTTGAGAGACCTAGTGGGAATATTACTATTTTGTCTAATAGAGGATGAAACTAGGAGTTGATGGGAGAAATCCATAGTGATTTTTGTGGGGGACACTACAGTTGGAGAGAAACTGCTTAAAAAATACTTAAAGATGACTTCTTTTGGACTAAATTATTTGGGGAGGTCCAAGCTGATGTCAAGGCATGTGAAAAATGCCAAAAGTTCACTGAAAAACAAAGAATTCCCCGTTTTCCACTCATTCTGGTGCATGTGGAAGAACCTTTCTGGTAATGGGGAATTAACTTCATTAATGAAACACATCTGGTGTCCAGAAGCCAGCATCAGTGGATATTAACCATCACCAAATAATTTACAAAGTGGGTTTAGGGAGTGATAGCCACCAATGCCATTTATACAGTGCTGATGAAATTTTTGGAGGAAAGGATACTCTCTAGGTTTGGATGCCTGTCAAAAATAATAATTGAAAATGACCATGCCTTCAAGTATGAAACATTCATAAGCTTCTGTCAGACATAAAATATTCGGCTAGGACATTTAAATTCCTATTACCCACATGGGAATGGGATGGTTGAATCATGTAAGAAAACTCTAGTGAGAATTTTAAAAAATAATATAACAGAAAATGAAAATAATTGGGACTCCAAAATAAAGTTTTATGTGTAGGTGAGCCAGATTACATCTAAAAGGTCCACTCGAAAATCGCCTTATGAGTTTTTGTATGGAAGGCCAACAGTTTTTCCCACACAACTACATTACTAATGGGAAATTTCTTGCAAGATAGTGAGGAAGAACCCAACACTTTTACAAGAAGAATGAATCATTTGGTTGAACTTCATGAAAGTAGGGAACATGTAAATCACAAGATGATTAGTTACCAAGACAAAATGAAAGACTTATTTGAACGAAAATCCAAGGACAAAGGTTTTCAACCAGGTTATTTGGAATTAAGATGGGATGTTAGGAGAGTCGACAAAGCATGGAAAGTTCGATGCATTATGGTTTTGACCATTCAATATTGTATAAAAAAAGGGAACTAACACCTTCATGCTGGAGAATTTGGAAGGTGATATAATTGAGATGTCTGTCAATGGACAGTTAGTCAAGTTTTATTTTCAACACTGAAGAGTTATCCTTGGCCCATTGTACATATCATCTCATTGTAAATATCCGCTTTCAGTTATGTTTTCCTCTTTTCTTCATATTGTCCAAAAGTATTTTTCTTTCTAAAACTAAGAGTACTCCATGCCCAAAAGGATGTAGGACACTGGTCTGTAAGCTCTCAACATCCTGCTCACAACACATTTTCCCCAATTGGAGCCAATTTTGACATGTAAACCTAAAAAACCTCCTCGAGGTCCCTAAAAATTACAATGAGGTTGCATCAAGTCACGCATTGGGAAAATGAGGCATGAAAAGAAAAAGGTTGTGCACAGTCATCGCACAGTTTCGTCGCTTGGTGAAGTCACTGCAGAACTTAATACATGACTACATTATGTTGGGTGCTAAACCACAAGACGCATATGAAGCTGACCCCCCCAGAAGTGGTAACGTCAGTAAGAGAGTCAAAAAATCAAGGCCATTATGGGGGGAAGCCGCTCACTCTCTGGGCGCTATCATGACCTGCCGAAAATCATGGTGGGGACCACCCACTCAAGGTTTGAAAGATAATTTGGTAAGGTAAAATTGAATGGGTAATTCTCAATGTGCCAGAGACATGACCTCCCACATACCCAACCTCACTTCACCAATCTCCTCACAACACGTGTGAGTATTTTGACATCATCCTGACGTTAGCCCTCCATTAGCCTCCAATTCGCATCCCAGATTCCAACTGTCATCACATCACTCTAGCTCATCATCCAATCCAGCTTCACGGCCACAATAGTATGGGAATTTCGTTAGAAATCACTGTAACAAAAGAGTGTTTCAAGATCTGGCCTATGTGGACTTCAGTTATTTTTTATTTTTACTTTTATCTCACCTTATGGTGAAATAATGATTTCACAACAGATATTTTAGTTTGTTTTTCTGTTAATGAGTTGTGCTCAAAGAACGCTCAATTTTGGTTAGTTTGTTTTTTTGTTAATGTTTTGTGCTCGAAGAAAACTCCATTTTTGTCATGATGTATGTATTGTAAAATAACGAAGTAATATACGCGGAAGAAACCCATAGAAAAATATATGTAAGAAGGAAAATCAAAGAGTGGAAAAAGGTTCATAATTTTGTCTAAGTTTTTGGTCCTATATCTTTCTATGTTTGTATAAGCATTTTGGTTTTGAACTGTATATTTTGGGAAGCTATATTTTATGCATATATAATATATAGACCTTGCATTCAGTCGGATTCCATCAGAAAGTGGTGAACAATATGTATGTGTGCTTCTCCAATATGTTCTTCTCAACATTTATATGTATGCTATTTCTCGAATTCTATTTGTAAAAGTTGCTAGATGCCATTGGTTTGATTTATGAATATTTTTATTTCCTATAAAGGAAGAATGACACTCTTGAATGATAATTGTTTGTACGCAACCTTAAACGCGCTCCATGGAATATAATCACCTCACATTTCACTCATCTCCCCATTTATTCTAGTTTTCAGCGAGTTGGGTTCTTAAATCAATTAAGCCCAATTTTGTTGAGAATTATTTTTTGAGTCCTTCACCTCACAATTTTCATATTTATTCTGTTCACTAATTCTAGCTTGGCCCTGTCGATGCAGCCCAATTTTATAGCTTCTTGAAGACCATTCTTAGACTTTGCATCTATGTGTAATTACTATCAAGAACCTTCATTATTGCAGAACCATCTTTCACTAAACTCTATCAATTAAATGACTTAGAGGAAATGTAAGAAAATATTATAATCCTTATATTTAAAATTTCCTAGGCACTTATCTCTTAGCAACCCAGAGGTTGTCTCTAGGAGTTACAACACCTCTTATAGTTAGGAAATTTGCTGAAGATTATAAACAATTTTTCTTATGTTTCCTAGGTGAAGGACAATGATCTCTTAGTTCACGCACTTCTCACAGGTAATCAATTTACCTCTATGTTCAGTTTATTGTGCAATACAATATTTTTCAACTTATAGAGCTTAGTGCTTTTCTTGCTAATGTTGTGCTGGATAAGGTGCATTGGTTTACCACGACTATGATTACCTCAACTTATTGGTCACACAACTATGGTTCCCCTATCTTTGGCACAACTAACTTATGAACTACCCACCCAGGTCGGTTTAATTATTTGTTTCCCTTATCGAGGAAGCTTCTCTACTTTTATGTATATGGACAAAACCCAAAGGGTTTCCTTTCTCGGCCAGTTCATTCAGTTCGAGGCATTATGTTTTCAAAAGAGTTCTACGTTCTTTATGAATTACTTTTATTCTAAATGGATGGAGAGCCCAAAATATCCTTGGATACTTCTATTTATGTGATATAATTGTAATCTTCTAGTAGTATGGAACTTTTATTTATGTGGGTTATTACAGGAAAGACCGGTGGTGACTTTATGTCTGTTCTACTACATTTTTCTGGTTATTTGTGTTTATGATATTTATGGGAACTTATCCATTTTCAAGATTGGATAAATTTATTATAAAATATAGTTATTTCTTTCTGTTGAATTAATTTTCAAGTATGCATAACCTTGTTTGTGTCTTTGTATATCACAGTTGCGTACAACCCAATACAAATTTCATTTTCCTTTTTAATGTTCTCATGGTAGCCCTTATGTCGATGTTATTGTTTTATGTTTCACATATATATTCATATATTTCAGGTAATTTTTATGGTTTCACGCTTAATATATATATATATATATATATATATATAAGACAATGATATGGTGTCATGTCTCATATATATATTTATATATACTAACCATTGTGTCATCGTACATATTATTGTACCTCAATTATTTTGAATTCACATACAACACTACAATGATTATTATTTTTCTCTAATTGTTTCTCTTCTAGTTTTTAGAATGATATAACTAGTAGTCTCAACCTACTTAATAGTTACAAGGCCACATAATACTTTGGGTTCCACAAAACCCTCATCACTTCTCACATTTCTTGATATATATTTCCTTGGATGTCTTTTTTCCTGAAACGTCCTTAGTTCTCTATATTCAACGCTATTTCATCATTAATAATGACAATGGTGCTCTCATACCTATAAGTACTTAGACTAGTAATTTGTAAGAAGGGTTTACCTCTCATGACATGGGGAAATGTCTACCTGTGATGAGAGTATTTTTCAACTTTTGATTAGTGTCATCAAATTTTTTAACTGGGTTTTTTGAACTCATGTTCCTAAATTTACAATTTCTTAGATTTGGGTTCAATTCAGTTTCAATATTAACCTCTATCTAGTGAATTTAATCAAGAAAAAACCTCACCATGCAACACAATTGTTTTTATTGGAATATAGGCAGAAGGAATCCATGTTGGGGTTTTCCTATTAAACACTATTACAAGTTGCCATAACCTCATGTCGGCTCATCTCAACAAAGAGTAAAAAGTAGATTCTAATAAACACCCTGCTTAATAATTGAAATCCATTACTTTGTACTCTTCTCTACTCATTATTAAAATTCAAGGAAAATAATGCATGCAATTGATACCTATCTAATTCGATAACTCAAAAATGTACTTTATCTCTTCTAATAAATATTGAGAGATCTTGGTAATATAACTCAATTTAAACACATAATCACTTGCGTAATTTGTGGGACAACCTTATTTTTAAATCATGGAATAATAGGTTCTACTATATGGACACCAGAAGAAACTCGTTGACCATAGGTCTCTTAATTTCTAAATCCCTCCTTACGACATCATATTGAATGTGTTTTGTTGGGAAACAGAATGAGGGGGGGGGAGGGTGAATCTGTATTTGCAATAATCACAATATTTTTATTTTTCCATTTACTAATTTCTATATGCAACTTTGATTAGTATAACCAACGTATGTATGTGAATTTACAAACAGAAACTAGCCTATACACAAATATATTTATTGTTTATATAAACATTCAGAAGAAATATTTAACCCAAACCATAAGTATGTATGTGATATTTAAGCAGTAAATAAGTGCAGTAATAATAGAATAAATCATCACACAAGAGCATCACATATGAACACCAAGATTTACGGTGGAAACCCAATTCCGGAAAAAACCATCACTGTTGTCGTCTCTGTCTTCAATATTTATTATATGAAAATTTCTTATACACAGGCATCTAACTGTAGAGGTTGAAACCTTCTCTCGTTCTCTAGCTACTACTGGAAGGGAGCTCCAACCCCGTGGTCTCATTTACTGGCCTCTACTAGAATGGCAGTACAACCCCCTGATCAGAGCACCAAATTCTACTAGCAGGAAGCTTCAACTTCCATACTAAAGGCTTCAACCATCATACTCATTGCAGACCACGTTTCATAAATTTTCACACTAGATCCCATAGCTTCAACACAACTCAGCATAAATATCAACACCAATAAACTTAACCTAAACTTTAATTATAATAGTGAGATCACTGTAACAAGAGCATAGTCATAAACCCAGATTTCAGAATCAACATGCAAAATCAATCTCAACCTTGATCATTCATTATCTTAAATGCTTATGCTAATTCACTTTATTGAACCCACATATATATGTGCTTTCCTTCACACCAACCTGCGTATAGATCTTATAATACTGAATTTCCATAATATGATCAGTCTTGAAGCCAGATCTGAGGCTTTTAGTCAGATATCTTTTCATATTTGCAAAACCCTTATTTATTCAGCATCATTAATCATATTTAATTAGTCATTGATTAGATTTGTACATTTTCAACTTAGCAGCATATACAGTATTCAAACAACCGTGATCTATATGAAGACTTCATTGACAGACATCAGAAATATAGCAGCATTAAACAGATAACCTCTCCAGCATTAGGGGAATTTTGAGGTCTAAAATGGGCCTCCTAAGGAAATAATAAAATAATAGATAAACCAATAAAATAATATTTATGAATTTTCAATTCACTTTTTGCACCACAATCCATGTAACCATAGTTAAATTCAATTCAAACGTTGTACCAAAATAAAATTAATAAAAAAATTGTATTGATGTGACTATAAATAAGAATGAGCTTTTCAAGAAAAAGTCATTATCAATGAACAACTAATGCATTTGTCCTTTGTAATTAAATAACTTAAAATAAAATATAAATATAAATTTATAAATGCTTAAATATATTATATGCTATTAATTAAAATTTATATCATTTAAATTGTATAATAACATGTAATTAATATACTATATAAAAATAATATAATATAATAAATGTATATGGATATGCATTGTTTCTTTCAAGAAATATGAAATAACAATAATATTATTTTATTCAAAAAGTGTGAAATGACATTTATTATGAGTACTTTACTTTGACTTTAAAAGTACTTAGAGCACTACCATGGTTAACCATGAGTTTTTATCCACCACTGAGAATGTGACAAGTAAGTACCTTTAACTCAAGCAATGCCACCTCAACCATTAGGGATGATGTCATCCCCTAAAATGTGATTGGTTCTCATAAAGTGAATTTTGATTGTACATTTTCCTTAGGAGGCCCATTTTAGGCCTCAAAATTCCCCTAATGCAAGATTCAGAAAACCCTGACTTCCATACACACTTTAAATAAGAAAAATCCACGTATATATGCACTTTCACTGAGATGAACTAGTGTATAGATATGTAAATATTAATATTTTAGAAAGTTTCAGATCTATAGACTTACCCATATTTCTTCACTTCACATCAACTAACATGTGCGACGTCACAGATCCAATCATCTCATCAATAGATCAAATACATAGTCATTTTAGGTCTAGAGATCTTGATCTATCATTTTATCCAAGGGTGCATCATAGTTTCAAATCTAATAGTGAACAGAGTCCATCCCATGCAGATATACTTTAGAGAGAAGTTATTCAGTAACAACCCTTGCACATGCACACCTATGCACTATGATATTCTTCTCCTTATATAGATTTAGCCTTTGCCAATACCATGAGCCAAAACTATAGAAGTGCAAATGATATTCTTGGATGGAATCAAATAGACGATACAATGCTCAACACTGTGGGATAAAACCATGGTAATTCATGTTGGTATCATAATTTTAAAGCACAAAATGGATACGTGACTTGGCTTCTTAGTACCCACATGTATACACGATTTTTCTTCATAAAAACTATGTATATACTAAATCTGTATGTATACACAGGTTACATGTATACCAACCTACGTATGTACATTGGTTGCCTTCATCAAACCTACATATAAATTGTGAAATATTACCTTTTTCATTTCTCTCGCACTTACTAGAATTCCTTTCTCTGTCACATCTAAACTGACCTTCGAAACATCATTTTTACATATTTAACAAATATGTTGCTATCAAAAGGAAAATCATTAAGTAGGTTGCCATCAAGGACAACATATCGAGACATAATAATCATATTTCCAATAATCTCCTTCTTTGGACTTCATGGCGACCATGATGGATTTTTATCACAACATCCTGTAGATACATAAACATTACTCAAACACCAAACATTCTCCCCCTTTGACATCAAGAGAAAATGGTGGACGATTGCTCCCCCTGAGCACATGAGGACATAATTTCAATGAAATAAATGACTCTTTAACTCAACAGAGTATGACCTTCCCTATCACCAAGGACATCAAAATTACATCAAGGATCCAACCAAGAGGATTTACATATTGACTCAATTACCCAACCAAGTGGGTTTACAAATTTGAAAAAGAATTTACACATGACTGAATATGACAAATTTACATCATAGGTCTCAACATGACCTTTTCATCAAATAATAGATATGACTCTATATAACCAATGAATTTCAATCAGGATATTATGACACAAAAACCAATCATAATGTCAACAATGCATCCTCTTCAGTAAGGCAAATGCTCCCCCTAAACTTGTGCATCCTGAACATCTTCAACAACCAACTCATCAAAGCATCTTCATGAAGGAGATAAATATCAAATAAAGGAGTTGTAATATGAATACCAAAACAAGAGAGTTTACCCAATAATACCACAGACTTTTCTAAAAGTTGACTCATAGAATTTCTATCAACAAAACCCATACGCGGTTTTATATACAGAAACTCGCTTATATACGCAATTCGCCTACATGAAACTATCATACTGAATTTGATCTTCTGATATTAAGCAGATTTGATAAGAGAGGTAGAGAAAACTCCCTGATTTTGTCTGAGATATTCAAATGCTTCCCTGGGAAGAGGTTTAGTAAATATATCAAAAACTTGTTCTTTGGAGGGAACATACTCAAATTTAACCTTTTTCTCAAGCACTTTTTCATGTAAGAAGTGATACTTGATAGGAATGTGCTTGGTCTTGGAATTCATAGCAGGATTTTTGAGATACTGATGGCACTTGTATTATCACATAATATGGAGATGGGAGAAGAAAATTTGATTTGAATATCTTGTAGTGTTTGCATCATCCAAAGAAGTTGTGTGCAACATGATGCGACAACCACATATTCTGCTTTTGCTGTAGATAAGGCAATAGAACTTTCTTTCTTGTTGAATAAAGATACTAATCGGGGCCCCATATATAATTCACCACCACTAGTTCTTTTTCGATCATCAACATTTCCAACCTAATCTACATCTGTGTAAGCATGATGAGTGAGATCAAAATTATTTGGATACCATAGACCAAAGTCTTGAGTCCCTTGTAGATATTTTAATATTATTTTTACAGCCTGAAGGTGTGACTCTTTTGGATTAGCTTGGGATCATCCAACATTCCTAACGTCATGCATAATATGTGGTCTAGTCCCAGTCTGGTAAAGTAGACTTCCAATCATATATATATACTCCGATTGATTTACCATGGGAGAAAAATCATGAGAACTAAGGTTACATCCAGTTACAGTTGGAGTGCTTATAGGTTTTCAGTCTTCCATCCCATACCTCTTTAGGATTTCCTTGAGATATTTTTCTTGTGATAGAAATATGCCATCTGTTGCTTGTTGCACTTGTAAGCCAAGAAAATATGTTAGTTCCCCAAGTAATGGCATTTCAAATTTTTGCTGCATAATCGAAGAAAATTTATGACTCATGGGCTCTTCATTACTCCAAAAAATGATGTCATCAACATACAAAACAATAATTAACAGTTTATCATTCTCAATTTCTGTGTATAAGTTACTGTCAACAAATCCTTTTGGGAAACCTTGTTGTTGAAGATATTTGTCAAGACGATAGTACCATGCCCAAGGAGCCCGTTTGAGACCATATAGAGCCTTTTTAAGTTTCCAAAAAAAAAATCTCATCATTTCGTAGAATGAATCCTTCTGTTTGTTCTATATAAAATTCTTCTAGATCACCATTGAGGAAAGCATATTTTAAAACCATTTGATACACTTTAAATTGCTGAAAATTTGAAAAAGCAAGAAACATTCTTATGGCTTCAAGTTTGGCTACAGGTGAAAATGTTTCTTCAAAGTCTATACCTTCTTGTTGAGCATACCTTTTACAGGAAAGTCTAGCTTTATTTCTAATATCATCTCCATTTTCATTTAACATGTTTTTGAATATCCATTTTGTTCCAATAACATTTTTTATCATGAGGTCTTGGGACCAATTCCCAAGTATGATTCTTTTTAATTTGATCAAGTTATTCATTCATGTTTTGAACTCAACATTCATCTTTACTAGATTGATTTACATTTTGTGGTTCAATAGTGGATAATAATGCCTAGTAGCTAGGGGATCCTAAAAGAATTCTTCTTGTTTGGACACCTGATCCCTTTTCTTCGAATATTTGAGATTATGGATGATTCTTTTGAACATACCTGGATGGAGTCTTTCCTGATACATATTCTTCCGGTGCTTCATTGGTTTCTCCTTCTATATTGTTGTTATTTGATGATGGAAAGTATACATAATCATAAAATTCATTCATCTTTGTTATTTCCCTTCTAGGAGCTGTGAGAGACCCATCAATTACAACATCGATACATTCAAAAATATTTCGATGTATTTTATTGTAACATTTATATGCTTTACTTCTAGAGGAGTAATGAAGAAATATTACTTCATATCCCCTAGGCTCAAACTTACCAAGTTTTTCATCATTTTTATTAATAAATAATTTGCTTCTAAAAAATCTAAAGTGCTTCACAGTGGGAAGATTACCATACTAGAGCTCACAAGGAGTTTTATCACTATTCACATGAACATGTGCCTTGTTGAGAATATTTACTGTAGTATGCGTTGGTTCTCCCCAAAAGGTATCAGGAGTTCCATATTCATCAAGCATAGCACTAGCCATTTTCTGAACTATTCTATTCATTATTTCTACCACACCACCTTTTTGTGGAGTTCCAGCTACAAAAAGTTGTCTTTTTATGCCATATTGTTCACATAAATTAAATAATTCATCTCATATGTATTCTCCTCCTCGACCAGATCTAAGAAATTTAATTTTTAGATCTAATTCATTTTCAACTAAATCTTTGAAGATATTAAACTTTTCAAACCCTTCATCTTCATGTTTCAATAAACCTATCAAACACATTCTACAAAAGTCATCAATAAATAGAATATAGTATTGTTCTCCACGAGGTGACTTTTTCCTTACGGGACAACATAGATCAGTATGTATAATTTCAAGAGGCTTACATGCTAATCCTTCGTTGGCATTGAATTGCACTCTAGTTTTCTTACCAAATTGGCATGATTTGCTTATGGTACTTTGAGGCAAATTGATGCTAGGTAGATTGTGAACAACTTTGAGTCTGCTAGATTTGCTTATTTGAGAGAAGCTCAAATGTCCCAATTTTCTGTAGATTTACCTAAATAGCATTTCTCTTGGCAACCTTTCAATATATATAGATTCCTTGGTGTTCTACTTCCTTTTATTACGTTTTTTCCTCCGTCAAGTTCACGAACTATACATTCTTTTGAGTTAAAGACAACTTCATTTCCTTGATCACATATTTGACTCACAATCAACAAGTTATGCTTTAATAAATCCACATACATAACATTGTTATCTTTCACCTTTTCTTTTGGAAAAAAAACCTTTACCCACAATGACAATAGGAGAGTCTTTTCCAAAAGTAATATTATTTTCCTTCTCTAATGCATTGTATGAAAGGAGTTTGCTTTTATCACCTGTCATGTGTTTTGAGCATCCACTATCAATGTACCATTCACTTTCTTCCATTTCTCCAAATAAAGCTATGACACAACTTTCAACTTGTAAGTCTTTCTTTCTCCATACCTTGGAGTATGTGGGTATATGCTCTCTTGGCCGATGTTTGCTCCTGCATTCAGATTCTTCATTTCCAAAGTTATTGCAATAAGAACATTCAATTTCATCTTGAAGAATAGAAAAGTTGTTATAAGTATTCTTCTTTATTCCACTCTCATTTCTTTGTTTTCTTGCTTCTCTGGTCATGATGGTTTTGTATGAAACACATTGAGCAGCTTTATGACCAAAGTTATGACATGAGAAACATTGACCATTAAAGAAGAAATTCTTGGGATCATTGAACCTTCTATTGATGTTTACCTATTGATTGATACTTCTATTATTGTTCATCCTTTAATTGAAGTGGTCATGTTTTACCTAGGTATTCTCTTTGTTATTTTTCTGAGTGATGAAATATTGTTGGTTGGATTTAGCTGCATTTAGATAGCTTGGTGCTGAAGATCGAGAAGATTCTTTTATATATCCAAGACCTATCTTTACAAGAAGAGAGCGTTGAACCTTGATAATTTCATTTAAGGTTTCAAATCCTTTAGCAAATCTAAGTTTTAGGGTTTTCACTTTATCAATTTCCTTTCTTAAACATACTATTTCACATTCTAATTTGTCATTATGCTTCTCCTTTTCCATAAGATGATTCTTTAGAGTATCTATGGCTATTTTATTTTCTTCCAAAAATACTTTGAGTTGATTCTTTAGAGTATCTATGGATATTTTATTTTCTTCCAAAAATACTTTGAGTTGATTAATTTCTTCAAGAAAATCATTTTCTCCTAAAGCATCCATAAATGTATCTTTAGTCTCACTAGTGTTCTTTTTAAATGCGATGAGAAGTCTAATATCTTGATCAGATTCTTCTTCTTCACTATTTGATACACCATCACTATCTTCATGAGTATAATAACTTTTTCTATTGATGAAATTTTTCTTATTTCCTTTTTCCAATTCCTTTACCTTTACATGATTATCTTTATGAGGACATTTAGTAGCATAATGACCTAATCTTCCACAAGAAAAACATTTGAAAGGAAGCTTACCTCTGAACCTCCCAGTGCCAAGTTGTAGTTTCTTTACAAAATTTATCTCATCTTCTTTTGAAACATACCCTGATCCTTCTTGTTCTTCCTTTTCCTTTCCTTTTGCACCAGCTCTAAAAATAACTTCTTTGACTTGAGATAGACTTCCTTTTCTCATTTCACACGCAGTTAGGATCCCATGAAGTTGAAAAAAAGTAAGAGTTTGTAGATCATGCTTCTCTTCAATAGAAAATACTTTTGACTTGAATTTAGGAGTTAGAGATCTTAAAAAAAATTCTACAAGGGTGGTGTCAGTTATGGTTTCACAAAGATTTCTCATACGATTTACAATATCATCTAGATGTAAAAAGAAATTATCAATGCTTTCATCATTATGCATTCTATGTTTTTCATATTGAATTCTGAGAGTTTGGAGTTTAGCACTTTTTATCTTGGCATCACCTTCATAGCTCAGAATGATTTTCTTCCATATCTCCTTTGCTATGTTTAACTGCATAAGTTTAACAAATTTTTCTTCACTCAGACTCCCTAATCCAGCATTGACAACTTTTGCATTGTTTTCAAGTTTTTCCTTGTTGTTGGATCTGCTGGAACTGAAGCTGGATATTGGTAGCTGCCTTCAACTATAGCCCATACATATGCTCCAAGAGACTGAAGAGAGGATCTTGTCCTAGTCTTCTAGAAGATTAAATTATTTCCATTGAAGATTGGAGGTCTGATAGATGTTATCCAGTCTTGATTTATCATTTTAGATGATCTTCCTTCTAGCGATTAAGCTTCTACATAAGAACTTGGCTCTAATTCGAATTGTTGGGAAAAATACTGAGAGAAGGAGGGGGGGGGGGGGTGGGGGGTGAATCAGTATTTGAAATAATCACATTTTTTTTCCTTTTCCCTTTAATAATTTCTATACGTGTCTTTTATTAGCACAAATAACATGTGTACGGTAATTTCCAAACAGAAACTGGCATATACACATATATCTTTAATGTTTAGATAAAAATTCAGAAGAAATATTTAACCCAGAACATCAATTATGTATCATATATTTAAGCAGTAAATAAGTGCAGTAAAAACAAAATAAATCATCACACAAGAGCATGACATATGAACACCAAGATTTAAGGTGGAAACCTAATTCGGGAAAAAACCACCGCTGTTGTCTTCTTTATCTTCAATATTTATTATGTGGAAAACTGCTTACAATATTGCACTTATGCAGACTCATATCAGTATGCAGGCATCTACATGTAGAAGGATCCAACCTTCTCTCTTTATTCAGCTACTACTGGAAGGGGGATCCAACCCTAAGATATTGTTTATGAACCTCTATTGGAAGGGAGCTACAAACCCCTGATCAGAACACCAACTACTATTAGCAAGAAGCTTCTACTTCCATACTAAAGGCTTCAACCCTCAGACTCACTACAGACTATGTTTCATAAATTTTCACACTGGATCCCACAACTTCAATAGAACTTAGCATAAAGATCAACACTAATAAACTTAACCCAAACATTAATTAGAACAGTGAGATCAATGTAACCAGAACACAGTAATAAGCCTAGATTTCAGAATCAACATGCATAATTAATGTCAAGCCTGATCATTCATTACCTTAAATTCATACGCTACTTAACTTTACCGAACCTGCGTGTATACATGCTTTCCTTCACACCAAACTGCTTAGAGATCTGATAATACTGAATTTTCAAAATATGACCAGTCTCACAACCAAATCTCAGGCTTTCAGTCAAATATCTTTTTAGATTTGTAGAACCCTTATTCAATCAACATCATTAATCATATTTAATCACTCATTGCTCAAATTTGTACATATTCAACTCAGAAGCATATACAGTATTCAAACAAACCAGTTCTATATGAATACTTCATTGATAGACAACATAAATATAGCACCATTAAACAGATAACCTCTCCAACAAGCTTCATAAAACCATGACTTCCAAAATTTCTTCATCTAAGACAAAGATGTGTATATACGTGCATTCAACTAGACTAACTAGTGTATAGATCTGTAAATATTAATTTTTCAGAAAGTTTTAGATGTATAGACTTATCCAGATTTCTTCACTTCACTTCAGCAAACATGTGCCAGGTCACAGATCTAATCATCTCATCAATAGATTAAATACATAGGCATTTCATTCCTAATCCATCATTGTATCCAAGGGTACATCATAGTTTCAGATCTAACAGTAAACAGAGTCCATCCCATGCAAATATACTTCAGAGAGATGTTATTCAGCAACAACCCTTACACATGCACACCTATGCACTATGATCTTCTTCTCCTTATATAGATTTAGCCTTTACTAGTACCATGAGCCAAAACCACACAAGTGCTGATGGTATTCTTGGACAGAATCAAATACATGATACAATGCTCAATACTGTGGGCTAAAACCATGCTAAAGCCCCATGGTATCATAATTTTGGAGCGCAAAAAGCATACACGACTTGGCTTCTTCATACCCACATGTATACGAGACTTCTCTTCATAAAAACTATGTATATACTAAATCTGGATGTATACACGGGTTTCCTATATACCAAGCTACATATGTATGCAATTTGCCTTCATCAAACCTGCGTATACATTGTGAAATATTACCTTTTTCATTTCTCTAGAACTTATTGGAATTCCTTTCTCTTTCACATCTCAAATGACCTATAGAAACATCATTTTTAAATCTTTAACAAATAGGTTTCTATCAAAATGTAACTCGTCAAGTAGGTTGCCATCAAGGATAACATATTAAGACATAAGAATCATATTTCTAACATGTTACCCAATCAACAAAGAAATAAGAATTAAATATACTCTCTGTTATACATCTATTCAATATTTTCTCACCGTTTTATCTTGCACAACTACAATCATACCTATAACTGAATTCGGTATTCTCCTAACAAAATTTGATAAAGATCTTTAGCTAGTAGCAATTACTATTGGTGTTCATAGCATCAAACTACTAATAGTTCTAACAACTCAAGAATTTCTACTAATTGTACATAAGCATAAGTATCATTACTTTAAATGATTCAAATATTATCATTAGTTCTAATAACTCATGAATTTTCTATAATTCTACGCAGGTTGGAGTTATCATTAATTTCAACAAATTCATAAAATTACCATTATTTATATTGAACAATTCCATTGATCCCAGTTTTTCAAATACTCATGGTAAATCAGAAGGATCCTAGTTCAATTATAATAATATAAGTGTCGAGTTATACTAAATAAAATTTCAGAATAAAAATAAAACAATAACATAACCTCTACTCGACAAATGAGCTAGAAATTATGCTTAGGAAACATTGATCCACCCAGCCTTGAACCAGCCTCTGGTTCCCCCCAATCTAAGATGTTCTTTCTAGGAACCAACAAGCTTATGTAATTCCTCATAATGTTTTTTTAACATTATTTTCCAGCATATTTTTCCTTGGCAGTGTCCCTCCTTTAATGGATCTACTCACCCTCCTGCCTAGGCTTTTATTTTTGTTTTTCCTGGTAAAGCCTGCTTTCTTTCCAGCAGTGGTTTTCTGAGTATATGTCTTCAAATAGGAATATGTATATAGTTTCTTTTAAATAATTTTTATAAAATATGATCCCATACATTGGTATTCATATTTGACAAGCATATTTTACTCCAGTGTTTCCTTTCTCATAATTTCGAGCGTTATTTAGAATTTTTTATTTATTTAATTACATCAATTTCTACTTATAACCAGTTCAGCATGGCTCGTCAGCCAATAATACTAAAATTAACCAGCTCATCATGGCACACCGTCCAATCATATTAAAAATTTTCAAATTCAATACAAATGTTACCATAACAATAGAGACGTATTACATCTCGCCCCTCTCGAAAATAAAACCGTCCTCGGTGTTTATTATTATTTGGAATTATACTGAAACAACGTTGGGTACGCTTCTTTCATAATATATTTCCACTCCAAAGTAGCCTCCTCAGGTGTAAATTTATTCCATTTCAATTTACCCTAAGAAACAAATCGATTTTGGAGCACAGTCTCTTTCCTATCCAAGATGTGAAGTGGCTCTTGCAGGAAATTTCCTTCAGGTTCCACCTGTATTTGATTCCAATCAATTACATGAGAATTTTCAAGAATACATTTTATCGACAAGGACACATGAAATACATTATGAACTTTAATATGGTGAGGTAAAGCCAATTGATAAGCCATTGGGCTAACTCTTTCTAGGATTTCAAAAGGCCCAAAAAACCATGGTTCCAACTTTTCACAAGTTCCTTTTAGAGTAATTTTCCTGGGTTTCACCCAGAAATACACATGGTATCCAATGTTGAATTTTTTATGTACTCTCTTTTTATCTTCATAAAAAATTTTCCACTCTTTTGTTTTGATATTCTTTTTGATTTTCCTCACTATATATTCCATTTCTTGCAAATCATCTAGCTCCAATATTATTTTATCTTCTGGTTGGCTCCAACTAAGTGGTGTATTCCATTTTTTTTCCATACAAAGACTCAAAGGGGATAATATTAATAGAAGTATGATAACTATTATTATAAGAAAATCGTGCTAAATGCAAAAAATCCTCCCACTTGGTAGGTTGATTCATAACATAAATTCTTAGCATGTCTTCCAGAATTTTATGTTTGTCATGAAGATATTAACAATCTGAGCAGTCCCAAATGTAGACTGCAGCAGTATAAAGTGTCTTTCTTTAGTGAACACATCTACCACTACCATGATAGAATCATGTTGGTGTTTTTTCCTTGGTAAACCCGTGATAAATTCCATTGAGACTACCTCCCATTTCCATTCTGGTATGGGTAGAGGGTTCAACAATTTGGCAAGATGTTGATGCTCTACCTTCACGTGTTGACACTCGATACATTTAGCTGGGTATTTAGCCACATCTCTCTTCAGAATGGGCCAAAATAAATTTTTCCTTAATGTAGTTATGGTTTTCAAGTATCCAAGATGGACTCCTTCAGTTTTTTTGTGATACACATAGAGTATTGTTTGTTTCAATGTGCTCACATTATGAATATACAACCAATTTCAGTAGGTGAGTAAATTTTTTGAATTTTCAGCGTATTCTGAATTTTATTCTTGCTGTAACATTTTTTGAATTCTTAAATACTAAGTGTATTGTGGTATTACCTAATTATCATGTTATAGAAAATATGTACTTACACTACTAGCAGACACCCCTACTACAACATGGGCATTTGTGCTTTGAGCATCCACCAATTTGATTTCCTTCCCTTTTATATGTCATATTTCAAATTCAAAATCACTAAGGAATTCCAACCATATTTCTTGCCTGGAATTTAAATAAGGTTGGCTAAATAAATATTTCAAACTGATATGATCAGTTACCAATGTAAATTTCTTCCGTGAAATATAGTGTCTCCATGTTTTGATTGCATGTATCACAATTGCCAATTCTAATTCATACACTACATAATTTTGATTATTTAGTTTCAAATTCACTGACCCATATGCTATGACCACATTATCTTGCATCAATAATCCCCCAAGGCCTTCCATGTAGGTGTCTATAAAAATAATTAATTATTTATTTGGATTTGCAATTTTTATTATAGGGGATGTGGTTAACAACTTTTTTATATTATCAAATCTTTCTTGACATTTGTTTGTCCATTCGAACTTCACATCCTTTCTCTATAAGGAGGTGATAGGATGAGCTAAATTTGTTAAGGCTTCTATAAATCTTGGATAGTATCTTGCAATGCCCATGAAAGAGCGAACCGCGGATACCATCTTTAGTATGGGCCAATTGATAATAGCATTAATCTTTTCAGGATCCACCAACAATCCTTCCTTGGAAATAACGTGGCCCAAATATTGTATCTTATCTTTATAAAACTCACATTTGTGATTTTTTCATACATTTTATCCTCCATCAACATCTGTAGCACTAACCTCAAATGTTCTTTGTGCTCCTCATTTTTTGAATACACTAAATTATCATCTATGAATACTAGTACAATTTTGTCAAGGTATGGGTGAAGTATGTTGTTCATCAAACACATGAAGGTGGTTGGTGCATTCATGAAACAAAAGGCAACGGTGAAAAATCATAATGGTCACAGCTCGTTCTAAATTATTTTCTATAGATATCTTCATTCTTTATGCTTAGTTGGCGATAAAAAGTTCTTAAATCAATTTTTGAATTTTTTTTTGCTTCTCTAACCTGATAAAATGGCTTTTTTACTATTAACTTAGTTAACTGATGGTACTCAATGCACATTCTAAATGTTCCATAATTTTTCTTTACAAAAATTACAGGTTCCCCCCATGGTGAGACACTATACAGGGTATAACCATTGTTTAATATTTCCTATAATTTGATTTTAAATTCTAGCAATTCTAGTATGCTCATTTGATATGAAGCTCTAGACATGGGGAACCGAACACTAAATAAATGGTAAAATATATATCCCTATGTGAGGGTAAACCCAAGAATTTCCTTTGGGAATACATATTGAACTTCCCCAATGAATGGAAAATTATTTAAATTATTTTTTTTTGTTGATTGATCAGTACTTTACACCTACACCATGTACAACTAACATCCTTTCCTTGCACTCATTTTCAGCTATAAATCTGAAATTTGTCTAAATTATATTGGTTTTAGTTTTCCCATAATTAACCAAGTGTGTACATTTTGACGAATACAACTAACCGTTTTTTCTAGACAATTTATAACAGGTCCTTGCTTTTCCAGCCAATCCATTCCCATCAACATGTCATAAGCTCCTAGGGGAAGAATGTTTAAATCCATTTTTGTAGGGTAGCCATTTAAATTAAGGACACACCGTTTTAATTAGCTGGTTACTTTTGTTTTGGTACCAATCTCCAACTATACAAACCATGCACTTTTACATTTTTCAGATGTCAAATTATCTCTTTCCACAATTTGGGGGTTGATATAACTTAAACTTTCCCCCAGATCAATTATAATAGACACATTTTGGTTTATTATAGTTCTTTTGACTTCAGTCATAGTATATTGATTCTCAAATTGTCTATCGTCTAATGTTGCATTAATTCTAGGAATATTTCTGGCAACATCTTTCACCGTTATTTTCTCATGGACTACTTAAATGTTATGAATAGATCTAGGATTTTGCAGGAAATCTCTTAGTAAGTGTGGCATGTCGCAACCATGACATTTTAGCAGTTCCCTCTCCTTTATTCTATTGTTTTTCTTGTTGTTCAATTCTTTGGGTTTTGAGCTAGTATAAGACAACGCAAGTGAAATTGCATTTCCTTTACTAAACTTCTTCCTTTCATGATCCTTACCAAAAAAATTTAAATAAGAAGTATTTTGTTTTGTAACATTCCCTCCAAACCTGGTTTTTTCTTTTTTTCCACAATTTTTTCCCTTAAATTTTATTCTTGGACTCTTGATAACATAAAATAGCCTTCCTCACCACTTCATCCGTTGACTTTGGGTTATCAAACTCAATTTTCTCTTTATAAGAGATGAGAAAACAATTTAAAAATTGTTGGACATTGGCCTTCTCCTCTTTAAAGAAGGGCACATACCCCAACAAATTTGTAAACTTTGTCACAAATGCACCAATGGTAAGTTTTCCAAGCCTTAATTCATGGATCCCCTTGGCCTAATTATCATAATGGCACTCACTAAGGTACAACGACTTAAAATATTTCTGGAATTCCTCCCAAGAAAATTTCTTTTTTTTCTAGCAATGGTAGACTTTTTACCTCTTCTCACCAAAGAATTACCTTCCCCTGTAACTGATAAATAGTCAAGTGTGCCTTCAAATTACTCTCATATTCATACACCTAAAAATAAGTCATCATTTTAAGCATCCATGCCTCCACATCCTCCTCTTTTTCCACATAAAATGTAGGGGGTTTGATCTTCCTAAACTCACACTGTAACTCCGTTTTCTTCTTTCCTTTTTGTACTTTTGGAGACATAAAACCCGACTCCTCTCCACTGTCATACTTTTCGGATTCTATTTCAATTTTCTTCACTTTGAGCCCTTCCATATCTAAAGTTTCATGTATGGATTTTTTGGTCCATTCTTTGATCGACTTTTCCTATTCCATACTAGCTTTCAATAAATGTTCATTACTACTCCTGAGTTGTACCAACTCTTGTTTCATATTTCTCACTATATCCACTAACTAAGAGGGTAGTGAAGTACTAACTTAACCTATTTCCACATACAACTCCTCCCCATCGGTGATAACTAGAGGATAATCCTCCATCATTCCATTATGGTCTGCTTCAATTCAATACCCTAAGAAAAAAACATCACTATCAATATCTTTATTTCCTTTGGTTACCTCCTATCCTATAACTGTGATGGTGCCCTTTTAAGCCCAACGTGGTAATTTTTCTTTGATACCATATGTCATACACCTAGCTTATCATAATTTTACATATGCTAATATCACCAATGTTAAGTTATATATAAAGCGCATTCAAGATTTCTTTTTCCTTATAGGTAATTTAACTAATTCATTTTTTTAAACATACTTTCTACCTAATTATTTGTACACCATGCGCCACACACTAGATTAGGTTATATACATATATTACTATGGTTATATTAATAAAAAATGTGTACAACCATGCCTACATGCACCCTATCTATATGAGAGTTACACTTTGACTAATACAATATGCTAATAAGTTACCCCTAGCGCAGGTTTAGTTTTTACACTGATATAATTTTTTCAAGTCTAGGGCCTTATTGCATTACGTTTGTTGTCTTATTTTTATGTGTCTCCAAACCGATTAATCCATGTCCCCTGGCCAATGTGCAATTTGGTATTGATCATATGGTATTCACTGAGTCCAAGTAGATGGAACATCTACGACTCAGATCCATCCCTCAGACATCAATGGCGCTCATAATTTTCACTAACCCTAATGCCTTTTCCTATCTTCCCTCTTCGATAACTCAAAAATAACATTTATCTCATTGAATAAATCTTGAGAGATCTTGGTAATACAAATCAATTTAAATGCATAATCACTTGCGTAATTGGTGAGACTACCTTATTTTAAAAGCATGCAATACTAGGTTCTATTATATGGACACCAGATAAAACTCATTTACCATAGGTCTATTCATTTCCAGACCCTTCCTCATGGAAGCATATTGAATATGTTACACAATCGGAAGATAAATAACTATTAAAATAATCTCTTCTATACATATATTAAATTTGTTTTCATCATTTAGTCTTTTACGACTACAATCATACCTATAACAGAATTATGTATTCTCCTAACATAATTTGATAAATATCTTCACCTAGTAGTAATTACTGCTAGTGTTCAGTGCATAAAACTACCAATATTTCTAAAACCTTAGGAATTTCAGTAATTCAATTGAAGAAGAAATTATCATTAATTTTAATGATTCAGATATTATTAGTTATTCTAATAATTCATGAATTTTGTATAATTCTACGTAAGATGCTATTATCTTTAATTTCAAAAAATTCAGAAAATTATCATTATATATATCGAACAATTCCAATGATCCTACTTTTTCAAATACTCATGGTAAATCAGAAGGATCTCAGTTCAATTCTAATAAAAAAACTTCTAAGTTATAATAAATATTTTTTCACAATAAAACAAATAGTAACATAACCTCTACTAGACAAATGAGCTTGGAAATTATGCTCAGGAAACACTAATTCACCCAAACTTGAACCAACGTTTGGTTCACCCTGAGCCAAGATGTTATTTCTAGGAATTAACAACCTTATCTTATTCCTCATAATGTGTTTTTAGCATTATTTTCCAGCAGATTTTTCCTTGGCAGCATCCCACTTTTCATGGATATTCTCACCCTCCAACCTAGGCTTTTCTTTTTGTTTTTCCTTGTAAATCCTACTTTCTCTCTCCTATTTCTTTTATTAGTATTTCTCTTTAATTGAGTGTGTGTGTGTATATATATATATATATATATATATATATATATATAATAAAATCTGATCCCATCCATTGGTATTCATATTTTGCGAGCATATTTTATTCCAGTGTTTCCTTTCTCATAATTTCCATATTTATTTATAACTTTTTATTTATTTAATTACATCATATTTTCATTATAGCTAGTTCTTCATGGCTCCTCAACCACTCATACGAAACATATACAAATTTAAAACAAATGTTTCCATAACAGTAGAGGGGTATTACAAATGAACTCAATTTTCCCTATTTCTTGCTTTGTAGTCATAGAAAAATGACATCTAGTATACAGAGCGAGTCTAAATCCATTTACAATTCCCCCTACCATAATGTAATCATAAAAATCCTTATAGATGCACATTTAGAAGCTAAGGGAGAGAATTGGAAATATTTCCTAGTTCGAAATAATTTTGTAGAAATCAAGGAGGAAGAAACAAGTAGGATGGTTAAATGAAGTCGACGAAAGTCAGAATGAAACCCTAAGCCTGAGGATAAAATTGAAGAAGAAAATACAAAACATAATGAGACAGGGGCACCAAAAGGCTTGTTTGAGGATGATACTCCACTTTCCCAATCTTTCAAGAAATTTGAACAAAAAAATGAAAAACATAGCCTTAGAAGAAAGGAAAAAACTAAATTCTAATTTTCCTGAAGAAAGTGAAAAACCGAAGAAAATAAAACAAGAGGTTAGTAATGGAAAATTTTAGGACATTAAAGGGCCTGGAGTAAAACTTAGAAGAAGTAGAAGAATTTAAAAATTATTAAATAAATAGCCTCTAGACATGATTGATATTGAAGAAGAAAGATATAAAACACCACCTCTAACAAGAGTCCAACAAAAAAACACAGGATATTAACCCAACTCACTAAGAAATTTATGATTATGTAGAATCCTTAGAACAAAGAGCACAACACAAGGAAAATTTCTCTAAGAATCAAGAGAATGAAATTGGTGAAACTTATTTGACAAAAATAACTCTAGAACAAGAACACAAAGTTGAGGATGCTTTGAAACAAGATATATATGAGCTAGAGTTTCCTCATAAACACCTTACACTAGACAGGGAAGCGGCAAAGGTACGAAATGAGATATTAATAACTCAAAATGGTGACATAATTTTGCATCTCTACCATTGGTATAAGAAAAATAAGAAACTGAAAGCTAGAAATGAGTTCCTTAAGAATAGGATCAGGGGATTGGAAAGTAAAATTCTGATGAAGAGACCAAGGGCTAACTTCAATATTAGAAAGAGAGAAAAGCACTGGCCTATATGTGCTTGCACAAGCCTGATAAATCATATATTAAATAATAATTAATAGCAACATTTTGAATTTTTTATGCACGAGGACATGCAATACCTTTGGTGTGGGGGAATGTTGAAGTCTGAAATTGTTTCCTTTTTTACTGCCTTTTTCCATCTCCTTCATGTTTTTGTGACCATTTTGGTAGCAATATCAGCATAATCGAGCTAAATTTAGCTTATAAAAGGTATTGATCATACATTTTTTAGAATCTATGTCTCTTTATGAATTATAATGAAAACATTCATAGAATTACATAATGTTAAAAATTACATGGCTAACATTGAATTTCGTAGACATATCCATGATTAGAAAGGATTCAATGCATAAATAAAGGAATGAAGGGTATCTCAGGATGAAAAATGTTCACTACATGGATGAACACCTATTGCAATGACTTGGCAGACTATAGAGATCAAGATATCTAGGAGTCAAACTCAATGTTAAACTCTAAGTATTACGGTGTAAAAACATCGGGAGAGTGTGTAAAATACTTGTTCAATCACGAGGATATGGTTTGAGAAAAATCCATGATGATTTGATCTTTTGGTAGAAAATCATGATGAGATAAAGTTCTAATTTAAATCTATTTCCTAAATTCCAGAATAGGTTCATTTCATATCGGCATAAAAGTCTTGAAGTAGTTTAATGAAGACTTGCTAGGAAATTAATTTCATTGTGATTAATTTCTAGTACTTGTGAAACACTATTTTGAATTAATAAAATCCTTTGTTTTTAATGCGTGATAAAGAATTCATCTGATCAATAGCACACTTACGCTCACGGGAGGGCCCCGTCTCGAGTTGTAAGGTTATTTAGTTTTGTTTACATTTTAAGCTTTCTTATAGTGTGATAGTTTCCTAAAGATTTACTTGAGTAGTTTCATTACAATTATGTTTTGATCATTTTTCTATTTTTGTTTTAGAGCGCTCACAATGGAAAATTACCAAAAATATTTTACTTTCATATGCATTTCCTTTTAAGTTTCATTACTTAGTTAATTTCGTAGATGATGAAAGAAATGTCTTTACGTACGTAATAAATTATAGTTATAATTTCTCATTCTATTTTACTTCTATAATTAGTCTCATTAGCATTCCTTTTTGAAAATATACTTAAGCTCTTTTATTTCTGAAATTAGAAATTAATTTCTCTTTATGCAATTTCCTTTTGTGGAATCAGTGTAGAGGTTCCTTTCTGCAAAGTACTGTTTTCAATTACGCAGATAGCATTAAAATATTTGTCCTGCAATCTAGTGTCAGCATTTCATTTTATGCAATTAGAAATAAGTTTTTAATTCTGAAATTAAAATAGATTGTCAATTCTACAAGCAATAGATTTCAATTTAGTTAAGAATTTGTATTTTTAATATAACTTTTAATAGAAATAAATTGTGCATAATTAGTCTCTAAAGCTCATAAAAAATTTGTCCATATTTATAATAATTTCATCCTTATAATAAATCAATCCACATATACAATTCTAGCATATATGGTGCACATACACTTCATAAGTACATGAACCTTGATTGACAATTACTGAAGTAATTTAAGGTCAAATAAATTAACCGACAACTCCAGAGTAAGATATTTCAGGATGGGAGAAGTAAATATACATGTATAATGTTGAACAAGTTCCCCATTCAAGTTCAACAATGTCATGATACTTAAATTTATGACAATTCCTAGAGAACAAAACATTCCCCATGCATTTATCAAACAAACAAAAGAGGGAAATCTACCTCAAAGATCTATCTTATTAGTTTGTTCATGCAATGATTTTTATAAATCACTTTAATGGTGTCTTCCTAAGATTACTTGATCCACAATATATGGAGAAGGTAATAAGAGATCTGCATGATGGAACGACATGTGGTCACTATGTAGGTGATATAACTACACATAAAGTAATGAGGTATCATTATTTTTGGCTAAAATTATTCAAATACACTCATGCTTATGCTCAAAAGTGCCCAAATTGTAAGGGATGTGCCAGCCAAGATCAAAAGCTAGTTGCCCCACTGCTACTAGTAGTAGTTGAGGAATCACTTCAACAGTGGGAACTAGATGTTATTGGAGAATTCTTCCCACATTCATAAAAGAAACACTGATATATGTTAAACGTGACAAATTATTTTTTTGGTGGACATAAGTGGTTAATTTAAGACAAGTTAACAATTAGGAAGTCATCAAATTCTTAAAGCATAACATTATAACCATGTTTTGCATTCCAACATCTCTTTTATTTGATAATGCAACTTATTTTTCTTCGTTGAAGCTTTATGAATTTTGATTATAAAATGGTATTGTATTAAAGAATGCATCTAACTATTATCAGTATGGAAATAGTTTAGCTAAATCAAAAAATAAAAATACATTTGAATAATCAAGAAAATCATTTTCTCTTAGAAAATGAACTGGCACAATGCTTTGATAAATGTATTATTGGTTGACCATGTAACCCCTAAGCCTTCCCTGAAAACCTCACCTTAATTTCTAGTTTATTGTAGAGAATTTATCTTCCATCTGAGCTCATATCTCCTAGCATTGCAACTCTATCAAGAGTCCCAAGGTAGTCCATGCCTTCTTGTTCGAAGCAGGATATATACCTTTCTTAAACTTGAGAAAGAAAGGCTCAAAGCTAAAGAAAGGTTTATTGTACACCAAAGACACATTAACTGATAATTCGATAAACAATCTGCATGGAATGAGAGTTTTGATGTGGTTGAAATTGTATTAAAGTGGGTTAAATCCCACGAAGAGAATGGAAAATGCATGAAGTTCAAACATTTATGGATAGGCCCTTATACAATTGAAGAGAAACTTGGTCATAATGATTTCAAGTGAAAACATTAGATGGGATGACTGAACCTATTCTTGTCAATGGCCAATATTTGAAACTATATTTTTAGTAACAACTCTAAGTTGTGTTTCATGTACATTATTTCCTTATTTTTGTTTTCTTTATCGTCTATTTTCAGTCTTATGTATGTTGTGTCAAGTCATGTCCCATATTGTTTTTTTTCCTGGTCATTGTACATAAATAATACATTGTGTGGAAAGAGTGCATCGATCAGAAAGGATTGTTGGTGCAATAAAGAAGAAATATTACAATCTCAATGCTTGGATATATGTCAGTTCTTATTTTTTGTTTTGGGAATATGTCATAACTTGAGCTAAGCATAGACAAAAAATATGATACATCCAAGAAGAAAACATTTAGGGAACCTTTTATATCTGCTTCTATTCTCAAGTTGGTGGTAAATTGTCTAGATGTTTTACATTCTTATCCAAGCTGGTATAAAAGGGATAAGGGGAAAATCCATAACAATCATACCAATGTCAAAGGTTATATAAATACACATCTAAAAGGGAAACCACCTCTCACATAAATAAGTCGGGATCACTCTTCCACCCACTAAAAATAATAAGTTCCATATAATAGTCCTTAAATAAGCAAATAAATGGTAAAAGAAGATAAATTATTCTTACGTAGGGAGGTGCAACAAGTGAATTCATCAGGGTATTGTTCAAGATCGTTTGTAGAGAAGAAAGACTTGTGCTCCTATAGTGAATTTTTTCGGGGTACTATACAATTCTGTTGGTACTGGAGCAACACCACTGATGAAAATCACACTTTGAATGTCTTAAAATCGTTGTGCATATTACCCTTTTCTATTTTGAAACAATTGTGATATGGCATATGTTTTGTGTATTTGATGCAAGTAAAGGAAAGTAAGGCGTTCTGTATATAACTATGTAGAAAGTGGAAGCGAAAGAAATCTAATTGGTGATTCAATATTTCCTCAAGTGATAACCCTTTAAATGAAAATCTATTCCTATGAAGAGAAGTTGAAGTTTGTCCAGTGTGTCACCAAGTGTTGTTGCTACTACAACACCCTCTGAAATTTCATTACATTTAAATTTTGGAGCCTACCACACTGTCACATCAAGTGTAATTTTAGTTTTCAAATGTTGTTTCAATTCATTCTACATGTTTCAAGTGTACATTACCATTTCTAAATGCCATTTCATTGTGTAGAAAATCTCTAGTTCACTCCATTGTCATAAAACCTTTGTTTGTCATAAAGCTACAGTTTTGGTCATAGTCGCACACACTTTGTTCATTGTACTTGGGGAATCTTTATAAATTGTTGTTTTGATGTGTATTTATCATTTAAAAAACCTATATAAGCCTTATTTATGATTTGGTATGTGTCACACTTGATTTCATGTATAAACTCATTATGTATTCCCCCCATTTTATTTTCTAGAATTAGACAAATTTGGTTGCACAAGTTAACCCATTATGGATAAGAGTGAAAAAGTGCACTCTTGATCCTTGATCAAGGATATTTTTTCTTTCATAGTGTGAATTTCACCCTCCAAGAGAACATAGCACACTCCCAAGCATCACTCCCCTTCTCTGTTCCAAAGTGCGCCCATAAAAACCAAGTATTCCTTAGAGAGCACTCGTTCGACTTGAAGAATTATGCCCCTCTTGAGGACATGCGTTCACCCCAAAGAATTTAAGCTTCATTCCTTCATCCTTTAGTAGTGTTCCTTACACCATAATTAGCTCTCTTGGGTGCATTAGCGCACACTAGAACCCTAAAGCTTTATTCCTTCAACCTTTGACATTGCACCTAATGGCCTTCCTATATCCGTTGAGCTCAAAACACACTTAGGAAGCCCGAATGTTATTCCTTCATCCTTTATACCTATTTCCTACACCCTCTATTGAGATTTATCTCTCATAATTAGTGCATGAGCAGATCTAGAATCCTTGAAGCTCCATCGCTTCACCCTTTCACAATTGTCCCATGCACCCAAAAGTTTCCTCTTCATTTCCAAGTGATTTTTCAAGTCATGAATATAAAATCTGCATATAAAATGTTAGAATAGGATATTTTTTAGGCTCATGTTTTCTTTCCATGAGTGATTTTAGTTTCAGGTATTTCAATAACAACATGGAAAGTATGAATTAAGAATATCAGGCAAAGAAGGCAGTCAAAGGAAGCATTCAGGAACAAAGAACACATTGAAATATTGTAAATCGAAGCATCCCAAGAGAATCCATGAGATCAAATATCTTTTGTAGGGTGAAGACATCAACAACATGGACTCTGCATGCAAGACCGAAGACATACGTGGTGACCATGTCACTTATTGAAGAAAATTAAATGTCATCAATCACTATGAGTCCAAGCCATCATTCTTAGTGACTTTTTATATCCTCACAAAATGATGATGTTAAAATTAGGATGTAGTGATGTAATTATTGTAAATACAAAGAAGTATAAGTCAAAGTGTCATGTATGGAAAAAATTTCCATGTGAATAAGTCGAAAAGACATTTAATTCTGAGAGTTATATGTAATTCCAAACTTCGTTTCGAATTTCAAGAGTTATAAAAGTTTGAAAGTAATTAAAAGTTGGAAGTTCAAGATTTGTGATGATATGAAAAGTCATATCTCAAGTTATAAAAGGAGCCTCATTACTCAAGAAAATGAACTTTAACCTTGCCTTCTCCCACAAGAAATTAAAGAGATGGAGATAGTAGTGCCTTCTCCCACAAGACATTAAAGAGATGGAGATAATAGTTTTGGGGAGCAGGTAGTGGCTATAATGCTACATTACTGGTTCTAATCATGCTCATTATACTGATGTATCTTGGAAATTTTTCTTAATACCTGAATCCATTTGGAAAACACATTTTCACGCATAGATCGTGGATGTTTTGAGACTACTCTTTTAATGTTTATGAATTATTTTTTCTTTCTTATGTAATATAGTAATTGATATATTTTAGTTACTTTGGTGTTGAACTTGTTGGAAATTTTTTCTGATAATTTTAATGATCGTAGAATCTATGTAAATTATTTCTATTTATGCCTAACAATTATTTCTTGTCTATATGTGTGCATCTCCATTATATTAATGCTATTATTTTTATTTTGTAGGATCACTTTCTCTCCCTTGCAGGGAACGAACCTTGATACATATTCAATTGAGTAGTTCAAAATCCACACTCTCTTTATCATTCAAAATCATGTGCATGCTACTCTATAATGCTAATAGCTTAAGCCAAGGAAAATTTCTAAGTTAATGGTAGTCGGGCCATATTTCTGGAGGGGACTCCTACACCAAATGGTGTGAGGTATAATTGGGACTTCATATCGGGGAGATCCCCTATATGTTGGTTGTATCTAGCACCATAAACATGTCCTCAGATTCTGTTTGAAAAAATTCTTATTAGTTTATGTAGATGACATCTTGGTCTACTCAAAAACTATAGAAAAGCATGAAGAGCATCCAAAAGTAGTGTTGCAATTTCTAAGCGAGCATTATTAATATGTATTCCTAAATTATTAAATTTAAATCATTCTAACAACAAGTTCAATAATTGGGGCATGTCATTTCAAAAGGACTGTATGTAGATATCAAAAATATGAAGGCCATAATAGACTGTACCACTCCTTAAAATGTCATAAATGTTAGATCCTTCATGAGATTGGTTGGATATTATTGATGATTCATTCAATTTTTTTTGAAATATTGGGCATGCAATAAAATCCTTACAAAAGAAAAGATTACATCTTAAATGGACATCAGAGTGTGTAGCTAATTTTTGGTAGCTTAAGGAATTACTAACTTGTGAACCTATTCTAAGAGTGACAAACCTAGAAACGAACTTTCTAGTTTGTACAGATGCTTCTAAGGAAGTACTAGGTAGAGTTTTGATGTATAAGGGACACATGATTTGTTAAAAGTTGATGAAATCAAATGAATATTAGAGGGATGATGCTACTCATGACTTGGAGATTGTAGCAATAGTGCATTCATTTAAAATTTGGATGTGCTACTTCCTAAGGAGAAAGATCGTGTTGATGTTATACCATGGAGGGATGAAATACTTGTTTGACGAACCCAAGTTAAACTCTAGACAATCCATATGGTTGAATTTAACCAAAAATTTCATCTATGAGACAAATCACCTTAAAGTCAAGGAAAAAAATGTGGTAGATGCGCTTTGTAGAAGTGTACAAGTGGCTCATTTGGCAGCTGCGAACACTTGTGAAGTTGACATGGAGGAAAGGATAAAAGAGATAGTGCTTCATGTTGAAAATTACTAGTAGGTAAATGAGAACTTATAGAAGGAGAGAGAGGCATTAGTGAGTAAGAGCTCCATGCTTAATAATGATGGTATGATGCTATTCAAGAAAAAGAGTTATGTGCCCTATGTAGCTTACTTAAGGAAGCTCATCATGGATGAGTTTCATAAGAGACATTAATTAGGCCATCTTGATTATCATAGAATAATAAAATGCATGAAGAAAAATGAATATTGGCTAGGATTGAAGGAGGAGGTTGTTGAATACATTTCCAAGTGCCTCAAGTGTAAACAAGATAAAGTAGAATTCAACCACCTATGAGGATTGCTACAATGAATCCCAATTCCTAGGTGTAAATGGGAAGTGATATTCATGGAAATAATTATGGGATTCACAAAAAAACTAAACAACATGATGCCATTATGGTGGTAGTGGACAAGTTGAGTAAGGAATATCACTTCATAGTTGTTAATTCCACCCATAAATTCATTGATATAGCTTATATATTCATGAGGGAAATATTTAGATTACATTTCATACTTAAGAA
Source organism: Pinus albicaulis (assembly GCA_034641835.2). Classification (NCBI taxonomy): domain Eukaryota; kingdom Viridiplantae; phylum Streptophyta; class Pinopsida; order Pinales; family Pinaceae; genus Pinus; species Pinus albicaulis. Next base: position 322,280,901 of record CM076581.1, on the reverse strand, counting down.
AATGATCTAATATAAGGATGTGATGTTCACTTATAATCTGTGGAATAAAATATTTTTTGGTTTTGGAACCTAGGAAACATTGAGTACTACATACCATCCTAAAAAATATCTCCAAATGGATAGAGTGGACAAAGTTTTAGAAGACATGTTCAGAATGTATGTAACCCTTCAACCAAAGAGGTGGGAAGAATCACTTCCATTAGAAGTGTTTTCATACAAAAATGGGTCTCAAGCGTCACTAAATATCATCCTTTTTGATCGATTGTATGACTTAAAATGAAACATTTCTATTAGTTGGGATGAACCAGTGAACAAAGTCATTCTTGGACTGAACATATTGAATGAAATAGAGTAATAAGTTATCAATATTAGGTAGAAATTAAAGATAGCCTAGGATAGGAAAAAGAGTTATGTAGAGTAAAAAAGGAAGGAAAAATAATTTCAAGTGGGAAAGCATGTATACCTCGGAGTTATACCAAGGAAAATCTCACTAAAGATGGGATCTGGTGTTAAGCTCTCACCTAGATATTATGGACAATTTTATATTTTTGAAAGAGTGGATCCAATGGCTTATAGATTAGTATTACAACCCACAAGGAAAGCACATGATGTTTTGCACATTTCTTTTCTTAATAATTATTTTCATATTATTTATTGGTTTGTGATAGAGTTGAAACCTCACAGAGAGTTCCAAATAGGAAAAGTGTGCATCTTGGAACAAATGTATACCATACTCCAAAATTGAGTAATAGAGTAGGTAAAGGTGTAATGGAAGAACTTTAGAAATGATGAGGCTACTTGGGATATGGAAAAATAAATAAGAATATACTAGCTATTTTAAATTTATCATTAAATGAATGTAAGAGCTTTGATTATAAAGCTAAATTTTGTTCTTTCACTTTCAAGACATAGAAATGTCAAGTATGGTGTTTCTTAAGGGGGTGGGTTTTTTAGTAGTCCTACCTCACGAACTCATATTTATTTATGATTGGTCATAACTGTTAAAGTGAACATGGAAAACATGATTAGGTAATACAAATCCTATAATCAAACATTCTATTAAATTATTTTCCTAAAGGTAATGAAAATATGAAAAGTTGGCCTGAAGAGAGGGACACGCGGATCCACATTTAAGCTAGAGTGGTATCTAGTGTCATAAAAGATCAAAACCCCACCTAATATTTAGACAAAACATGATAAGACAAATAAAATATTACATGTTAACCATGTTCTACATTGTGATTGAAGGGGAAGCCTACCGATATGGTAAGAGATAAGAAGACTCAAGGAAAATTAAGCACGAGTAGGAAAAGTGAACACGGAGAGGACAAAAACCGAAGAATAGAATCTTGAGACGTTGGACAAGCATCATGTAATAAATACTAAAAATGAAACTAATCTTGATGATTTTGAATTCAGAATGTTTCCCCTATATCAATGTGTTGTGTTGTTGGACTACGATGACCAAACCTAAAAGACCATTAAGAGGCTCAATGGAGGATTGAACTGTTAGTTCCTACAAAGTAAGCTACTAAACCACAAAGTGCTTGTTGAATATGTTGATAAACCACTTAGTGATTGCTAAAATGGGTGGATAAACCACTTGGGTTCTTGTTTTAACTTTGATATAACACTATGTAGGGTAGCTAAAACACTTTTTCTTGCCAAAAAATATGATAGAACACATGTGATATGGGCTCTTGTAGTGCTTTCCTTGAAAATAAAACTAATGAGCCATATAGATCATAGATTGAGACACTTGTAACTGAGAAATACCCTAGGTAAGCCTTGGGTGAATTCCCTGAGTAAGAATCCCATCAGAGTTTGGATTTTTGAAAGTGTGGTTAGCTACAAAAAAATATTGTGGTGTAGTTTTCCTATTTTTGGGAGCAAATTTGAATTCTCACCTCCAGATTCCAACTATTTCAAGTTATTTAGATAACTATATTGGCTAGTGCATGAATGAATTATTGGTAATTAATGATTTTATGGTTTAGCATTACTCATGTAAGGTTATTGAATTTATTACATGTTCATAATTTGTAGACTATCTCATATGTATTTATGGTTATGTTAAACTTACAATAATATGTAAATTATAACATCTTCACCAACTTCAAGGTTTCTTACATGAATATGATTGGTTATATGAGGTCAATCAGTTAACTTTTGGTTACAGGTGTTTTCATTTATATGATATGTTTATGAATTTGATGGGATAATTTATTTTTCTAAGACTATAGACTACCTCACATGATAAGCATGTATCTCATATGTTGTATGACGAATAAAGATTAAGCTAGATATAATAGTCACTAAAGTAAGAACAATGTGATGATTGTATGGTTATGCACACTTTCATATTGTTGTGACATCTTGAGCTTCATAGAGTAAGCATGGTCACTTTTTTTAAGGGTGATGCAATGATTATTTGGTTTATATGCACATATACATTGTCAAGAACTTATATTCTTTGAACAAAGCCTAGCTTACAATGTTCTTTTGAAATATGGCCTTTGGATCCATTTATCTCTTTTCTTCCAAAACCATGGTAAGTTAAGCTCCGTTAGTTCCCTTGAAATCTTCTGGATATGGTGTAGTAACTCTGGATGTTTGTTCTCGAGGATTTTCCATTGCCTTAGAAACGTAGTGCTTTCGAAGAAGCCTTTTTCGTTGGGAAATTTTGGTAGATTTTCCACAAGTTTAAATATTTGAAAGTTTTAGGAGAGATATAAAATTATATAGGGTTAGATTGTCCTTATATTGGACTCTCTATCATGGAAAAGTATTGTTTTAATCTGCAAGGGTTTTTTATATTCAAATTCATGGTGGGGGGAGTTTCCCAAGGGGGATTCACTTATTTAACCTATGACATATGACATGAATTCATGGCATAATAAACAATACCCTTAATTAGACTCCATATTGTAAAATATCTCTAAAAATCACATAATTTAAACACCTACCAATATGAACCCAAAACACCTTCCCAACTTAAAAAAAATCCCTACATTCACTAGATATTTTAGGTATCCATCTTTTCATTAAAATTCTTTATACCCCTTTATATTTTTCCATGAACTTTAAGCTCCATTTATTATATACCCATTATTATAAATACCATTTAGCCCTATATATCCCCCGATATGAACCCACATGGTATAGCGTTGCTCCACCAGTGAAGCCCCTGTGGCCATGGTTCAATATAATATAAAGATTATGGTTTAATGACAAATACACATCAGATTCAATGTTACAACATAGGGAACCATGGTTCATTATAATATAAATATTATGATTCAGTGACAAGTACACATCGGATTCAATGTTACAACATAGGGAGCCATGGTTCATTATAATATACATATTATGATGCAGGGAAATATCATGGGGGCTCCAGTCAATGAACCTTCGACATATCATGTGCATTAGTAGCATACTAAAAATACCCCTAATTTGACTAAATATTGGAAAAAAAATCTAAAAATTGCATTATTTAACCCCATACCAATTACGAACCCAATACACCTTACCAATTTAAAAAACTACTACTTTGACTAGATATTGTAGGTATCTATTTTTTCGTTAACATTTTTTATACCCCTTTATATATTTCCATTAACTTTGAACTCCATTTTTTACACCTACCAATATAAAAACCATTTACCCCCTACATATACCCGAATATATTATGTCATTTTTTCCTGAATATATATCCCTCAATATTAATTCATATGCTATGCAATTTCTCCCCCTAGTGAATTCCCCATGGAATTTCCAATCATTCTCATGGATACATTTGATAGTCTTGGGCATCCTCCTAGACAAGGATTGTACACATTTTGAAGGAACCTGAGTTAGAATAGAACAAATTTCTATGAATAACATAACTAATGAATGAAGATATGGTGTAGGTTGTACGTGGGTCGAAAACATGCACAAGGCCATATTTTATCATAACTGGATGTTACAAATATGAAAAATCTTGGATCTGGCTAGGACCTGATTCCATAGAGCTTTAATATGATCTAGGGAATTGAGGATATGGGGATGGCATGTTGTGCACACCCTTGTGGAGCTTCAGATGAACTCTAATCCATATTTTTGATAATGTAGATAACTAATAGAAGGTTTTGAGAGAGAGGGCCATGTGAAAAATTGTTAATAATGTGTATTCAAGATTTCCTTAGAAAAATACACAACATAAAATATTCACATAACATTATGGGGTTGTGCCTAGAGGGCCCCACGATCTTGGGATGACCTAAAAAGTGCCACAATGAATTGGTAATGTCCACTTGGTTGAAATGTAGGGTTGAAGGATGATGTGGAGGCATCTTGGTCAAATGATATGGCCACTTGGCTCACACATGTATCCCATGTTGACTTACCATGTGGCCATGGTGCAATATTATTGTGTAAACATCGAATGGGAATAAATTTCAATAAAATAATTGTATTGACATAAAATTTATATCATCATAAATTTGTCAATGAGCTTAATGTTATGGTTGTATTTATTTTGGGTTCTGATAAAGTTTAAAATATAGAATTTTTGTAACCATATATTCATAATAAACATTTAGGGTCATTTTAGAGAAATAAGTATCAGATCCCACAACACATGGTAGTACAAGGGGGCGGGAGGGAGTGTTACAATCCCTCTATCCTTGTTCTCACCATCCCTCCCTCACCCTAATTTTCTATCTCTTTTTTTCTCTCTTTCTATTTGCATCACCACAATCTCTATCTATTTCCATCTAATTCTCTCTCTCAATCCTTTATCTCCCTATATATCTCCATATATCCATATTTCTCCATCCCACTCACACTTATCTAGCTCCCCACATTTACATGCACTTTGCTACTCTCTCCCTCCATTATTGCCTATCTCTTTCCACCCACTTTCCATTCCACTCTCCATTCACCCTTCTTTATCTCTCTCTCTCTCTCTCATATATATATATATATATATATATATATATTTGTGTGTGTGTGTGTGTCTCTATATATATCCATGTCGCTCTACCCATTGTCTCTTTCATGAACTCCATCCCTCCCACACTCTTTACCATTATATTTCTCTCTCTCTCCCTAATTTTTTACCACTACCACTCCATCTATGCCCCCCAATCTCTTGTTTCTATCACCTCTTCCTCTCACCCATCCCCCCACTTTCTCTCCTTCCCTCCCTACGTCCCTCCCTCCTTTCATTTTTATCTCCCTCCTCCAACTCCCTTTGACTCGCACCTTCTGTCTTCCTATGCTAGCATATACTCCCTTATATTTTTACCCCACCACTTTCTATATATCTTACTCACTTTCTCACTTACCATAACTAGTTCTCTCTCTTTCTATCTCCCCTTTCTCAAACATTCTCTCTCTCCCTCCCTTTTCCTTGACTTCCATTATCTCACTCTCTCCCTTTTTATCTTGCAATCCATCCATTCCTCTCTCTCTATCGTATTGTCCTTATGTCTCCACATACCTCCCTCTATCCCTCTCCCCTCCCTCCCTACATCATTATTTGTTCCTCTTTCTCTTAAACAATGTTGTAAAATAGGCTTTTTATAACTCAATATTCATAATAAATATTGATGGTTTAGTTATACATATAATTAACACCTCCCATACCTTAGAGCAGTACAAGGAGGTGGCAGGGAGAGTTACAATCCCTCTATCCACCTTCCCACCCTCCCTCTCTCCCTATATTTTTCTCTCTTTATTTTCCCTCCTGCCATGTCCACAAATTCTCTCTCTCTCTCTCTCTCTCTCTCTCTCTCTCTTTATATATATATAATTGTTCGTGTGTTTGTGCATGTAGCGATGCATATATGTATGTATATGTCCATGCATACATATACTCATATACATATACATAAAAATATATAGAAGTAAATACATACACACATACAGACACACATACATATATTTATATATTCCTCTCTCTCTACCCATTGTCTCTATCACTACCTCTATACCTATAACACCGTTTCCATCTCTCTATATCCATGAAGCTATTTCTATTTCCATAACCCCCATTTATCCTTGTCCCTCCCTCTTTGTTACTTTTTCTCCTAACCATTATTCCTCTCCCCTATATCTCCCCTCGTCTCTCCCTTTTTTCCCCCTTCTCTCTCTCTCTCTACCTAATTTTCTACAACTACTCACCCTCTCTTCCTCGACTCTCTTGTCTCTCTTCCCTTCCACTCTCAACCATCCCCCCTCTTTCTCTCCTTCCATCCCCACTTCTTACCCTATATTGATTTTCCTCTCCCTCCTCCATCTATCTTCCACCACCACCTTCTCTCTTCCCACCCTTGCATCTACTCCCTTCCATTTTACCCCACCACCTCACTCACTATTACTTGTTATCTCTCATTTTTTGTCCCCTTCCTCTTTAATTTTTTTCCCTCTCTCTACTTGGATTTCCTTCCAATTTCTCTCTCTCTCCATTTCTATCTCCCAATCCATTCATTCGTCTCTCTCTCTCCTGTTGGACATTGGTTTCAATGCACCCGTGTGTTTTGCAACATGGAATAACCGCCTCTTGTGGTTCCTAACTTTGGCGATTGTAGCCGAGACTAACACCTGTGGGTTTTGGTCTAATGGCAATCGTGATTCCAAAAAGTGGTATCAGAGCGACAGGTCTCGAGTTTGAAACTCACCCAGCTCGCGTTGGCGGGGAGATTTTTGGACATTGGTTTCAACGTTCCCCGTGTATTTCACAACATGGACTAACCACCTCTCGTGGATCCTAAATCTAGCGATTGTAGCAGAGACTAACTCCTGCGGGTTTTGGTCTAACGAAAATAGTGATTCCAAGATCTCCCTCTTTGTATCCTCTCTCTCTCTCTCTCTCTCTCTCTCTTTCTCTCTCTCTCTTGATCCATTTATTTCACTCCATCACCGTTCTCTTACTAGCTCCCCTCTATCTCTCACTATCTCTCATTCTCCTTTACAAACTACCTCCCTCCCCCCATAAATAAAAGAGCCTCTTTATCCCTCCATCTAGGTTTTCATCACCCTTTCTACCTATCTCTATCTTGTGCCATTGCTATGCACTATGAAATATAAATACATGCACTTGTGGAGTTTTAGAAGTGTATACTAACATGCTAGATATAAAATCACATATACAATTTGGAAATGGCATGTTAATTTGTAGTATACATTTATCGTAGTTTGTATTATGCAGTAAGACACTAATTTAGAACATGAATACAATTGATCCATAATATAATTTAGTGAAATTTGAGAGGGAAATGAAAAAGGTTATGTATTTACCATGTTATAATTAGCTATAGTTTGAGAATGAGGTGGTAATATGTAGTATATGTTTACTATAATATAATTGATGAAAATTTAAAAAACAAATGCTAGTATGGACTCATGTATTTACCATGTTTCTTTTTTAGTGGTAACTATCCATTGTGTGTCATATGTTGGAATATTATTTCTTTCATGGCACACATTAAAATACTATTGTGTACATTGCGTTCATGTAGTGTTGGCTTGATTTGGGCTAACCCAAGTTCGTTGTTACTCTACACCAACAAAATCCTCAATCTCTAGCCATTTTGGAAATGATTTGCAAAAAGATCATAGTCTCACCCAAAGTGACTGTGCGAGGATGCAAAACCAGGTTTCTGCAGCCTTGAGGGATGCAGGGATTTTGTATTATTATTATTTCTTATCTTTAACGTTCATAAACTAGTTCGATGTATTCAATTAAAGACAAAACAAATCATACAAACCCATAAACCATTATTGCGAAGAGCTAAAATGAAATAATAAATAGTAAGAAAATATACACTTTAATAATGCATGAACACAAAAATATCATCCCAAGTTGCTTGTTTATTATGATATATATTTAAGTACAATCACATCTTCGACCTATGCACTAAATTGTAGGTGGTATGTGCACAAAGTTGCAGACTCTTCCCAGATCTCTATGCACTCATATGCAGAGCCTTCCCCTTGTTACAAGGTACACATCACAAGTAGCCCTAAACCTTATATTATGTCATGACGTTCTCTAAAAATATCATTAAATTCCTTTATATATTATTAAATCATTACAATACCATTGTCAAAATACCATGGGCTCCTCAAAACAATCAATTGCAACTCAAAATCCATTATAAAAAAAGGAGTGGATTCGACCCACCCTAAAGCCCCTATGATATCACTCGATATATCTAATATGCTCTAGTGCGCGGTCCACCTCACGCTCTACTCCTCAAAATGCAAAGGCTTAGAAAAAATATAGGAAAATTTGGGATGCTTCCAACAAGCCCCCAACACTCACATGTGATTCGTCCCAAGTCACTCATCTGCTTTGCCTCTGATTTTTGCTGCTATACTATCGTAGGCCTTGTTTATTTATTGCAGAATCCAATAGTGCTTCTATCACTGGCCCTGTTTTCTTCTGAAATACTACCTCTTCTTTCTATCAAAGCTCCTGAATATTCCCATCCACTTCCTCATACATTTGGAGAGCCTCATCCTACCATGGTTGATTTCTCTCTACCAAAATATGTTCTTCTTTTCTCATATATTATAGATTCTTCTAGAGGGAATTTCCCTTAATAATATTGGAGAGTGTTTATGATATTGGTAAGGTATTTACAGTTTCCTGAATCTCCTCTAGCTTCTTCAGTTTTTGTTGGATGTCTTCTTCTAGCTTTTGTACATTTTGATCTTTTTGTAGAGAAGTACAAATCTGCAAAGTCTCATCCAACAATATTGTACAATATGCCACTAATGCAGAGATACCAACTACTATAGTCTTCAGGTGAGTCTCCATCTTCTCTCTCACTTCCAATGGTGTGGTTGGTTGCAACTTCATATGTAGCTCCCCAATTTTTATATCATACTCAAATTATACATCTATGATATTCTTCATGGCTTCCTTGACTACAAGGGTGAGCTTCATGACCTTGTCTTCGACTGATTCCTCCCGCATACATCCATGTCGAAAAATTCTCTACATGTGGCTTTGACCACCTCTCTCAGTTTTTGTTGTTGTTTTTCTTCTTGGTCCTTCTCCTTGATGACCTGGTAAAGCTATTTCTTCAGTGAATCTCGCTCGTTTTCTACTTGAATATTTAATTTCGAGGTGGGTTGTTCTCACTATTTCAGCTCATTTGTGAGTCCTTGATGCAGCTCATGCAATGTGAAAATTCGAAGCGTTGTGATGTTCATGTTGAAAAAATCCAATCCTTTCACCTGTTGTTTTACTTCAGTGGAGTCAAAATGTAGAGCTCCAACAGGTATCTGCATTATGTGCATCCAAAATTTCAACTCTATTAGTCTTTCTTGTCACAACCCTTCCCTTATCTACATTGGTTGTCTTATTTTCTACACCAATATCTTTAAATTTTCAATACTCTACTCGATATCAGTTAGTGCTGCACCATATCGATCCTTTATCTTGCTTCATGACTCTGCTGTAAACTCTTGAATCTTCTCCCCGATCTCATCCAGGTCCCCATCAGTAAGGACTAATGGAATTATGTCCTTTGACATATCTTCCTTCTTCTTATTTTTTCTTCTTGGGGAAGCTTCGTTGTGTGTGTTCCTCTTTCCTTTGTCTATATTTGTCTTCTCCTTATTCTGCTCATCACCTCCGGGAGGATCTTGTTGTCCCTCGTCATGTTCAATGTTCATGCTCTTGTTCATCCTTGTATTTATAGTTTCAACTTGGTTCTCTATGCTCCGATGTTTTCTCCTATGTCTCACTATCCTCTGTGTATTTCTCCATCGTAGTCATCCATTTTTCAGGCTATTATTGAACTAGTGCGAGGAGAGCATATTATGTTACCAAGTATGGAAGGGGATGCCATGTCTTCATGTTGTCTTTGCGGGCCTGTATATATATTCTGTGAAAATTTTCCTTAAACTTTGCAACATAATTATTTTGTTGGTAGAAGCTTGATGAGAGGTGAGGATGTTGGTTTACCAACATATTTAAATCCATGTGATACAATACAAAGAATATCATTTTTTCCTGTGCTCACAATGTCAAATTAGTATACCACAATGAGGCATACCATTTGGCTTCACACACATTTGTTTCTACCAGAGGGAATTATGAATCCTCCAGTTCTTCCCATGCCAACATTGCTATTATTAAAATCAACCTTGTATAATGAAAGGTTTTACCTTTCTCCTGTACTTCATGATAGGCATCGATAAATTCCTTGCAGAGATGTATGACCCAATTTTACTAAACCTCGTTGTTACATTGTGAAACTAATGAAAGTACTAGTGCAAGGACCTTATTAGCTCCATACCTTCTCATGAAATTTCCATCTAATATGTGCGTGGTGAAGGAAATTCCCTGATCACTGATTTAGTTGATGTTTTGTCTACGCTTCCCTTTTACTAATCCAAACTTATCCTTCGTATTTTGAGCTATCACTTTATCCTTGTATTTTCCCACAAATTCTTATGCGGGGTCCTGTCCTTGATATGGAAACGTTGTAACTCACCATATCAAAATTTCATCTACGGGGATCCTTTTTCCCATCCAAAGGCATCCGTCATGTATTAGTACACGAAATTTTTTGACACGGGTTGTGTTTGTTGTAGTTTTTCCGAAGTGTGACACATTCAACATGTTTGGTAAACTAGACTGTTGCAACCCAGTCACCCACTGCTATGGTTATAGCCTCGTCACACCACTTTCATGGTGGTGTTGTTTATTGAAATATATTCTTCATACAAACCATGGGTATTTATTTATGTTGTTGAAGTCGAAGCCTGCGAACTTCAACTGCGAAATTTTCCGTAATAATTCTTCGTAAAACGAAATTTTCTCTAGTAATAGTAGTGTAAAGGTGCCATACTTCACATCCTTTTAATATTTCAATGGTTTATCATTTGGTTTCTTGGGTAGAATATATGCTGGGAGAGGCGATGGAAATTCTTCACCCTCCATTTCCATGTGATCCTACTCTACTTATTCTTCATTGTCTCTTAAAAGTTGGTGTTTTAGTTATGTCTTGTCAGATTTGTTGTCCTATTTGTGATTTGTTCTATGCTCCTTAGATAGTTTCTTCCATGGAGATCAATCTTGTGTGAGTGGCGATGTTTCTACGGGTGACGGTGATGCTACAGGTATACTAGACAATGTTGTGGCTTCCATGATGCCTTCTATACCTTTCTCTTTGAATATACAGATAAAATCTTCAGTGGTCATACAGTAGGATAAATTTTCAACTTCTTTACAGTTGAAATTTTTTCATCTCTTTGATAGCAAAGTTCCAAAATCTTGGCGGGATGTGGCCTTTTATAACAATTTTGAACTTATAACCTCATCATCAGCTTAGATCTTGTTCAAATTCAACTCATTAACTAAATATTTGTCGCTATATCCTGCCAATTTGTCTTCATAAATGCATCTTTCTGCGCCTTCCAATAGAAACTTTCCCTTTTAACGGTCATATTTTTCTGGAAAACTTCAATTCACTCATGTTAGAGTGAGAAATCCTTCCTACTTCGCAACTTATACGAACGTCAACATAACCCAGGTTGTAGTGAAGTAACCTCCTATTTCAAAGCTCTCTCTGCAGTGTATCTTATAGTAAAGTTCCCACCTTAAACTGCAGGTGGCTCTAAGACTTTTCCCCTTTATTTTTCAGAGACAAGCTATAGGGGCAGGGTCATCCCGATACACCTTCAATATAGTTCCATTTAATCTTCCTTGAACCAATTCTCTATTCAAATTTTCTCGTTCAATTGTTCCTCCATCAGTAATATGCTTGCTAATGTATGGGCCCGCCAATGTGTCTTGATTTTACTCAACTTTGCAAACTTAATGCCATAAAGTAGAAAAATGTGTCCTACGTGGAACTTCTTCTGCTCAATATATTTGTCATGCTAGGATTTTTCTCTTTCTTTCTGCACCTGTTGATGAAATCATTCTGCAAATATATATTCCTCCAAAGAAAGAAACTGCAACATTCTTTCCTCCAATATCTCGGGGTCTACCATATTTGTAAAAACTGCAATTCTCAAGCTAGGCATAATGTACTCCATGGGCATGAAAAATCCTTTCCCATAAAGTGCCCATAAACCAACTTGAATGGTGTCTGGCCTATCGACTTCTTACATGTATTTTTGTAGGCCTATAATACTGCTAGAATTCTAAGATCTCAGTCATCTCTATTCACATTGCATACCTTAGTGAGTGCATTCTCGAAAATCTTATTAAAGGATTCCACTATTCCATTGGCCTGAGGGTGATAAGGGGTAATCTTCTGATGATATACTGGAAATTCCTCTCTCAATGCTCCAATTGTCTCATTCAAAAAATGTGAACCTTGATCACTCATCAAAATATTTGTACATCCAAATATAGACAATATATTAAAGAATGAACTTCATTATTGTCTCTACGCTGCAGTCACTTATTATTTGTTCTTCAGCGCATCTTGTCAAGTAATCAGTTGTTGTAATTATGTAGCTCACACCAATATTTTTCCAAGTGGGTTGATTGGTCAAATAAAACCAATGTCCCACTTATCAAAATCTTGTAATGTAACGTGTGGTACTAGTGGAATCTCATATCTTCTAGAAGGATTCCTCATTCTTTGACATACATCACATTCTCTACAATACTCTTTTTCATCCTTAAGTAGCGTAGCCCATCACAATCCTTCTTTAAAAATCTTCTGCACATTAGCTTTTCCTACATATTGTCCACCAACTGTGCCTCCATGAGCCTCTGCTAGAATAATCTATCTTTCATGTTCAGGAATATATCTACGCAATATATCATCTCATCCCATCTTATATAAGTGTCCTAGTATTATTGAAAATTTAGTTTCCTTAACCACCAACTCTTTCTTTCGCTGCCTAGTATACTATAAAGGAGCTATTCTTGTAGTAAAAAACTGAATTATATTTGCAAAGTGATCATCTCACAGGGGATTTAATCAATAAGCCTATGACATAACACGTGCGTTCATGGTATACTAAACAATCCCCTTAATTTGATTACATATTGGAAAGTACCTCTAAAAATCACATTATTTAACCCCTTACCAATACAAACCCAATAAACCTTCCCATTTTAAGAAACCCATACTTTCAATATATATTGTAGGTATCAATTTTTTCGTTAACATTTTATATGCCCCTTTATATTTTTTCATTAACTTTGAGCTCCATTTTTTATTCCTGCCAATATAAAAGCCCTCTACCCCATATTATATGCTCAATATAATATGTGATTTTTTCCTCAATATATATCCGCTAATATTAAAGCACATGGTACGGTATTGCACCCTCAGTGAAGCCCCCATTGATCATTTGTCAATATAATTCCAAATAATTGTGCATAAAGGAAATAATCTTCTATGCTAATGGTTCTTCCCCTGTTTCCAATCTTGAGAGATGGTTAGGTCCTCCATTTAGCCTCCCTAGTTTAACAATGATCTAAAAGTCATACTCTTGGAATAACAACAACCATCTGCAATTTTTTCCTCCTAAAACGAGCTTGTTAACGAATTACTTCAATGAAGAATGATCTGTAAACATCTTAAAGTGTGATCCAAGAAAATAATGTCGAAACTTTTGCAAAGCATACACCATGGAGAATCCTTCTCTTTCTTTAGTGGTGTAATTCTTTTCTATTGTAGACAACTTTCTACCTACAAAAGCTATATGATGATCAATCTCTCCTTTAAGAGGTTGTGCCAACCCCACACCCAAAGCTATACAAGAGGCATCCAAATGAACATGAAATTCCTTTTTCCAATTAGGGAGCACTAGTATAGGTGAAAATACCATATTTTCTTTCAATATGTTGAGGCTCTTCTGAAATTATTCATTCCACTGAAAACTTGCATCCTTCTTCAATACTTTATCCATAGTCGCAATGTTTTCTGCATACCCCTTGATCAACTTCCTTTAATACCCAATATGTCCCAACGTAGTGTGAAGCTCTCTTATTATCTTAGGTGGATCCAAGTTCACAATGACAACAATATTAGCAGGGTCGACCATTAGTCCTTGCTTACAAATAATATGTCCCAAGAATATGACGAAGGGTGAACAAAATATGCACTTCTTTAAATTCAAATAGATATGATACTTTCTGCATGTGTCGATCGTAAGTCTTAAACTTACAACATGTTTTCTCAAAAATACAAATAATGTATGATCCTCAAATTATACCTCCAAATAATTATGAATGTACTCCTTGAAAGTTGCGATCACCACCCAAGAAAATATAGCAGGGGAAATTTTCAATCCAAAATGCATGATTCTATATTGATACGAGCCCCATTCTATAGAAAATGTGGTCTTATGTCGATCTTTAGGTGCAATCCTAATTTGCTAGTAACTTGAAAATCCATATGTAAATGAGTAAGCTTAATGGCCTCCCATATTTTCCAGCATTTCATCTTTGAAAGGGTAGGGAAAGGATCATGTAGACATGCACTATTCAACTTTATCAGATCAACACAGATCCTAATCTCTCGTTGAGTCTTATTTTCTTGTACCACCATAGGACTTTCCTATTCTGATTCTTATACAGATTCAATAATTCCTGTTGTTATCATCTTATCAAGCTCTAATTTCACTTTCTCCTTATATTTGGGATTTAGTCTGTAATGTATTTGTTTTACTAGATTTTCATAAGGCTTCAAAGGAAACTTCATGACTCCTAGATCTCCAATTATATCCTTCATCTCTCAAAACTTGGTGGGAAAAAAATATTGATATTCATGAAGTAAATTTGTAACTTTATTGAATGTTTCTTCTTCCAAATAATCTCCTATAGTTGAAAACTTAGGATTCTCCTTTGATCCTATGTTTACCTTATAGGTATTCAATGGTTTCGTTATGTCTGGTAGCTCTATCTCAGGTCCAGTCACTTCGCGGTATCCTTATGATTCTTCTATGTCGATGTTGCGAGGATCTTCTTCTTCTCCAAATTTAATAATGCTATAGGATTATAGTCCATATGATATATGTGTATCCCAATCAGGTTGTTTCCATGTCACTGAGGTGACATTTTCAAAAATATTCTTCTTGAGTACCTAAAGAGCCAAATATTTGTGTGGGAAATCATCCTGAAAACTGAATTTTAATATGAAAATATCCACCATGTCTACCCAATTTTCAGTACCATGCAAAAGCTATATTTCTAGGTACCAATTCTCAGAGATTGTCTCCATTGTATGAATGAATCCATGTACCCATTCTTGCCATGGAATCTCCTTACATGCTCAAATGCATAGCTGGATATGCTCCCTAGGATTAGTTTGACCATCATATTTGATCTCCATTTTTTTTTCTATTTGTCCAAACCTTATCCACATCAGTCTTCAACATTATTGGAAACCTCCTATATTCTTCTTATATGCATTCCACCATCTAGGAGGGGTAGCTTCCAGGGCTACATCCAAGGCTAACAATATTTGATTTTCTTGACCTCGTTCTTCGTAATTATGAATAAAACTGCTCACATCTCCTATACCATCATAAAAAGGTAGGTGACATACCTAAAAAATTATAAAGTGAACTATTTGGTGTTTCTTAAAAAAACACCTTATGGATACTTAATGCAACCTACTCTATAAATTCTCGAACTCTTTTTTTAAATATGAAGTATACGAACTATCATGCTCCCAACTCAACTTGCCTCATGTAGTACGATTAACCCAATATTACTCCTTCATTGTCATTGGATAGATATTATCTATATCTTCTACATAGTAATATTCTCTGACTAGTTCGATATACATTACTCCTTCTGATGGATCCAAGGGAACACTTACCCTCATATTGTTTCCTTCAAATATCATTTGTTTCTTCTTCAGATTTATTATGGCCATATTGTTAAAAATGTAGTTAAGTCCATGTAATGTAGGGTAAGGATTACTATTTTCAAAAATTTATATTATTTCGAAATCAATAGGAGTGTGGACTCCTCGAATATCCATTGTTACACCTAGTAATCTTCCCGTAAGGGGGATATTTTTTTGGTTTTCAATCCTTCGATGAATAGGTGATCATTGTAGATTTGGATTACCCATTAATTCCCATGTCTGCTTTGTCAAAACACTGGGATCATATCCTAGATCCTGAATAACTTGATCCATCTCATATTATCCTATCTGCGCATTCAACCTCATTTCTCTTCAGGTTCTCTTATGTCGATGCAAGTTATTGATTTCATGCATTTCTCTTCACGGTGCTTATTTAGATATGAAAGAGTATATTAACTCATGGAGCACTTCTATAGCCTTTTTATCTCTTAAAAACTTCATACATGTCCTTAGAAAAGTCCTTAAAATGCTTACTTGATTTACATACTCCTAACCTTGTGTCGGGGCTCGTCTCTGTGTCATAGCTCATGACACTTCACAGGTACTAGGCTTTGGCTGTGATCTAGAGGCTAAAGTTACAACATCCATAAAACTTTATTTTTCTTCCATACATACTCCTTTTTCTTTCCGAATATCAAAAACATGAACTTTCTCTATAATATTTCTAACCCATGAACCTAGATTTTCAAATTCCTTCTTTACATCTACCTTATGACTACCAGTCATAGCTTCACATCTAGTAACAATAATAATTTGAGGCTCATCAATTCTCCTTTCAGTGATCATCATTTGAATATTCTACATCGACTACTGGTTCATTTTTTCTTGCATATTTTCTATAATTATATGATGCTCATCAATGACATGATCAAAATATTTACAATACTTACATGTTGTAGTGGTGTTTTGGAAATCTCTTACAAAATGACCTAGCTGGCTGCAGTTATAACAAATGATCTGTCCACATCCTCAACCAACTACACCTCCTCAACCTATTCCTTGGTAATTTTCTTAACCATCGTGTTTTCTATTGTACTCGTGTCTATGCTATTCTTCTTACATTCTATAATTGTTAGTACTATGCTCCATTATTAGGTCATAACTTTGACAATTCTTCTCATCATGTCCTACTAATTTACATAATTTTCAAAATAGATTCTTTGGAGTCTATACATATTTCTGGAACATGTGACATTCCTCTGAGTGATGTTGGCCTCTGGTCCTGCATATTTTTCACCACTGTTTGAATCCTATGTTCAAGGGATTTGGTGACCCACTAGCCATATAATCCTAGAAGACAAGGAACTGCTCTTTAGAATGACCCTCTGATCTTCACTTTGTATACCATACTCCTTCTCTAAATTCTTTACCTTTCTTTATGTATTTTAGTTGTAAGGTCAGGTTCACCATATGACTTCAAATATGCTGCATATATGAATTATTATCTCCTATAGGGGAAGCTTCCAATTTCATTGCATTCTCCAAAGCTTCAATTTGAGTTCCTCTCTTCTGTTGCATCAACATAAATATGATATGCGCTAAAAGCGCAACTATAAACCATTTTTTATGTTGTTGTGGAGCTATGTCAAATCTCACTTGGTCTGACAACAACTTAAATCTATGATGTAACTCCCAAACACACTCAATAGGCTTCTTTTTCATTTCTTTCACCTTGGTGATGGACTGTGACTAAGACTTTGAATTTCTAAACTCTTTGACTAGTGTTGTTTTCATGTCTATAAATGTTATATTCTGATTAGCTTAATACTTCATATACCATGTCAATGCTCTATCATGTAGTTCCATAATGTGTTGCGCCTTCTTTATATTTTTTGAATTCTTAGTTAAACTGAGAAGGGGGGTGAATCAGTTTAACACATACATGAATTTTATAAATTTTATCAGCTAAATTACAGCTTAATTTTATAATCAACCTTAGTATATGAACAATCTTAATATGTTGCAGAAAGTATTAAATTAAAGTGACATCAACCTTATTATGAGGGCAGCAAACATTAAGGAGATTTGATAAATCATCTCAGCGCACAGGCAACACAGATAGAGACAATAGATTTAAGTGGAAACCCATAAAGGGAGAAAACCACATCTTATTATTGTTGTTATGAAAAGGAAAGCTCCAACTCCCTCTCACCACTATTTTTCTCCAGGCACCAACCTATAGGATGCTCCAACCTCAATTTTGCAAGCTACAACTTGCAAGGAAGCTCCAACTCCCTTCAATTTTCTACAGGCACCAACCTACAGGAGGCTCCAACCTCAGTTAGCTACAACTGACAGCTATCAAGCTTCAACTTGATAGGGAAGCTCCAACTTCCTCAATTTATTAAAAGAAATTTTTGTTGAATTTCCTCAGATATCAGCTCTATTCCGTAGCATCTCCTTCTGCTCCTCTCTTCCTTATCTTCTCTGCCTCAATCTTCTATACTTTGCATTCTCTATCCTTACTCTCTCTAACCTCTCTATGCATATCGAGTTGATATTGTATATAGAGTTCATCACATGACTGTTTTTATTCCACAAGGAATTTGAAGTGAACAGCCATGACTCTTTGGCTTCTGTCTTCTCATTCCTTTTTCCAACTCATTTTAAAAATATAACAATATGTACAAGTTTCCATGTTATAGTGGGATTTTTCTTTTCCTTAGGATACTTGCCTTTGCATCACAAACAATATAAAAACAATTAAACATTTATATTTTCAGTTTCAATACATAAAATTCACTCGGCCCTTCGCTTGATGGTTTTGTACTTTTTGTTGCTATCATGCAACTTTCCTGTATACTTCTGTTTACTACAACTCTGTGCACTTGTGTGTGTATACCTGTCAAACCCACATTTTCATTCTTGTGTATATTCACCTATTCACTGCAATTGTGTACCTGTTGTATATCTATATAGCTGATTTACAAATTCATGGCCCAAATAACTTCACAGTATGGCAATCTTTACATGTGGAAGATTTTCTTATTTCATAGTTCAAACCATAGTTAATTTCATTTCTCCAACTCTTAATCAAAGGCTAACTTTACTTTCTAAATTTTCAAATTTTGCACGAACTTGAGCGCTCACACATGATTATCTGAATACATAGATATATTCGGTCACAACATTATCAACTCACATTAAACTTTCTCTGTGCATTAAAAAATGCATCCCAAAAATTACCTCCAATACAAATCCACAATCTAGCAACTCACAATAGTCTCAATTGACAATTTTAATATTGTGCGGAGCCTTCCTTTAATAAGGTTATAAACCCTCAAAAATATACGTTGTTCTTTTAATAAAACCTGGCCAATGTTCAAATACCCTTGCATACATTGACTCAGTGTTCATTAACAAACCTTGTACATTCAACTTTACAACTTGATTTTGGTTCAATTAACCTCGTAATATATCACATAAACTAAGTTCGGATTGGTGGATTTAATACCATGGCATCCAAATATATCATATAAGCCTTCGTGTATAATTCTCACACTGTATATATATACATTCATTCTTACACATCCTCGACTTGATTACCAATCAACTGCCAACGATAAAAAAATATTGGACCCACGCATACATACCATTTCATCTGATGGTCGCAATCGCATCGCGCCCCATCCAACTAATCCGACAGTAATTAATGAGTGTCGCGTAGATTAAAAGCACAGGTTTTAAAACTCTGACTCTGTGTGATGAACTAGGGCCCAGCTGCTTATCGTGCCATCCCTTGAGTTATATTTCATGCTAGTTGACATGCGACTATCGTTCGATGGACCCGCCTCCAGATCAGACGGCGTACGTCGATATCACGCGGAGTCCTCAGTCGACAGTTAACGCATGATGACATGCGATAAGGGCTATATTTTCAAACCGCTTACGGCCACGTGTCAGGCGATGGCCTTTTTCACGTTCGAATTGGGAATACAACTTATCGAACAAAGGTGGTGCGATGAAAACCATAGGGTGTTCCAAAATCACTGTCATTGTTCCTTCATGGTTCCGGTTTGCACATGGTTCTGTCCCGCGTAGTATCAATAATTCATTTATTTGATTTATAACTTTTCGTTTTGGTTCTTCTCCCTTTGATACATAGCTCCAGTCTTAATTTTAAGTTGAAAGCACTCGATGATTCTGTAGACTCTACGTGCCATTTCTCTATTGCGAATCCCGAGCTCGACTCCTCAAAAAATGAGTATATAATGGAAAGTGATCCAAGTCGAGCTTTATTCTTCATCGATCCTCTTCAGACCTTGATATCACTTCCATGCCTTCAAAGCTCATATAACTCCAGAATTCTGATGCGCAGATTCTACAATTCCACTGGTTACTTCTCCATTTCCTTCACGAGCCTAATTCACCGACGCTCGCATATATAATTCAGAACCCTCAACCAGAACCAAGGTCCTTCTTCAGATAGTGAATCCCCAAATTCAATTTTTTGCCAATGCTTTGCACAAAGGAATTTGTTTCAACAAGACTCAATGTGGTTCCATCTTGGTTTCACTCAATTTGTGAATCCAATTAGTTCCTTTTATAAACCCTTGCGAAATTATGCTCTATGCTGCTTGAACTGTTGTTAATAGATTCTACAGCTGCCTCTGCTTCATGTTTCATGCTCTCTACTGCTCGACTGTTGTTGATAGATTCTGCAACTGCCTCTGCTTCATGTTTTATGCTCTCAACTGCTCGACTGATTCATCTTTTTACTTTGCTTTTGTTGCTGTCCTTTTCCATCAATGACAACATTTCCAACAGTCTCCTCCTTTGGCATTAATGGTAATAAACTTCCCCTGTTTGCCTTTTTGGATCCTTTCTCCTGTTGCTTGCTCTTCCTCCACCTTTGAAATCAATGGCAAGGGGTTGCTCATTTTTCAGTGTGCTTTCAACTCTCGCCTATGACCTGTATCATGATTTTGTTGCTAGATGATCTCCCCCTAGAATGATATTTTTGTTTCTATTCTCCCCCTAGGCTGAAGCTTCCCTTTTTCTTCAGAGAGTAGTATCTGCAGATACTACCCCTAGTCTATCTCTAAAATATTCAAATGGTCCTCTAGCAAGTGGTTTGGTAAATATATCTGCTATCTGTTCTTTTGTTGGTACATACTCCAGCTTTACTACATTTTGAGCTACTTGTTCTTGGAGAAAATGATACTTGATTTGGATATGTTTAGTCTTTGAATGAAGCACAGGATTTTTTGATATACTTATAGCACTTGCAATATCACATTTGATAGAGATAGGTTTATCAATGCTTACCTTCATGTCTTGGAGGGTTTGCTTCATCCATATGACTTGTGTACAGCATGCTGCTGCTACTATGTATTTTGCTTCTGCTGTAGATAGAGAAATAGATGTTTGTTTCTTGCTAAGCCATGCCACCAGACTTTCTCCTAGATATAATGCACCTCCACTTGTGCTTTTCTTGTCATCCACATAGCTGGCCCAGTCTGCATCTGTGTATGTTGTCAAAGTGAAGCTTTTTCCTTTAGGATACCAAAGTCCATACTGTGCAGTTCCTTCTAGATATCTGAATATTCTTTTGACTGCAAGAAGATGATTTTGTTTAGGTGCTGCTTGATATCTAGCCACAAGTCCTACTGCTAGCATGATCTCTAGTATTGATCCTGTCAGGTACAACAGACTTCCTATCATGGATCTGTAGAGTCTTTGATCTATATCATTAGATCCATCATCAACCCATAGCTTGCATCCTGTGATCATGGGAGTTGACATAGGTTTGCAGTCTTCCATTTTGAAATTTTTCAACATTTCTTTTAAGTATTTTTCTTGTGATATGAATGTAGCTGTGTTCTTTTTCTGAAATTAAAGTCCCAAATAGAAACTGAGCTCTCCAATCATGGACATCTCAAACTCTGATTTCATCTCCTCAGCAAACCCTTTTGCTAATTCATCTCTGTTGCTTCCAAACATAATGTCATCAACATATACTACAATAATCAAGAGTTCATTTTCATGGGCTTTTATGTATAGATTGTTGTCTGCTCCTCCTCTCTTAAAGCCTTGGTTTTGCAAATATTTATCCAGCCTTCAGTACCAAGCATGAGGAGCTTGTTTAAGTCCATATAGAGCCTTCTTTAGTCTTCATACATAGTCTTCTTTGTCTGTTAATGAGAAGCCTTCTGGTTGTTCCATGTAGACTTCTTCTTCTAGATCTCCATTCAGAAATGCAGATTTTACATCCATTTGATACACCTTGAAGTCTTGGTAGCATGCAAAGGCCATAAAAATTCTGATATCTTCCATTCTGGCTATAGGGGCAAATGTTTCGTCGTAATCAATTCCTTCGATTTGTGAATATCCTTTGCAAACAAGTCTTGCTTTATTCCTGATTACCTGTCCTTTCTCATTCAGTTTATTTTTGAATACCCATTTTGAGCCTACGAAATTTTTCTCAGTGGGTCTAGTGACTAATTCCCAGGTATTTATCTTCTCAATTTGGTCCAATTCTTCATTCATAGCATTCACCCAATACTTGTCCTTGCTGGCTTCCTCAAACTTCTTTGGCTCTATTTGTGATAACATGGCTATGTATACCTCTTCAGTCAGCTCAGTTAGCTGCCTTCTTGTCTGGACCCCTGCTCTCTTCTCTCCAATGATCTGATCTTCAGGATGGTTCTTCTGAGTGTATCTAGAGGGGGATTTAGAGCTTAGCTCTGCATCTTTTTTTGTCTTTCTTGTTTCATCATCATGTTGGTTTTCTTCTTCGTGACTGTCTGATGGACTGCTGCAGTCTGTATCTCTAGTATTGTTTTGAATTTCTTCATCAAATCTCACGTCAAAGCTTTCTACTATTTTTCAAAGAGTCTTGTTGTAGCACATGTACCCTTTACTTTTAGAAGCATATCCTAGAAATATCCCTCCATCTGCTCTTGCATCAAATTTCCCAAGATTTTCATCATTATTCTTTATGTAACACTTTCTTCCAAAGATTCTTAAAATGCTTGATTGAAGCTGGTTTACCATGACATATTTCATAGGGAGTCTTGTCATTGCTTGGCCTTAAGTGAGCTTTGTTAAGAATATGCACGACTGTGTGTACTGCTTCTTCCCAGAAGGATTGAGGAATATTACTCTCTTGCATCATGGCTCTAGCAATTTGTTGTACATATCTATTTTGTCTCTCTGCTACTCCATTCTACTGAGGTGTCCCTGCAATAGTAAATTGTTGCTTTATCCCATGTTCATTGCATAGATCAGCAAAGTCATAATCTGTGAATTCACCTCCTCTGTCTGATCTAATGCATTTTAGTTTGCATCCTGTTTGATTTTCTGCTAATGCTTTGAATATCTTAAATTTTTCCAGAGCTTCTGATTTATTCTTGAAGAATGCAACCCATGTCATTCTGGAGAAGTCATCAATTATCAGCATGAAGTAGGATTCTCCACTTGGATTTTTAGTTCTTGCAGGTCCACACAGGTCCATGTGCACAAGCTGGAGTGGAATTCTTGTTGATAACTCATCTTTGGCCCTAAATTATGTGCGGGTCTGTTTGCCCAATTGACAAGATTTGCATATGGTATTAGAAGGCCTTTTTATTTCTGGCATGTCTCTGACAGCTTTCTTCTTCCTTAGTCTGATGATGTGATCGAAGCTGAGATGTCCCAACCTTTTATGCCATAACCATGACTCCTCAATTTTTCTAAGATGACAGGCTTCATATTCCTCTTTCACAATGTAAACATTACTCTATGTTCGAACTCCTTTGAGCAGAGTCTTACCTGTGGTGCTTGATTTGACTTCACAGTCTTATGCTCTGAAAATAACTTCGCAGCCTTTATCACATATTTGACTGACACTCAGCAAATTTGCTTTCAACCCATCTACAAATAGTACATCTAGGGCCTTTCCTCTGCCATTGTCTAGGCTGACTGAGCCTTTTCCTTTTATTTTTCCTGATTTATCATTGCCAAAAGTAACATCGCCATATTTCTTTTCATCAAGAGTTATAAACTTGCTTCTATCTCCAGTCATGTGTTTTGAGTAGCCACTGTCCAAATACCATTGACTTTTTAGGTCTTGAGAATTTAGAGCCAAGTCACATTTATTCACCTTCTTTATCCACTGGAAGCATCCTTTTGTTTGGTATCTTTTGTGAGAAGATGAACTACATCTTCTGAGAGGACATTTGGAAGGCACATGTCCAACTTGATTGCATACACAACATTTGATCATAATTTTTGCAGAATTGTGAGTATGAAAAAAATTTCTTTGATTCATAAACCTCTTTGAGGTGTCGTATATCAATCTTTGTCCATACTTTCTCCACTCAATGATTTTATGGCCAAATTCCTTACAATAAAAATAATAACCATAGAAACTATTTGCATACCTGATGTAAGGTTGTCTTATCCATTTGTTTGCTTGAGACAGTCTCTTCGTTGATTGCATCTTTTGCTGGTTTGAATTACTCCTCCTTGCATGACAGTGTGCAGCAATGTGTCCCAGCTTGTGGCAGACATAGTAGGTGGCATTCTTCATAGGAGGGAAGAATCTCCTTTGATGGCTTCCAAATTTGACATACTCAGGGGTATATGGTCATTTTTCTGTTGTCTTAGTATTTATTACATTCTTTGTTACTAGAGGTTTCTTCTGATCTCTGTCTTCCTCATTACATGTTTCTTCTTTTGTAGAAATTGTTTGAGTTGCTTCATCATTCTTCTTTGATTTTACAAAAATAATCTCTCTGTTTTCCTTTTCTTTGCTTTCACTTGATTCTCCTTCAAAGCCTATTCTAGTTTTTATCATAGGAGATATTTGAACATCCATAATTTTGTTTAACTTACTAGAGCTTGTTGTTTGAGAGGAATTTGTAGCCACTTTCCTCTGAGCATTTTATAATTTCTTCCTCAGACCTACAACTTCTTCTTCCATCTTCTCTTGTTCTCGAGTTTTATCCTTGATTTGCTGAAGTAACATGTCTTCTATCTTCTTGGCTTCTTCAAGCTCTACCTTCAGCTGCATGAGGAATTCTGAATTTTTCTCTTCTCTTACATACTTGAGGAGAATGTCCTTTTGTTTTCTGCACTTCAGTTTGATTCTGTCAATCTCCTCCAGAGCACTTCTTAGTTCCCCCTCAAGGTCGACTTCACCTTCTTCTTCTTCATCTTCTAGCAGGAGTCCTTCAAGTTCTTCTATGGCCATCAATAAAAATTCAAAGGTTCATTCTTCACTTGAGGGTTCATCTGAGTCTTCAGATGTATTACTGTCTTGTTGAGCTTCAAAGGATTTTCTGGTGAAATTCTTTCCTTTCTACCAGTTCTTTGATGTATTTTTCTCTGATTCTCGAGCCTAATTCCTTACTTTCTTGTGAGGACACTTAGCAGCATAGTGTCCAACTCTTCCACAGTTAAATAATTTGAAAGGAAGTTTACCTTTGTATTTACCTGAGCCTCTATCCATTTTCTTGAAAAATTTTACCTCTTATTCATCCGAGCAAGAGCATATGTCTTCCTCTTCTTCTTTCTTTTCTGTTTTAAAGGCTGCCTCCCTCATACTTGGCTTCTTCTGTGGGAGCCTCATCTCATATGCTATTAGATTTCCAAGTATCTGGTTCATGGTCAAGGTCTCCCAATCAGCTGTCTCTTCTATTGTAAACACCTTGGGATTAAACCTGGATGGAAGAGATCTTAGAATCTTTCGCAAAATTATACTTTCTGGTATGGTTTCTCTGAGAGATTTCATATTGTTAACAAATTCTGCAACTTTTAGGACGAATCTGCCAACATCTTCATCATCATTCATTTTTAAATTTTCAAACTGGGCTCTATATACTTGAAGTTTGGCAGTCTTTACCTTTTTATTTCCCTCATGGATATTCTCTAGAGTGTCCCAAATATCTTTAGAAGTCTTACTGTGCATTATTTTGATAAATTCAGCCTCACAAAGTCCACTTAAGATTGCATTCATGGCCTTTGCATTTGCTACAAATTCTTGTTTAGCTTATCTTTCTGGGTCAGTTGTCTTTGGGGCATATCCAAATTCTACTGCAACCCATACCTCTATTCCTAGAGACATTATGTATGCTCTCATTATAATTTTCCAGAAGGCATAATTAGTACCAGTGAAGAAAGGGGCTTTATTGGTTGAGCTTCCTTCTTGACTAGCCATCTTGGAGGCCTAGGATCTCCTTTTAGTGGTTAAACTGGTATAAAAGGAACTTGGCTCTGATACAAATTGTTGAATTCTTAGTTAAAATGAGAGGGGGGGTGAATCAGTTTAACACATACATGAATTTTATAAATTTTATCAGCTAAATTACAGCTTACTTTTATAATCAACCTTAGTATATGAACAGTCTTAATATGTTGCAGCAAGTATTAAATTAATGTGACATCAACCTTATTACAAGAGAAGCAAACATTAAGGAGATTTGATAAATCATCTCAGCACACAGGCAACACATATAGAGACAGCAGATTTAAGTGGAAACCCATAAAGGGAGAAAACCACATATTATTATTGTTTTGATGCAAAGGCAAGCTCCAACTCCCTCTCACCACTATTTTTCGGCAGGCACCAACCTACAAGAGGCTCCAATCTCAATTCTGCAAGCTACAAATTGCAAGGAAGCTCCAACTCCCTTCAATTTTCTGCAGGCACCAACCTACAGGAGGCTCCAACCTCAGTCAGCTACAACTGACAACTATCAAGCTTCAACTTGATAGGGAAGCTCCAACTTACTCAATTTATTAAAAGAAATGTTTGCTGACTTTCCTCAGATATCAGCTCTGTTCTGTAGAATCTCTTTCTACTCCTCTCTTCCTTATCTTCTCTGCCTCAATCTTCTATACTTTTCTTTCTCTATCCTTACTCTCTCTAACCTCTCTATGCATATGAAGTTGATATTGTATATAGAGTTTAGCACATGACTGTTTGTATTCCACAAGGAATTTGAAGTGAATAGCCATGACTCTTTGGCTTCTGTCTTCTCATTCCTTTTTCCAACTCATTTTAAAAATATAACAATATGTACAATTTTCCATGTTACAGTGGGATTTTTCTTTTCCTTAGGATACTTGCCTTTGCATCACAAATAATATAAAAATAATTAAACATTTACATTTTCAATTTCAATACATAAACTTCACTCGGCCCTTGGATTGTTGGTTTTGTACTCTCCGTTGCTGTCATGAAACTGTCATGTATACTTCTGTTTACTGCAACTCTATGCACCTATGTGTGTATACCTGTCAAATCCACATTTTCATTCCTATGTATATTCACTTGTTCACTGCAATTGTGTACCTGTTGTATATCTATATAACTTATTTACAAATTCATGACCCAAATAACTTCACAGTATGGCAATATTTACATGTGGAAGCTTTTCTTATTTCATGGTTCAAACCATAGTCAATTTCATTTCTCCAACTCTTAATCGAAGGCTAACTTTACTTTCTAAATTTTCGAATTCTGCATGAACTTGAGTGCTCACACATGATTATCTGAATACATAGATATATTCGGTCACAGCATTATCAACTCGCATTAAACTTTCTCTATGCATTAAAAAATGCATCCAAAAAATTGCCTCCAATACAAATCCACAATCTGGCAACTCACAATAGTCTCAATTGAAAATTTCAATACTGTGCGGAGCCTTCCTTTAATAAGGTTATAAAGCCTCAAACATATACATTGTTCTTTTAATAAAACCCAGCCAATGTTCGAATACCCTTGCATACATCGACTCAACTTTCATTAAAAAACCTTGTACATTCAAATTTACAACTTGGTTTTGGTTCAATTAACCTCGTAATATATCACATAAACTAAGTTCGGATTGGTGGATTTCATACCATGGCATCCAACTATATCATATGAGCCTTCACGTATATTTCGTACACTGTATATATATACATCCATTCTTACACATCCCCGACTTGATTACCAATCAACTTTCAACAATAAAACAATATTGGACCCACGCATACATACCATTTCATCTGACAGTCACAATCGCATCGCGCCCCATCCAACTAATCTGATGGTAATCAACGAGTGTCACGCAGATTAAAAGCATGGGTTTTAAATCTCTGACTCTGCACGATGAATTGGGGCCTAGCCACTTATCGTGCCTTCCCTTGAGTTATCTTTCATGCTAGTTCACGCGCGACTACCATTCGATGGACCTGCCTCCATATCAAACGGCGTACGTCGATATCGCGAAAAGTCCTCAATCGACAGTTAACGCGTGATGGCATGCGATAAGGGCTATATTTCCAAACCGCTTACGACCACATGTCATCCGATGGCCTTGTTCGCGTTCGAATTGGGAATACAACTTATCAAACAAAGGTGGTGCGATGAAAACCATAGGGTGTTCCAAAACTAGTGTCACTGTTCCTTCACGGTTTTGGTTTGCACATGGTTCCGTCCTACTTACTATAAATAATTCATTTATTTTATTTGTAACTTCTCATTTCGGTTCTTCTCCCTTTGATACATAGCTCCACTCTTAATTGTAAGTTGAAAGCCCTCGACAATTCTATAGACTCTTCATGCCATTGCTCTATTGCCAATCCCGAGCTCGACTCCTCAAAAACGGAGTATATAATGGAAATCGATGCAAGTCAAGCTTTATTCTTCATTGATCCTCTTCAAACCTTTATATCACTTCTGCGCCTTCGAAGCTCATATAACTCCACGATTCTGATGTGCAGATTCTACAATTCCACTGGTTACTTCTCCATTTCGTTCACGAGCCTAATTCACCCACGCTCGCATATATAATTCAGAACCCTCAACCAGAACCAAGGTCCTTCTTCAAACAATGAACCCCCAAATTCAATTTGCTGCCAATGCTTTGCACAAAGGCATTTGTTTCAACAAGACTCAATGTGGTTCTAGCTCGGTTTCACTCAATCTGTGAATCCAATTAGTTCCCTTTATAAACCCTTGTGAAATTATGCTCTCTGCTACTCGAATACTGTCGATAGATTCTACAACTGCCTCTTCTTAATGTTTCATGCTCTCTGTTGCTCGACTACTGTCGATAGATTCTATAATTGCCTCTGCTTCATGTTTCGTGCTCCCTGCTACTTGACTGATTCATCTTTTTAATTTTCTTCTGCTGCTATCCTTTTCCATCAATGACAGCATTTCCAACAATATTCTCATCATTGACCTGCTTCGTTGCCCATACAAATTCCCATAAAAACTAAAACTACTCTGGATCCTCTAATCCAATTCCTATGAAAACATGTAGCTTAATATCATCATCCATACCTCTTCTTGGGGTGAAAGGGGGAGGGGGAGGAGGAGGCGGGATAGAAGGGGTAGGGTGAGTAGGGAAATGACCAACACCTTGAATATTACTGGATTCTGGCTTTAGCAAACTCTTAGGCTGGAAGGAGGTATACCGTGAAGTTTTCTGGGGTTGACTTCCTTCTCTTTCACTTTTAGATTCACTCAAAATGGGACTATACTCATTTTATACAAATTTATTTGGGCCTTTTCCACAATATGTCTTCCTCATATCTACTCTATATCTCTTTCCACTTCATGTTGGCCAGGTCTCTGGCTAAGATTTACTTTTTCTTCCTCCAAGCATAAGTAAGCTAGCAATATGATTTCAACTATAAAACTCCCTTTTCACACACAAGAATCTTAATCCACAGTTTCAAATATTTAAAATACTTCCCCTCTGTCCCTTGAATAATCTTCGTTTGGTTCATTGAAGGACACATTTGAGTCTACTACGAACTCAGTATTGAATCCTCACAAAGTACTATCAATCAAGAAATTGACAACCCTTAAAAAAATGTTGTCAATGATTTTGAGTCATTGTATCATCTCGAGATTCCATGATGTAGGTTCATCGTTCTTAAAACAGCCATTATTTTTAGTTAACCTAGATATCCACTTGTACAACTCAATAGGAAATGAACCTAAGAGAATTTTGTATTCTTATGTGAAAATATACTTTTGTAACCAAGCTTCCGATGTAAAACAAGGGTTTGTGTTTTCTTGATCTGCAAATTCTTGCTCTTTTAGGACTATCCAATATTGAATTTCCTTCTTCGATAGGTGCCACAGCCACATATCCCTCAAACATATCCTGATACCGTCAACAAAACAATTTTTTGGCTTGATTTGGGCTGACCCTAGTTCCATGTTACTGCGCACCAACAAAACCCTCAATCACTGGCCCTTTCAGCAACTACTTGCAAGAATATCATAGAATTAGTCGAAGTGACTACGGGAGGATGTAGAACCAAGCTTCTAAAACCTTGAGGGATGTGGTTATATGGTATTACTATGCTTTCATGTCTTTAAAATTCATAAACTACTTCGATGTATTCAATTAATCAAACAAACATATCACACAAACCCATAAACCATTGTTGCGCGGAACTAAAATGCAACAACATATAGTAAGAAAATATACACATTAATCATACATGAACACCAAAATATCATTCCAATCTTCTTCTTTATTATGATGAATCTTTAAGTACACTTAGTTCTTTTACTTGCACATGTGGCCTGTGCACTAAGTTGTAGACTCTTACAAGGTCTCTATGCATTCAACTATAGAACCTTCCCTTTTCTATAAAATACAAATAAAAAATAGCCCTTAACCATCTACTATCTCATGAACTTCTCTAAATATAGCATTACATCCCTTTACATTACATCATTAAAATACCATCGTCCAAATACCATTGGGTCCTCAAAAAAGGAAAATATAACCCATAACCCATTACAGAAAGGAGGGTATTTGACCCACCCTGAAGCCACATTGATGTCACGTGGTATATCTAACATAATCCACTACACGGTCCACTTCATTGCTTGATCCTCAAAATGCAGAATCTTAGCAAAAATCTAGGCCAAGTTGGGTTGTGCCCATCAGGTACCATATTATATGTTTTAACTAGAGAATGTTAGTATGAGATGGTATTGTAATTAATTGGAATTTCAAGTGAGATACATAGATACCATATTGAAAATGAATTTACATATAAAATTTGATATCAATATTTAAAATTAACATAATCATAGAGTTCCATAAGGAGATCCCAACATACACTTCTTTTTATACAAGAAAAAACTATATAGTGAGACACTAATAACCATAACATATTTTGATATTTGTGATTAAGATTATTATAAATATTATATTTACTCCGATAAATTAATGTTTTAGTTGAATAAATCTATAAAATAAATAAGTTGTTGAAAATGGTTTTTTCTATTATTAGTAAACCTAGTTTTAGATTGTTAATTTGTATATCTTTCTTGAGATTTATGTTATTTTTCTCTAGAAGATATTATATGTGTTTTTATTTTTTCTATATAATGAATCGATGAATAATCATTTTTTGGGTTGATCATATTATTTTTTGAGCTGTCACTCATGGTTCTACTCATTTTTATGTTCACTGACGTGCTAATACAACTCTAACTATTACTATTTGTGTATTCACACCATCATTATGTATCAAATAAAGATTAGGTATCTAACAAAGTTGACCAAATATAATGTGGCATGCTTCCTTATAAAATTATTAGGCTTTGCATTAAACCAAAGGTCCATGTTGATGGAAAATTGTCCATAGTTAGGACAACTTCATGTTTGAGCTTTAGAACTAGTAAGGCATGCAATTTCTAAGTTCAAACACCATAGGAGCATTGTTTTGTTTTTTGCATTTTAATCAAGGATGGTAGTCCAAGGTTAAATTTTAGCTTCGTTATTCTCCATTTCTAATGTTTGGTTAAAGGACCTTGCTTCATTATAGGAGAGAGTCAGAAACCAAGATTAAGAACCTCTTATAGGGATTGCAATAAATGTGTGTTCGATCATGTTTAACAACAATTATGTGGATTCTAAATCTACAATTACAATACCATAAGTTATTTTTTAGATAGTTTTGCATATTCAAGAATAAATGTAGTTAATAGATGATGGGAGACAGAGTGAAATAAAAAGAAAAAATAGTAAATAAGGAAGAGATAAATAAAAAGGGTGTTGTATTTGTGGCTTGGAGTAAAGGTAGAAACTGTACAAGACAAAAAACATATTGAAATAAAATTTAGAGGTAGGGCATTGGCATTTCATAGTAAATTTGACTAAATATGAAGTTATCAATACTAATTTGACCATCTATTTTTATATAACATCCTGTCCTATATTTTTCTCATAAAAATTATGCTTTAGAGATCATTAAGATGAGAATCATACAATGTGTAGAATGTCTATGGTAAATTATAGTTAATGGTATTTTAGAACCCACAGATCATGTAGCCTATGATCCCATGATTGAATATCAAAAGGATGAATTGATAGAAAACACAAAGGATGATGTAACAAAATTGTCTCTCATTCACTAAGGCTTGTATGAGAGCATGTTTCCTAAAATTATATCAACAAGTAGGTCCAAATAAAATTGGGATATTTTAAAGATGATATATAATAAATGGGTGGGAAATACCAACCAAAATAAGGACAAGTCATAAAGTATTACCATTGTAAACGATTTAGATATTGTAATTGAAGAAGTAGGAATGTACTAATATTGTGCAAATAATTATAGATGGATTGAAGTGTCTACTTTGTCGAAAATTTTAAAATATTCAAGGAGACTATAGTTGTGCTAAGTATTGTCGAAGATTGTGACGAATAAATTATTGAAGAAAAAATTGACTCTATATGAAATGTTGATCATGAACATGGAAAACAAAGTGAATCCCACTATTAGATACACATGAAAATAACATAATTGATGTTTAATATGAAAATAAAAATTCCTTTATAGTAGTAGAAAAATACGAGGAGAATATAGCAATGGATATAATTGAAGACATGGATAGGGCTATAGTTAATGTTGAGTTTGATTATGATGTTGAATTAGTATTTATTGGGTAGTGGCATGCAAATCTTAACTATGATGTAGAGGAAACTGGGTATGAAAAATCTATCACAATTACAACAACGGAAGGAATAACAAAAATGAAGAAAACCATCAATGTTGTTGATTTTTTTGGGAAGGTGGACAAAGAGATAAAAGAAAATGAAGATGTTATTTTTCATCTTATAGAGGTTCATAAAAATGTTCAACCAATAGTAGTTAGAGTAAACGTAGATTTAAAATAATAATCATACAAAAATTATAGGGAACTACTAAAGAATAAGAAAATCGTAATTTTCACACTAACAAAGAAGGAATGCCATGTAGAGTATAAAGTTTGGATGAAAATGAAGAAAATATTTATAGAGAATATAGCTAAGGACAAGTTTTCCTCCCATGTAGAAGTATGTAGGTAATTTTTTTTTTAAATTGATCGCAAGTTTTGTCATCCTAACTGAAATGTTGATCATGGTAGATATTAGTGGCCACTTACCCGTAACACTAAATTAATGGTTCTCTACCATTTTATAACGTTTTTCATGGATTTTGGGTCTCATAAATTCAAGGAAGGTTCAAGGCTCTCAATGACATTTCTCAGAAATCTAGGGAACCAAATATTTCTATGGAATTTGTTGGCCATAATGGAAATTTATATTCCTTGGATAGTTATTTCTAGTGATCCACTTATTGCCTCGGATGGAGTCTGTGTGAAAAATCCTAGATCTGGATTCCTATTGCAACAAATCTAAATTACTCCTCCTCTTATTTGATAATTATTTCATTACATTGAAATACCGAAGTAATTACTGAAGCAGTCTACACAAATAATGCTGCAGAATAAATCTAAGTGCTAAAATAATATGAATAAAATACAATGAAAAATAACCACATTGACATAGTTATTTTTGGATTAAGTCCCTGGAAAAACCCAAATTGGGAAAACTGGTGCATCAGATCTGAGGGTTTGTATTATTAAGCAACATAATCTTGAATACAACTAGGGTGCCAAAATTTAGCAAACCCTTTATAGAAATCTAGACAAAAAAAATGATTGTGAGATATACCTCACTCAGTAAGTCTTCGGCTAATGAAAAACAACACTGATAAAGCTCTCACTACCTCTGGGTGATTGCTTATGTTGGATCTGCGTAAGCCTGCATAGGCAAGCTAGAGGGACTGCGTCACCCATTCCTGTAGCTGATCTGGCTGATCTGAAGGTGGATCTTGGCCCTCCTGGCTCAGAACCCCAGCCTTTATCCTTCTCCAGACTGACTCCAAGAGACACTGTGATGGATTCGCATGATTCTCCGTAGGAACTGCGTCACCCTAGCCAGAAACTACGTTGTCTCTCTCCTGCATTGATGTTGCCTCTCTCTGAAAAGTATTCTTAGCCCTCCTGACCAATCTCTGCTTCTGCCCCTCTCTGGATATGATCACTGAATCAAATTAGTTAGTAAACAAAACCCTAGTGATTTTTTCTTGATCAAAAGTTATGTCTCCTCACACAAATTAAAAAATGCTCAATGGCTCAAGTGTCAAGTGTATTTTCCATAGGCCCATCACCCTCCTTCTTATAATCTTTCATTGACTCTTCAACGGCCAAGATTAAAACATAATCAAGGGCTAAGATTAAATTAGAGGTGATCCATGAATTTATCTAGAATATTCACACTTGATTTAATTAATACACTTTAATTAATCAAATTCCCTAAGTTTAGACTTAGGAAAACATTAAAAAAATGATTAATTAATTTAATTAAATCATCTCTAAGTGGAATTTTCTAATACCATTTCTAGGCTTTATGGAATACATGTGTCTTAGCTTATATACGAAATTACAAGGCTAGAGCACATCCGATGCTACCATAAATCAATACTCCCTCTTAGCGAGGAAAGTGCTCTAGCAAAACACCTCAATATGCTGCTAATATGACTTCTGGAACATCTCTGCTGTGTTGTTGATGCTACTTACCAACACTGCACAAAAAATTATGCAACTGTAATGTTGTTGACTCTGCATACAGCTGCCAACTTCCATTGTACTGCAACTCCCTCTAAATTCGTCAACCATGCTGCTGCACTACGTGACCACTACTCTGTACTGTGCTGCCTCTCTGTGCACTGCACTGATGCTGCTCATCTACTGCTGCTACTTCTCATCTCTGCTGGTGGTACACTACTACTACTATTTCTAATTGCAACGAAAAAAAATCTGAAATTGGACAAGTAGATCTGCAACTGAAAAATAGGACTGACTACTGCTAGTTTCTGCAGTAGCTCTGTAAAAATACTGCGATGTTGCTGCTCTACACTATGTTGCACCAGTGTGCACTACGTTACTGCTTCTAAACTGCTGCTGCTGCTCCTCCCTCTCTGTGGTAAGTAGGCTCTAGTATTGCTAGAAACTACATCACCTCATTATCTTCTGCTGGAATTGTCCATCTTGCTATTGTCTTTAGGCTTCCGTAGCTCACATGTGATCCAAGATTTCTGAAATACTCAAGGATCCCACCTCCTTGTACTAGCAAAGCACCTTGAGTCCCATAATTTTTTTGGCATTTCATTTTATAGGGTTAGGATTTTGGGCCTATAGGGTTGTTTATTTTTATTAAAAGGCCATTCTTTTGGCCTTTGTAATAACTTTTGTGAATCTGTGTATAAGCAATGTCTCTAGCTTAATAGGTAGCTACGACCATTCTAGAAAATTTGCATACCATAATATTTTGCTATTTTATTTATTAACAAAAGCTGGGTTTTCACTATATTACTGTGATATTTATTACATTTATTTTTCGTATGGATTTAATTTCCTTTAACACCTTTCACTCCATTTCCTTATACAACCTAAATTAGTGATTTCATAGAAATTTGATCATTCTTATTTCTTGGTACATGTCCCTGATGAGGTTAGGGGAGAGAGAGTTGAGTCTTGAGCTACTTACACTTGGGAAAAACCACCCTTGCCTATCTAAGAGGCCTATGATGGTGGAAGAGAAGTCATATTAAGGAGTAGGAGATATTATCAATATGTTTCTCGAGGAAGCAATTTGCTGAAAAAGTAAAAAGATGACGAAATCTTTCCAAAATGATCTGACAACTTCCAATATGAGACACAATCTAGCATTGTTAATTTTAGAGGTGCGACAAAATTTTAGGTACAATTTAACTTTGATATACACATATTTCAATCGAAAATAAATGAAGTTTTCTTGGTGAAATAGTTAACACTCTTAGCGGCCTATACTCTGTCAACACATTTTTTGATGATGAAAAGATGATATTTGTGCTCTCAAAATTTATTCCCTATGTTAAATATTGGCGGAAAGGTAACTTGGGGAGACAAAATGAAGATGAAACTATGATATTCGATGATGGTCCAATTTGTGAAGAATTTCTTGATTCCATTAAGGAGGAATTTTATACTGTAGGGAACTATGATGACCAATATATAAGATGAACAATGTAAACTTTTAAACTGGAACTGTAAACTCAAAACGAGAACTCTAGCAGAAAAAACCCCCAAAAAACATGAAAGGAACCCAAAAATAAAAAATATTGATGCTGGAATAACGCTTTCTTTTTCAGGGTAATTTTCAATATTTTCTAAAAATGACAGAAAAATCCAATAAAAACCTTTTTTTTGTGTAAAAAACACACTGAAAATAAAAATGTTGATGCTAGAATAACATTTTTTTTTCAGGATTAATTTTCAACAGTTTTTAAAAATGGTAGTAAAAGTCAATAAAACCAATTTTTTGTGTGCATAAAACATCTAGAAAACAAAAAATGTTGATGTTGGAATAACGCATTTTTTTTCGAGGTAAATTTTGAACATTTTTGACAAAGTGTTAAAAAACACAAAACATACAATTAAAAAAAATAAAATTACAAAAAGCAAAAACATATACTTGAAAATAAATATTAAAAACCTAAAAAATAAAAATAAAAAATACAATTAAATTAAAAAAAACAAACGTTGAAAATTAAAAACACAAAAAATGATTCAAATATTAAAAAAAAACATAGAAAATTACAAATATAAAAAATGATTAACAAAAAATAAAAATAAAAACATTAGAAATATTTCTTTTATACGAAACAAAAATTATTAAAAAAAAAACATTAAGTTGAAAAAAAAAGGTAGAAAATAAAAATAAAATAAAAACATTAAAACATTAAGAAAACAATAAAAAAAGTTAAATAAAAAAAACACATTTGAAAAGAAAAAGAAATGAAAATAAATAAAGATAAAAAAATTAAAAACATTAAAAAAAAACAAATTAAACAAAAAAAATTATTAAAAATAAAAAACTAAAAAAATATAAAATTAAAACATGGCCCAACAGGCCCTAGGCAGGGAAATCTAATTCTGGGGATGGGGATCCCTATCACAGTTGGGATGGGGAGGGGTCGGAGCTATGTGTGGCTCCCACCCTCGTTGATCCACCCCCCCTCCCACTCCCCTCCCGCCCCACGGGCCTAGGCGGAGGAGACCATTCCCAAAATCAAACTCCCAGTGCACAGGGTTGTGGGGTAGGGGGGCTCGACGAGGGTGGGAGTTGGGTTTAGCTACCACCCTCACCCATCGCCACTGCCCCACGATGCTCACCCAGGGTTGTAGGGCGACTACATAGGGCAGGGGTGGGAGTTGCATGGATTTTCCAACCATACCCAGCTCCATCACCCCATGAATCTTGGCATGGTAGTCTGATGAATCCCTCGCCCAATGCCACGGGGCAGCCAAGGCGGGCGTAGGTGGGAGTTGTACACAACTGCCACCCCCACCCATCCCTGCCACCCCACAGCCCAGGGTTGTGAAACTGCCACCCCTGTCGATCCCTGCAACCCCACGACCTTGGGAGGGGGATTCTGCTCACTCCCCTACCTAGGGTCGTGGGGTGGCACAATTGTCACTACTGCCCTGCCCTGCTATCCCACGACCCTTAGCGAGAATTTTTTTTTTTTTTTTTTTTTAAATTTTAATTGTTATTATTATTATTATTAAGTCTCTCAAATATTTTTATCCATATTTATATCTAATTTTAATTTTTTTACATGTGTGTTTTCTTTTAATTTTTCATTTAATTATTTTTTTAATGTTTTTTTTTTTTTTTTGCAACTTAATATATATCTTTTTCTCTATTTTTTTAATTTTTTTATTCATTATTATATTTTTAAATTTCTTTTTTTTTAATTGTATTTTTTTGCTTTTAATATTTATTTTCAAGGAGTTTGTTTTTGTTTTTTTATTTTATTTTATAGTTCTATTTAAATGATATGTTTTATTTATTTTTATCAATTGTTTATGTTATTTTTACTTGAAATTTTCTCTCAATCATTTTTTCGGAAAAAAAAAGAACTTCAAATGTCATTATCTTTCGATATAAAAACCATAAAATTTGTAATTTTTCCAACATTTTTTCATAATTTTTTTTTTTTTGTTTAACACGTTATTTATAGCGAAAAGGTAGTGACATATGTATTTTTTTTTAATTATATCCATATGTAAAATTTAAATTTTTTGTGCAATGTTTAAAATTATTATTTTTTAGTGACAATTATTTTATGTGTATTGAAGTATTAATTAACAATATATAGTTATATAAAAAAAAAGCCTCAAAATATTAGTGTTATTATTTTTCTAAATGTTGCAAAAAAAACTATAAAATTCATTATAAAAAAAAACATTTCAATGAAAAACAAAAAACACATGTTTGTAAAACGCTTAAAAAGAAAACATCGTCAGATGAAAAAGAAATTGGTCTACATAGTTTTGGATTTCTTGGACATTTTCTCACTAGAAGCCACTTATTGATATGCTTTAAAAATTGAGGGAATATTGAAGCAGAGGAATAAGTGTTAGTTGAGGTCTACAAATCCATTGCAATAAAAGCCTTAAATAGTTGGCTTGAACTCATAGACCAATGGAAATGAAAGTGAGAGCATCCTATAATAAAAATATCCCAAGTCATAGGAAAAATAGGAAAATGGGAAGTATAAATAGAACACTAGAAAGTTGTGTGAGTTCCATAAAATCCCTTGGAAAAAAAATTGAAGAATGTTGCTCAAAATAATCAATATTGGTGAGCCTCAAAGAAAAATAAATGGACTCTAGATTTGATTCTAATTTAGAATAAGATAAAAGAAATAACATGATTTATGCAAAGCCAAATATTACCATTATGATCACAAAAGTCCAACCAATAAGAGGATCCTAAAGAGGGGGAGTTCCTCTCCCATTCACAAATTTAGGGGCACGTTCCTCCACTATATTTCATTATTGATATTGGGAGAAAAAATAACCTAATATTAGTTTAGTTAATCAAGGGATTTAAGAAATTAATAGTGTCACACCCCAAACAATACATCATTGGTTGGTTGATACATAGATGAGACGTACATAATTGATAAGAATGTTTCGTGTCCTATATCATGATTCCATTGAAATATTAGGTAATCTATGACCTTCCACCACTTTAAGTGTGTGATGTTATTTTAAGAAAAACTTATATGTGAAAATGACATGTTTCCTTTGATTTTTTTCCTTTTAGTGTCATTATTACTCCAGGAGGTCAATTCTAGAGGGAAGTAGATGTAGTTTTGACTAGTGCAATTTCAATGATATTAACTAAACAATGTCATAAGGTAGTCTATTTGATGGGAAATATTTTCCTCTTCATAGTTAAATTATAAGGTGAGAGGAAGGTCACAATGATGACAATAGCCTCAGTGCAATGACTCCCTACAAAATTGAGGTAGGTAGAAAAGATTGTACATATAAAATCATATATTCACTCCACTTATGAGGGTTCCTTTGCATTTGCAAGTCAAACACTAAATTGACATGATTCTCAGTTCTCATTTACTTCATGGAAAAATATATAAGCTCTCTCTCTAGGAGACTGATTAAATAAAACCTAATATTCCTGAGCTCATCTAAAAGGGACACATGTGACTAACCTCCCCACCTTGCATACCATCAAGTTATGTTGTTGTAGAAAAGGAATGGGACATGGAGACTTTGTATTTATTATAGCACCTTCAACAAAATGATTTTCAAGAAAATAAAATCGATCACTCGAATTGATGATATTCATGATCTGTTTAAGCGTTCCAAGTTATTTAGTAAGATTTTTTTCAAATCATGCTACCATTAGGTTCAAATTGAATAAACTTATGTATGGATACAACCTCCAATTCTAATAAAGGCCTCTTGGTGAATTTTCACTCCATTTGGCCTAATCAATTCTCCACAAATGTTGATGAAAATAATGGACAATATGTTTTACTTGTTCAAAAACCATTTAGCTTTTGTATATTTGAATGAAGTATTGATCATCAATAGAACCTAGGGAAAACATTTGTAGCACACTTAGTAGGTCATGAAAACCCTATGACAACAAATGTTTTATGCTAATCTAGAGAAGTGTTGAATTGGAATGTAAATAAAAAATATTTCTTTTATGCTAATCTAGAGAAGTGTTGAATTGGAATGTAAATAATAAAATATTTCTTTTATGCTAATCTAGAGAAGTGTTGAATTGGAATGTAAATAATAAAATATTTCTTATACATCATCAATGAAATTTTGGTGGATGTGGAATCATCTGAGATCCAAGTCATTTAGGATTGGCTAGCCATAAAAAATCTAGAAGAGCTTTGTACCTTCTTTTTCCTTGCTATTATTTGTTGAATTTTTATGTTGGGAAGGGAAAATATTAAGGGCTAATATTCGCAGGTGGGCTAATTTTCCATGCTTTTTCCAAAAAAATATTCACCAATTTCCTTTTTTTTTTTTAAATTGATTCACCCAAATTTTATAGTATAAAAATATTTTACCCTAAAAATTTCCAAAATTTTATATATACTAATATAAAGTAATTATAAACCTAAATATTTTTACAAAATATCATCATAAATTTTACAATTTACATATTAGGGACTGGTAAGATTTGCCAAGGTTTCTAAACTTTAAGATAAATTTACATCCTTAAAATTTTCCCTAATGTCGAGGTTCTCTCATATCACTTCAACTTTAGGTTAGGTGACCAATGATGGAGCTAACGGAAATATTTCCTAGTTTGATTAATAATAGAAATATTTTGGGATCTAAAATGCTACCTTTAATTTACAAAAGTCCTCACATTACCAAATTTTCACAAACCATTTATGACTAAGACAAATGGATACGACTATGTTATCGCTATAGTCTCTTCTTAGTAAGGACATCCACTGGAATTTAATAATGAAATATTATCTGATAATGTCTAATGAAACCCAATTTATGTCAAGGAGATGTACTTCATCATGGAAGTGTGACAACTTTGGAAGGATCATATTTTATGGAAGGAGACTGTTGTATGTCATAGAGACAATCCCCGATTTGAGGAGAGGTCAGTGCCTAGGACATCTTAGTATCTCTTGAAAATAAATCAGTGCATCTCAAGAGATAAATGTAAAATGATTTATATTTTTGGTTCAATTAACTTTCTCAGAGGTAGATTTAGTATTCCCATAAACATCATATCATTTCCAAGAATAAATTTTTAGGTATGGTGTCTGACACACCAATAATGCATATTAACCTTTACATTGTAGTAAATATGGAAAGGAAAAATATAAGGGAGGAACCTAGTACCAAGGGATGGTTGAATAGAGAATGCTATGCAATAAATCCTAGTAGAATTACGGAGAGATAAAGGAAATGAAGTGAAGAAATTATGGAGTGTGTTTTAAGTCTTCCAACTTGATATCTAATAGGTAATGTGTGTTGGTGAGCCCTCACATTGCACCAAGAGTGCTGAAACTCACAGAGGATACTCAAAATTACTTTATCAACCAAGGGTTCATACAAACTTGGAGGTTAGAGTGCTATATGCACAACAGATGAGCTCTACTCATTCCATCCTAATCTTATTTCTACAATGAGGTGCTGGGGTTATTCTGAAAAAATATGTTTTTCACACTTGTAACTGCAACCTAAGACTAAAACTAGATCATAACCATCACTCTATCTGCAAGAAAAGAAACTACTATAGAAGGTTCACACTTCTACTAGTACAAGAAAGGAAATTACACTAAGTTGAAATCATTGTATATATTACTTAATTCATTTGTAGAAAAGGGAGCTAATATATAGCACATGTGTTAAACCAATGAATAACTAAATCCTATCTAATTCATGCTGAACTATTGTGCTTAATGATGCATTTTATGATGGACTAACCGCACTTTGAAATTGCTTTGTTTTCCATCAAAATAAGAAGGCACTTGGGTGGTCTAAGGGTGTCCCTGGACAATATATTCAAGCTTGGAGGTCTAATAGTGGCTCTGGTAGGCTTAGGTGAGGTGGAGGAATTATTTTGGGATGAAGGAGAGGGTTTGTGGCACCGGAACAAGGAGTTGCTACAGGATTCCGGTAGTGCTACATGAAGTTCTGTAATGCTATTGGAGATAGACCGAGAGGGTTTCGAGGCTAGAAATGTTGGAAATAAGGTCAGGGAAGGTAAGAGAAAGGTGTATCCAATTGCATGGAGTATGACCAACCCCTTGGACCAAGCTCAAAGCTCTCAAAAGGCTTGTATTTCATGCAAAAGGGTGCTCTCGATGGTGTGATGATGACCTCAAAAATAGAGTTGTAGGTGAGTTGAATGGAGGGTAACTAATGGAGGGTGGAAACTAAATATGATGGTGTTAAAGGGGTCCTTCTGTGCTACTCTATCCATACCTACAAACAAGAGATATACTCATGTATTCATCAGATTCAACAAACTTATCATAGAAATGGTGGAAAATATTATTTGAATTTGAATAGATCTACCTACGCATTTGAAACAGAAATCTATCTATGAACCTACAACATGCTCATGATAAGAAAGGTAAAAATTATCCTAAATTTTCCAACAAGTTATAAACTAAAAAGATATTTGGTCTATTGTGTAAGACCTTCCTCCTCAAGCTCCAACCATAAGAGGTGAGATAGGGAGGCTTAGCAACACAGTTTTTATATTTTATATGCTACCAACAATGAAATGCAAGAAATCAACTACTAAAGTATAAAGGAATGACATAAATGTACACAAGAGATACCTAAGCCAATGGATTTGTACCTAACCCAGAAGCTAATCTCCCTAAAATCAACTCAGTGGGAAAGAAACCATATGCTCATCTTATTTCATTACCAGTCTTTTACATGAACAAGGAAAGTCAGAAATTTCTAATACAAAGCAAATAGAGCTCTTCCTGCCTATAAAATATGAATCCTAATGAGATCTTCCTCTAGTGTATTTATCCTATAGGGTAGCTACCAACAACTCCCCAAAAAGTAGGTCTTTTTTCAGTTGGAACTTGAGAGAAGTGGAGCTTGGCTCCTTCTTATCATTAATTTTCATGGTTTCATCCAAATTTGAGCTATTTCACGACGATATTGAAGAGATATTAACTGATTTTAGGTGTTAAGGAGGTTGTAAACCTCCCTATGATTTTTCTTCTCTTTCTACTCCAAGCCCTGATATTGAATCTTTCTAAAAAATGAATTTATTCCCTTCATTTTCTAGCATTTAAACCATATTAGGCCTCAAATCATGAAAACCCTTTTTAAACTGTTCTCACTAAGAAAATATGAAAACATGTATTTAAATGTGTGAGAGAGAGACTAATTGAGCTAAAAAAGGTAACATTTTAACTCCTTAGAATATTACTAGTGATGGCCCTCATTATCACCCCCCTACAAAATGGTTGTTCATCCTCTGAGAAACTCATCCCTATTTCTTGATTTATTTTAGAGCACACGTAGCTTCTCTGACATCCCAAGGTATCATGGAAGAGGTTCCTTCACATGGTTAAAATCTTTCATTCTTTTCTTCTTCTTATGATTCCTTGTCTTCCTCAGATATCTCTTTTCTTTCACTCAGCCCCAACAATAAAGGTGGGTTGAGCTTTAATGCAAGCCACTTGATATTCATTGTTTTCATGGCTCTTTTGTACAAGGGTTCTCTTTCTAGGGCAGCCCTCAATCCATCTAGAGTGTGGTACTCCAAGATCCTTAAACTAAGTGGGAGGCCATTCCATCTTTTCTGACATGCCATCACACACTCCTCTCCCAGTAGTCTGGAAATGTCATCATAATGTGAATGGATTATGCTTGGGTGTTTATATATATATTTTCAAGGTTGTCATCATTAGATATAATTTGGTGGTTGTTTATGACCCTTCTAGGGATAATTAGCTCTTCCCTAATTTTGAGAGGATCTTTTCCTTCTCTCTTCATCACCTTCTTGACCTCCTATGCCCTGGCGTCTTCATTGGCCATTGAAGATGCTAATGACATCATTTGCATATATCCCAACCTAGATTTTGGGTCCCAAATGTTCATATTAGTTAGGACAATATTATGAAGGTAGAACTCTACCAATTTGGCCCTATATTATATATTGGAATAACTCCATAAACCAATAAAATTCATATAGTTTTGAAAAGGCAATGATCCATATTGTGCTAAATTTTTTATTTGAAAATGTAGCCACTGCTCTTTCAGA
The DNA here is from genome assembly GCA_034641835.2 of Pinus albicaulis. Taxonomy (NCBI): domain Eukaryota; kingdom Viridiplantae; phylum Streptophyta; class Pinopsida; order Pinales; family Pinaceae; genus Pinus; species Pinus albicaulis. The sequence continues at coordinate 322,236,626 of CM076581.1, read as the reverse complement.
TAAATGGCATGAGAATTTGAAGGATTCCTGTGTTGCATTTCCTCCATAGAAAGGTCTTCCATAGTGACAATTTGTTTGTCTTTCTATTATAGTTGGCCATTCAATCTCACATTATTTGCTTGTGCCTCTTGGAGCTTCTATTTTAACACTACCTTTCTAAGCCTGAAATCAGCCAAATCTCTTCCCATCTCTCTGATTTTTTCTTCTATTATTCCCCCATATTTAGCATTTATAGCTTTTAAAATTTTCATCCGTTGGCAGGTGCGCCCCCTCTATTTTTATAGCTCATATAACAGGGGAATAGAGAGCTTCTCAGGGATCATCATTCCTCCTTCATTAAATTTATAATAAGAGCTTAAGTTTCATTGCGGGCTAGGATGTTGGATTGTTGTAATGTCTTTTGGGACAATTTTTGGAGAGGTTGCTTCTTCTTTTGGATACCCAAATTTTGTCTCTTGTTTCTCAAGTTGAGAAGTCTTCCCTTCAACTTTTTTCTCTTGTTCATCAAATTGGACACTCTTCCCTTCCAATGGTGCTTTTTTCTCTTCCCTTTTGACATTCTTCTTTTCCTGTAGCAAATTACGAGTTTCATGTAGCAGATCCGATGTTTCCTATAGCATACTCTACTTTTTCTTGATGCACACCTTCAGTTTCTTGTAGCATCTCCTTTCCTTCTCCTTAGAGGTCTGTGGGTGATTTTTCCTGTTATAGGGATTCCAAATGCAAGTTGTGCCTTCTTGTGTAGGTCATAGGTGTCTTTGATATTGTTTTGGGGGAAGTGACCTATTGAATATTGCCCTCTTATATCCCTATTTCTTCCCTCCTATTAGGTGATTCCTAAATTTTGATGGGGATCTTGGTTGGAGTTTGAGGCCTCACTTGCCTCATCCTGGTTATTTTACTGATGTTGAAATACATGGGGTTCTACCTCTTTTTTTTTTTTTCACAGGGGTTCTTAGAGTGGCTAAAGTGGTAGGGACTTCCTTTTAAGTGTTCCCTCATGAAACGTGTGTTGCTAAGGGGAGATGTCAGTGGTAATCTTGGGCTCTAGAGTCTCGTCCTCTTCTATATTTTTCTCTTCCTGTTTCTCTTCCCCGTCCTCAATTTTCTTATCTACTCCTACATATTTTGTGGTTTCTTCCTCTATATCCATTTCCTCCTCTTCCTTTTTATTTTCAATCCCTTCTTCTCCTTCTTAAATGGCCCTTTCTCCAAGGCTAGAGGCAGGGGTCTCGCTACAGGTGATGGTTTGTGTGCCAATTAAGGCTTCTATGTCCATTTATATGAAAGTGGACCAATTTATAGGCACGTTGAGTCTTTTTAAAGCATATTCCACTATTAGTTTCACTAGATAATGATGAGCTAGGTGTTGATATTTCCCTTCCCTATCCTTGTAGCTCGTATCTCTGATTGAGTGGAGAAGGAAATATGGGACATTCAACCTATGATCTAAAGGTAGATCCCCTTTGAACCTTAGATCATGAAATAACCTAAAATGATATCCATCGACTACACTTAGTCTGCCCTCACAAGAGATATACTTCATGATATGGTAAGCCACCTCATTCCATGGGTAAGGCAGAATCTACCTCCTTACCCCATTCCTATATTCAATGTGTTCCTCATTAGGTAAGAAGGAGATCTTCTTGGAAGAATTACTAGAAACTTTGTCCTATGTATTCCATTTTATCCCTAGAGGTAAGGTGGAGACTTTGTTTATGAGCTCAGGGGTTATAGTAATTGCTAGTCTTCTTATCACTGTGGTGACACTTTGATCTGATTGAAAGTGTAAGGCCATTGGAAACTATCATGCAACTTCATCATCATACTCCTTGAGGAGCTCAAATAATCCCAACCATTAATTTTTTCTAAAGATTTCTACAACGGGAGGATGTAACATAATTCTCTTTATGTCTATGGCCTCTCTCCTTTTAAAACCTCCCCCGATGTTTTGAATCTATTTGATATGTGTTCTTCTGAGCCTAGGTTTTAAAATGCACTACGATATGGGACCTCAAGGCTCTGTAATTTTCACAAGATGTGTTTTTTTTTTTTCTGTTAACCTCCTTATACAACCCTTCAATTCTCTTAATTATTGCTCTACTTTTTGAAAATTAACATGAAAATTCTTTTATTTTTATGGGGGTAATGGCCACTTACCTTTGCACTTTTGAAACTTTTGGCTTGAAAGATGGTGTTGGGATGCTAATATACCTTGATGGTGGCTTGCATGTCACTCCTCAACACTTTGTAGCTTCCCTGGAAACTTCGTGTTGTAGTAGCAAGGTTTCCTATAACACTTTGCATGCAAAAATAGATGAGGGATCAAAGCTCCTTGGTGTCTCACACCTTTTTCCTTTTCCTAATTGATCTCGAAATGAGAAATAGAGTTAGGGGAAATGAGCCAAAGTACACTTTTTATGCTAAATCGAGTAGGCTTGGAGTGTATTCGTGATGTGTACATGGCACAACATTTTCATAATAGGACCGTTGGTCCCACTTGAGCCTATCACTCCCTTTGGCTCATAATCAGATCCCACTTTCTATTATATTTCCCTTAACTAATCTAACAACTTCACATGTCATGAAACTCCATGAACTTTTCACTTTAACTATTGAGAGTGGCCAAGTTTATTGGACACCCTTTTTCCTATTAAACTCTCTCTTCTCTACATCTAGTCATTTAGTCAACTGATGCATAGAGAGAGTGTGAGGGAGTCAAACCTGAGCCTACCTGGTTGCTAATGAGTTGAAATACCCTTGATGCAGGGAGATGGAGCACTAGAATGGTCACAAACACTATCATTTATTTTGTGCATTTTTATTTTATGAGTGAGGTGCTTACTGTTTCTTCTGCAGGTACCTCATGGAGACCTTAATTTGTTGTTGATGATATAACTTCCCTTTTTTAGTCCCCTGGTGATATTCAGGATCAGATATTCATCATACTTCTTCTCGTTTTTATGTGTTGGATGGTGGCCGATATATTCTGGTGCATGCACAGTTGTGCTATAGGAAGTGCTCATCTTGTTGTAGCAGTCTCTTTGTTATAGTTTTGGGGCTCAAACTGTTTTGAATAAGGGAGAAAAATATTGTAGAGATTTTACGGGTGGTGTTAGGATGTTGATAGAGTGGTGTAGTTGAGGAAAAAATGAGATAAGAGGCCCCTATGTGTATTTAACCCAACTTGAATCATAGTGGAAAAATAAAGGTTTTGATGAGGGATTCTTCATGCATAGGATGGAGTGATGGTTAGGGGTGGTAGACATAGCTGGGTAAAAAATTTCATGTCTTTTATAGGGTCAGAGGGCCATGGGTGAGCTTGTTTAGCCTCATGAATCCTTCATGTAGCACTGCATGGTTTCCTATACCAATACAAGAAATCCTGTAGCGGCCTAGGATATCTTGTAGCACTGCAGAGATAGGGAAAAAATTGAAATTTATGCTCACCTGGTGGTATAAATCGATGGAGGAATGAATGCTAGGGTTGGATATGGAGTGAGTAGGTAATTGAGAGAGATAGGTGGAGGAAATGAGGATCCCTTTTTTCCATATTATCCCTATTCAAAAACCTGTAAAATAGAAGGAGGTTAGTGCATTGGTGTTGTTTAATTCTTTTGTATTTTTTCTCTATTCTCTTTTTTTCTTTTTTTCTTTTTTGAGGATGGGTGGCCTGTGTTAGCAGAATTTTTCACCCCAAAATCCTACCTTGGGAACCTCGAAGACATTTTCTCCCAATTATATTTTATTTCTCTGTTTTGCTCCAGGATTGCCTCATTAAGGTTTTCAACCCTTGAGTTGGCCTTGGATGCCTCAAAAAGGCTTTCACTCAAGCCTCTTAATTTTTTACTTTTTCTTTTTTGAGGAAGGTTGCAGACTGGAAACTATGAAGATTTCAATTACATTCACCTCTTTTTTTATTGTATTGATTAAATTTTCCTTGGATAGGAGCCACCCTCCTCATCTATGACCTTGATCTGAACAACCCTATTTTCATGGCATTTATCCACTTGATAAGGTCCTAGTCATATATTCATTAAATTTCCCTTGAAGTCCTTGAATGTGGAGTCATATAGGAGATCCCAAAATCCTTCCTGAAATGTCTTCTCTTTGATGTGCTTGTCATGCCACACTTTCCTCTATAGCTCGAATAATTTTGTGTGAAGAAGGACCTGCATTGTAAATTCATACAAACCATTCAGCTGAAGAATTTTTTATTTATGTGCCTTTGTATGTCCAAATCCAACTGAGCTTCCATTATAACTGTATTATACTCAAACTCAATGGAAAGCAAATTTTTCCTCCCATAAAGAAGATCATATGGACTAAACCTTATCATTGTATTATAGGTGGTACTGTAAGCCCAAGTGGCCTCCACCAATCTGTCTCCCCAATATTTTCTGCTGTTGCTCACAACTTTGGTGATGATATTCTCCAAGGCTCTATTTATCACTTTCACCTTCCCATTTTCTTGAGGATGATAGGCAGTGGAAGTCTTGTGCTTTGTTTTATGCCACTTCATGAGGTTCTTCATTTGATGAGATGTGAATTGTGTTGGAAATTCTGAGAGGTGGGGGTGAATCAGTATTTCTTTCAATTAGAGAATTAGTTAATCTTCAATTATTATCAGTGTTTGTACAATGATAACAACCAACAAGAGGAACACAAATGCACACAATTTTTAAGGTGGAAACCACTCCGGGACAAAAACCACCTAATGATTTTCTAATAATTATTTTCAACTCCAATTGAAAATAAAGCTCCAACTTCCTAGAATCTAGAAAAGAATTCTTCTCCAGCTCCCACTGGATGGATTCTCCAACGCCCGAGATTCTTCAGTAGTCATTGAACGGATGCACCAACACCCAATGAGCTACAACTCACCCTAGCACCACCCTACCACCCTATAGAAGAATAAAAGAAGAATGGACTCTCGTACCAGAGAAAATGGTCCACTTTACAATGATATAGAATGATGTAGAAGAAGAAGATATACTAGACCATAACCCCAACTTTGACACAACCACTGCCTCTTCAACCCTTGGGAGATAGACACTAGTATAATTTGTACAATAATGTATTTACAATGACTAAGCACAATGATACCTTTACAATGATTGTATGCAGTGCTGCCAACTTGAAGACTTCATATGATGAACTTCATGCTGCTGTTATGCACCTTGGTTGCTGCTCTTGTCATGCTAGTCTCTGCTGCACCTTTCTTTGCTTTGCTACTATAGAAATTCTGGTCCTTTGCAACCCTTGACAACACATGATCTAGCTTTTTCTTTCCTTCTAGAAGCTCGATATTGAATCTAGTGTATCTCTGTCATTTCAGATCCTCAATATCTGATTTTCAGTCCTGTAGTAGTCCTCTGAGTCATCTTTCCAATGCCATAGGTCTTACCCAATTTGGATTCTTGAAGAGAGAGTTATACCCAATCTCTCACAATGCCCTAATTATGGACTGTTTCAGCAGAGTGCACTTGTACGGCATTCCACGTGTCACCGTTTCTTCATCTGTCTCTAAAATTGATAGAGCACAAATTAAAGACTATACACTGTCCGTCACTTTTTACAGAATTCTAATCTGATACTCAGAGAGGGAGTTATGACGAATTTACCAAGGTCACTTCTTTGAGATGAATTTCAGGAGCCTACAAAAAGCCTTACTTCCACAGATCATATATCCAAAAGTGTTGCGCAACTTGATCTGAAATTTTTATTGTAGCTTCCTTAGGATTTCGGATTTTCCTCATAAAAATTTCTGCTTCTACGCCTTTGTAGCGAAAACGTTAGAGAGAAAATTCCATGATGACCTGTTTGAGATGGCCGAATCCCTTGCCTAAGGAGGAAATGAAGATCACAATATATATGAATGCTTAAGTTGAGAGAGGCTTCAAAAAGTGAACGTGGGAGGGATTTTAGGAGCTTATAAAATATTAATTATGACTTTTCAATGACCCATTCCCCAACCCCATGGGGTTTTAGCCCACTAACTGGGGATACAAACTTCAAACATGAATATCTCACAAACTGTGAAGAATTACATGGCATGCCATATATCAACGGAAACATATCGACAAGTAGAAAACATAAAAAGCATTATTGACCTAGAATATATTAATTTTGTAGGGCAAAATTCTCATTCAATATTGGGTTATCCCCTGGTGCTGCTTGGGTTGACATCAATGACAACCGCTGATAAACAAATTGAGACTATTGATCTGTTGTGTAACCAGCTCCAAAAAGAGAAGAAAAGAGATATAAACGCCTTAGAAATGAGCCACTTCGAGGGGGCAACCTCCAATACATTACATAAATGAACAATTCTTGGATGATACAACTTACAAAACCTCCTTTCTATATATAGGAGTCCATGGGGCCATAATGTAATCCTAGTGGGCCACAATGTAATCCTAGCCGACCTAACAATAATAATTTAAGGGCACAATAATAACAAAATGGGGGTTACAAGGTACAATAATAACAATAAGGGGGTTACACTAACAACAATAAGGGACTATACTAGTAATATAGGGACCTAACATGCCCCTCTCCTTCAAAAAAGTGTTGTCCTCAATGCTTGAGTAGCTCTGGGTGCTTTCGTATAAAATTCTCATCCTCCCATGTAGAATCTTCAGTGGGTAAGTTCTTCCACTTGATGAGATACTCTGAAATTGATCGATTCCGTAGTTGTCGAGTTCTTGTTTCTGTGACCGCTTCCAGTTCCAATATGATTTTTCCTTCCTCATCAAGTTCTGGCAATATTGTTTGAACTGGAATATTTTCACCTATAACCTTCTTTAAGCACGAAACATGGAAAACTGGATGTACTCGCGAAGAAGCAGGAAGCTCCAATTTGTATGCCATAGTACCAATCTTTTGCAACACCTTGTAAGGACCATAGTACTTTGGTGATAATTTATTATTCTTCTTAGCTTGCTTGAGGGACATTTGTTTGTATGGTTGTAGCCGTAAAAATACCCAATCTCCTACATCAAAACTTCTCTCGCTACGATGTTGATCTGCTTGTTGTTTCATTCGATTTTGTGCCAAATTCAGGTTATCCTTTAAGAGTTGGAGGACTTCTTGCTGATGCTCGATGTGATCTTCCACTGCTTGAACCTTCGAATTTTTCCTTAAAGATGATGTGATGGATGGTGGATGATATCCATAAAGTGCCATAAATGGGGTCATTTTTGCTGCAGTATGAAAGGAAGTGTTATACCACCATTCAGCGAGAGGTAACCACTTGACCCATTGTCTTTGTTTATTAGATACAAAGCAATGAAGATATCCTTCCAAACATTTATTTACTATCTCCGTTTGACCATCAGATTGAGGATGATAAGATGAGCTATGAGCTAATTGAGTACCCAAACAAGAAAATAACTTCGTCCAAAAATTTCCAGTAAAAATAGGATCTCTATCGCTCACAATGACCCTTGGGATTCCATGTAGCTTTTGAATTCTGTCCATAAATGTAGTAGCAACTGTAATTGCTTTAAATGGATGAGATAATGCACAAAAGTGTGCATACTTGGTAATTCTATCAACTACCACCATAATGACACTCTTTCCTTCGGACTTAGGTAAACCTGTGATAAAATCCATCGAAATCTCCTCCCAACGTTGACTTGGAATGGATAAAGGTTGTAGAAGTCCCGGGGTCTTAATTGTTTCCACTTTATTCTGCTGGCAAACCAAACATTCAGCCACAAAATTTTGAATATCAGATTTAAGGCCATCCCCAAAAAAAATCTTTCTTCACCCTGTTGTAAGTTTTTAAAAATCCTGAGTGTCCTCCTAAACGAGAAGTGTGCAATTCCAGAAGAATCTTTTGTTTTAGTTGGGAATTATTACAAAGATTTAAGCGATATTTGTACCATAAGGAATCATTTTTCCAACTAAATGTATCAGATGTACGAGGATCTTGATGCAACTTTTGAATGAGTGTCCATACATCTTTGTCCTTCTTCCATTCATCTCTTGCTTCAGTTATACAATCTGGTTGGATAATAGAAATGGCACAAAGCAATGCTTCCACCTCTTCATTCTTTCTTGAGAGTGCATCTGCAACAACATTAAGCTTTCCTTTTTTGTAGATTATTTCAAAGTCATAACCCAACATCTTTGTGATCCATTTTTGCTGCTCTTCTGAAGATAGTCTTTGCTCCAAAAAGTGTTTAAGACTATCATGATCAGTTTTTACCTTGAAGTGTCTCCCCATTAGGTAAGTTCGCCATTTCTTTAGTGCATGCAGTATTGCTAACATTTCCTTCTCATAAATAGGTTTATGTAAATAGTTTCCCTTGATTGGACGACTTTCAAAAGCAATGGGTCTTCCTTCCTGCATTAAAACCGCACCAATTCCATTTCCTGAGGCATCACATTCCACAATAAATGTTTTTGTGAGGTCTGGCATAGCTAAGACCAGTGCTAGGCACATTTCCTCTTTAAGATTTTCAAAGGCCTTAGTTGCTCCAGGAGTCCATGAAAATGCATCTTTCTTCAATAATGTTGTTAGAGGTGCTGCTATTCTCCCATAATTCTTAACAAACTTGCGATAATACCCTGTTAACCCGAGAAATCCTCGCAACTTCTTTATGGTTGTGGGGACTTTCCATTCCTTAATGGCTTTAATTTTGTTAGGGTCTACTTTAACAACCTCGTGAGATACAATATGACCCAGATATTCCACCTCTTGTACTCCAAAGAAACATTTGGATGTTTTTGCATATAATTGTTTCTCCTGCAATAGTTTGAGCACCCTGTCAACATGTTCAACATGATCCTTCCAAGACCTACTATAGATTAGTATATCATCAAAAAATACTAGCACAAATTTTCTAAGGAAGGGTTTGAAAATGGAATTCATCAACCCTCGAAATGTAGAAGGTGCATTGGTAAGGCCAAAAGGCATGACCAAAAATTCATAATGACCCTCATGAGTTCGAAATGTTGTTTTTGGAATATCTTCAGTCTTCATTCTAATTTGATGATATCCTGAACGAAGATCCAACTTCGTAAAATAAATTTCTCCATGTAATTCATCCAATAATTCATCAATCACAGGAATGGGAAATTTATCTTTAATGGTGAGCTTATTGAGCTCCCTATAATCCGGACACATTCGCCATGATCCATCCTTCTTGTGTACCAATACCACAGGAGCAGAGAAAGAACTTTGACTAGGTTGAATTATACCCGCCTCTAACATTTCTGCAATCATACGTTCAATTTCGCTCTTTTGGAAGTAAGGATATCTATAAGGCCTGATGTTTGGAGGAACACTTCCTGGAATCAAATGAATAGCATGATCATGATCACGAATAGGTGGGAGTCCTTTGGGAGTTTCAAACACCTTCGAATGATTGTCCAAGACTTGTTGGAGATCTGTAGAAATAGATGATTTTGATGTCGAAACTTCTAGTGAGCATAATTGTGCAATTACGCCTTGTTGTTCTTTCTTTAGAAGCTTTTTCATGACATTAGAGCTTATTATCCTTCCCGGCTTCCCTTCAACACCCCGTAATTTGACTTCCTTTCCTTTTGAAAAAAATTTCAAGAAAAGTTCTTGAAAATTAAAAGCTACCGTCCCCAAAGATTGTAACCATTCTACTCCTAGTACAACATCAGCACCTCCCATAGGAATGGAAAGCATTGGACTAGTCAATACATATTCCCCCATGGTTAGCTTGATATTATGGCATTTTCCAGAGCAATTTATAGTTCCTCCATTTGCAACCATCACTTGACATTCTGGTGCTTGGTATAGGAAACAATTTAATTCCTTGGCTACCTTACAATGAATAAAATTATGGGTGCTACCTGAATCAATCAACACTATTACCTTTTTTTTCTTGATATGTCCTTCTATCTTGAGAGTTTGAGGAGTGGTAATTCCTGCCAGTGCATTACACGATATGGTCGGATTCATTTCTTCCTCTTCTAGGGCTGGTTCCTGGTGTATATCCTCTTCTTGTTCATTTTCTTCTTCCCCTTCACAATCTATGTAAAATAATTTCTTCTCAGCACACTTATGACCTTTAGTGTATTTGCTATCACAACTGTAGCAAAGCCCTTTTGCTCTTTTTTCTTCCAATTGTTGTGGTGTCAACCTTGTAGGTTGTGGAAATCTAGGCGTATCAACACTTCCTTCTTTATAGAATTGAGTGGTAGGCTTCCTTGTCACCATAATTTTACATTCAACTTTTCTTGCCAACCTGAATGCCTTCTCCAATGAATCAGGTTCCAGAACGTGAACTTCATGTTGTATGTTATCCCTTAAAGTGCCTATGAAGAGATCAATCATGTGTTCCTCTGGAATATCAGTTACCCTTATATTCAATTTTTGTAATTCTTCAATGTGTTGCCCCACTAAACCCTTTTGTTTGAGATTTATCAATTGGCTAAAGAAGGTGTTGCTCTTTGTATCCTCATAATGTGCTATCATTTCTTCCGTAAAAATTGACTAAGTGACAATTTTTTTACGGGAGCAAAGCCATCGATACCATACAAATGTATTTTGTTCTAAATGTAAAGTTGCAATGTGTACCTTTTGTGTGTTTTGCACATTATGGACATCAAAATATTGCTCCATCTGTAGTATCCATGTTACAGAATCCTTTCCATCAAAATTCCTCATATCCAATTTTGGAATATGGTGGTTCTTCCCGCCAACATTAGAGTTTATCAAATCACAATTAACATTGATTTTGTTCTCATCATGAGGTTCTTCTACTATCTTTTCACCATTAGGAAACATTTCGTGTATCAACTTTGTCAAACCTTCGATGTCTGTTTTTAGATCATTCTTCATGTTTTCCATCTTAGCTTCCATGCCAGCTTCCATGCCATCCATCTTCGCTTCCACACATTTCTTCAAAACTTCCATTTCATTTTTTGTTGCTCTTTGTGAGAGTGAAATTTGTTGCACTTGCTCTTGTAATTTTGATAGATCATGTTGCAATTCTTCATCTTCATGAGTCATAGTAGAGCCTTCTGAAGGCTTAATGGGTGTTGAATTCTTTTTAGGGGCCATTTTAGAATCCAATATTGATATCTATTCTACAATATGTCCTTGGAATCAATTCAACTTGATTCTTCAAACAAGACTTATGCAATTCGGAAAAAAATACACACCTTTTACTAGCTTTTAGGAGCTCGATATTGAAATTGAATTATCTCTGTAGTTGAAAATCTTCGATATCTGAAATTTAGCCCTGTAGTAGATCTCTGAAGCTTCTTTCAAATGCCACAGGTCTGACCTGATTTGGATTCTCCAAGACAAAGTTGTGTCCAATCTCCCACAATGACCTAATTCTGGACTGGTTCAGTAGAGCGAACTTGTACGACTTGCCACGTGTCACCGTTTTGTCCTTTGTCTCTGAAATTGATAGCGAAGAAACTACAGGCCATGTAATTGCGACCACTTTTGACGGCACTCCAATCCAATCTTCAGAGAGAGAGTTATTGAACTTTTCCCACGATCACCTCTTTGAGATGAAATTCAGGAGCCTGAAAAAGCACTACCTTCCACAGATCATATCTCCAAAAATATTGTGAACCAAGCTCTGAAATTTTTTGATGAATTTCCTCAGGATTTCAGATTCGCATCATATGAATTTCAGATTTTGAACCTTCGTAGAAAAAAATTTATAGCGCAAATGCCACGATGACCTGTTTAGGAGCCTGAAAAAATACCTGACTTCCACAGATCATATCTCCGAAATTATTGCGAACCAAACTTTGAAATTTTTATACAAGCTTCCTCAGGATTTTTTCTTCGCACCCTAAAAATTTCAGCTTCTGAAACTTCGTAGAAAAAAAGTTATAGCGAAAATGCCACGATGACCTGTTTGGAGCAGCGAAACCCTAGAATCCAAAGCTCTGATACCAAATGTTGTGTAACCAGCTCCAAAAGAGAAGAAAAGAGATATCAACGCCTTAGAAATGAGCCACTTCGAGGGGGAAACCTCCAATACATTACATAAATGAACAATTCTTGGATGATACAATTTACAAAACCTCCTTTCTATATAGGAGTCCATGGGGCCATAATGTAATCCTAGTGGGCCACAATGTAATCCTAGCCGACCTAACAATAATAATTTAAGGGCACAATAATAACAAAATGGGGGTTACAAGGGTACAATAATAACAATAAGGGGGTTACACTAACAGCAATAAGGGACTATACTAGTAATATAGGGACCTAACATGATCGATGACTACATCGTTGGGGTATACAAACTTGTAGAAAAAATTCTCTCTAAAAAATTCATCCACCTTATCTTTTGTTGTTTCCTTTATATCCCTTGTTTCATCCCACTTGGTCAAGTAATCATTGCAGACAATGATATATCTCTTCTTCTCGGAGGGTGGATCAATGGGTCCAATGAAGTCCATGCTCCACTTTTGAAATGGCTCTAAGGCCACCTAAGGTATTAAATTAATTTCATCCCTTGGTGTAGGTATCTCCATCTTGTGATACTAATCACATCTACTTATGTATCTCTTCACATCCTGGTGGAGAGTAGGCCAATAGTTGCCATCTTGAAAGGTTTTTAAGGCTGACCTCTTAGCATCAAAATGACTCCCATAGGGACCATCATGAAATTTTGAGAGGATATCAAAGACCTCCTCTTCCCTGACACATATACTAATAATTTGGTCTGGTCCCAACTTGAAGATATTTCCACAAATCAATGTGAAAGGTGTTGTCTTTCTTATAATTTTTTTCTTATCTTTGAATGAAAGGTTGGGAGGAGACCTCTCAACAACCAGGTAGTTGTCTATGTCAACAAACCAAGGAGATAGTGCTAATATATAAAATAGGTGTTCATACGAAAGTTGATCATTAACCATCCCTTCCTCATGTGCACATAAATTTAGTCTAGATAAGAAATCTGGAACAATATATTCTTTTTATCAACAATAATAAATCAAACCACTGCAATAATAAAAAACATCTAATGATTCTAGCATTGACATACAGTTTTTTCATTAAAAATTTGATTGTTGCATGGTTAGCGTGCACAAAGGTTCGATATCCAGTAAATAATGCCTGCGTTTATTTATGGAATGGACAATAGCTAAGAGCTCCTTTTTGGTGATAGTGTAGTTTAGTTCGGCCTCATACAGGTTCTTGGTGATGAAATATATAGCATAGGGTAGTTTATCTTCTAATATTCCCAAAGTTGCCACCATAGCTTTATGTGATGCATCTATATGGATGTGGAAAGGGAAGAGCCCAATTGGAACCTCAAAGTATAGGAGCAGTGGTTATTTTTTCCTTGATGCGATCAAAATATTCATGACAAAAATTAGACCAACAATCAAAATAATGGGGAATCCACTTTGCTAAAGTCATTGATGAACCTCCCATAGTAGGTAGCCAATGCTAAGAAAATTTTGACATCTCTATGATTTTGTAGAATAGGCACCCTTTTTATGATGGTGATTTTGTTTGGGTCTACCTGTATTCATGCTTATGATATGGAGTGGCCTAGGACACTCCATGCCTTTTTCAAGAATTCACATTTCTCAGGGCTCAAAGATAGATGTGTTTCAAATCATTCCTTAACACCTTACTCATATTGGAGAGAGCCTCATGTAAATCATACCCATAAAGTGTGAAATATTCCATGCAGATCTCCACAAAATCATGGACAAGTTTAGAAAAAATGCTTAGGACTGCTCTCTAGAAATTACCAGGGGCATTTCACATGCCAAAGGGAAGGAATATGTAAGTGAAGGTGCCTCAAGGACATGTGAATGTGGTCTTCTCCTAGTCCTCAAGGATAATATGAATCTCGCTATACCCACTAAATCCATCCAAGAAAGAGAAAAAAATCTTTCCAAAAAGACCATACATGACTTAATCAATGAAGGGAAAATGGAAATGGTCTTTCTGAGTGGATTTATTTATTTCTTGATAGTCAATACAAATTTTCCACTTCCCAATTTTTTTGGGGACTAGAACAAGAGGGGACACCCACTTAATGTCCGATATGGGGTAGATGAAACCTGCATCCAACAACATTGGTAGTTGATCCTTTACTATGTCCTTTAAGGTTGGGTTCATCCTCCTTTGGGGGTGGTGCATAGGCTTGAATCCCTCTTTAATATAGATATGATGTGTGCACACTAAGGGATGCACCCCTTTAATGTCCTTGTAGTCCCAAGAAAAAGTGTTTATTTTTTCTTGTAGTATCTTGAAAAAATACTCTTATTCTTTGGCTGAGAGGGATGATTTAATATTCATGGATTTAGATGGGCCCAATTCCACAACTTTGGTGGCTTCAAACATTGAGTCAAATGAGTAAAACTCAATCCAAGGGTGGCTTTTATATTCTCTCACCAGGTCATCGAGAGGAATGGAGGTGGTGGGTTGTCTTTGAAGGATGTGGTTAATGAGATCATACTCATTAGGTCCCCCCGACCCCTCTAATAACAATATCTATGTTACAAATTGGGTAAGGCATGGTATGGTACACTTCACCTTCTTCTTCTTGATCCTCCAACCATAAGGGTACGTCATGACCAAAGCAAGGTCGAGATGGAGGATATAATATCAGTTGTTTGGACAAGGGCTCATTCTTGATGGTCATGTTTCCATCCCTACAACTTATATAAGCATCGAGAGTGGCTAACCAAGGTCTTCGTAAAATGAGGGGATAACCATTAAACTTGGTTTTCAGTTTAAGGACCAAGAAGTTAGTGGGATACTCCTAGGAGTCAATTGAGGCCATGAAACCTTCAAAAAATCCTTCCAGAGCTACTATGGATCTACCTGTAAGTTACAGAACTGTGGTGGTCCTTCTCAAGGCTCCTTAGAGGTTCACTTTCAACATGGTTTCCCTGGTTATAACATTTATGGCAATCCCAATCTCAATCAAAGTGTGGGGGACAATGACACCATCGATGTGTACATCTACTACTAGACTCCAAGCGTCTAGGTATTTCGGGAAGATCACCCTACCCAAAATTAAATCGGGCATCTGTCCTACAACATTGATGGTGGGGGTGTCTTTATTCTTTCTCCCAGTATTTTTAAAGAATTTGTATTCATCATCATATTCTAAATAGGAGCATTGTTAATGGCCTGGAGAAGGGGTATTTTTACACACATTTTCATGTTCTCCCTAAAGTTTAGTCTCTTCTGGGGTATGCTGGTTAAGGTGGATCGATCACTCAGGAAAAGGATGTTGATTGGTTTGAGGGTGGATTTCTTCCTTTTCCTACAAAAAATCTATAGGTGGAGATGGAGGGTGATTGTATGGGAGCACTCTCCCAGACCTAAGGTTGATTTCATGTATTTCCACAACATAGGATGGATAGGATGTTTCTCCATTGTATACCTGTTGTTCCTACATGTTGTTCATGTTCGAATTGGGATGGGAAGGCATGTGAGGAAACTTAGGTGGAGCAGAATGAGTGAGTTGAGGTTGAGGTTGGGGTGGAGGCAGTAAAGCAGTTGGTTGGTTGAGTTGGGGCCTCCACTGTTGTGATGGGTTGCTTCTATGAGGTGGTTGAGGAACATACTGATAGAAAGGTTGATTTACAGGCTAAGGGTGATATGGAGGGGCATAAGGCTAGGTAGGAGGTGTAGGCCATGATGAAGGAGTGGAGGAATACCAAGGCTACATAGGCACATTTTGGTTTCCATGATAGTAGGAGTAAGGTGTACCTTTAATGCCCTTGTGATATGGCCGAGGCCCTTGAAGCCTTATCTTATTTATGAAACAAAATTTCTATGGTCCTACTTCAACACCTTGATATACAAATTTTAGACCCTGCAAGGAAGGACATCTTTTTGTGGTAGGATTCTCTTCACAGAATAAGAAAACATCTATGACATTCAATGGCCATTCATTTCTAGGGTGTTTTATGGTACATCTAGGGGAAAAGATATCTAAGAACCTCTTTTCTTCCTCTTTTTACCTCTTGATTTTAATTATGTCTATTTTCAAAGAAAATTTGTGCAAAATCTCACTTTCGAAGTCCTCCAACATGTTTCTAATCTCATGCTTGATGGAGGTGGAATGAGAAGGGGTGTAGGTCATGATTTCGCTAGCTCTACCTTTCTTCCTAGCTGCCCTAGAGTGGTTCCTAAATATAGTCTTGATGTCCTCATAAGGTAGCTTGTAGATATCTCCTCCAGACCAAATAAGAAGGGTTTATATTGCGTCTTCCCTGACCCCTCATATAAGTACTAATTTTAGTGATCTGCGATGAAGGGTACAATTGCATCTTTTATAATTCGGTTGGAATATTTCTTCATAATCCTCCAGGGAACCATGAGGTCTCGAGGTCATCCTAAATATCTCCTCCTCGATATCTTTGGACCTACAATAGTCTTTTTATTTATTTTTTAAGGATTGTTCCATATATGCCTAGGTAGTGATATTGTTTCCGGGAAGACCCATAAACCATTGGAAGGCTCCATCCTTGAGGATGGGAAAATTGTAGCCTTTTCTCATCTAAGGCATAATCATAAGTATTATAGACAAAAAGAAACTCAAACATGAAGGTGTCACGGTCCTTAGAAATTAGGTCATGGAAATGTGGAAGGATTGAGGGACCAATGTTCTTCATTCTAGTTTCTCCATGGGCTTATCTAACGGGAAAGACTCCTTGATCCCTAGTTTCATCCATGGTTTGAATTGGGAAAGGAGGTTCCTCTAGTGAATCAAGTTCCTCTTCTTCCACAATAGGTTCTTCAAAATTTTCGAGTGGCTCACCTAGAGGGTGTTCTACCTCATAGTCGATGAAGAGGAGTGAAGGGTTGTTGTGTGGGGATTTGGGGGTTTTTAGTTAGAATTTTCCTTGGTTTTCCCTACTACAAGGCATTAAAGTTAATTTTTTTTTGTGATTTTCAATATTTTGAAAATGAATGTAAAATAGAAAGTAGAAAAGAATGCTCAAGAAAAAACAAACATATACTTAGACACATCCCTGGAAACGATGCGAAAAGCCCTAATATTATAGCAGGAGTGCTGCAACTCCCATAGGCTACTCAGCTTTACTTTATCACCCTGGGGTTCTTATAAACTTGGAGGTGACAGTGATATATGCAGAAGTGATGATATCTACTCATGTCATCATCATCTTAGTTCTACAATGAGCTGCTAGGGTTATTATGAAAAAGGAAGTTTGTCACACTTCTAACTGCATCCTAAGCCTTAAATCATATCATAACCACTATTCTATAAGCAAGAAAAGAAACTACTCTAGATCACACTAATTCATCCAAGTATTATCTACTTTTGTAGGAAAGAAAGTTTCACACTTATGCTAGTACAAGAAATGAAATTACACTAAGTGGCATTCATTGTCTAGATTACTTAATTGATTTGAAGAATAATGAACTACAATAGATCAAACATGCTAAATCAATTAGTAACTAATTCATATCTACTTCATGCTGAACTATTGTGCTTAATGATGAATTTAATGATGAACTAACCGCACCTTGAAATTGCTATGTTTTGTAGCAAAATAAGAAGGTGCTTGGGTGGTATAAGGGTGTCGCTAGACCAAATATTTAGGGTTGGAGGTATACTCATGGATTTGATAGGATTAGGTGATTTGGAGGAATTTTTTTGGGCTGAACGATATGATGTTTGGCACTACTACAGGAATCTCCTACAAGATTCTTGTAGTGCTACAGGAAGTCCTGTAATGCTACATGAAATAGGATGAGAGGGTTTGGGGGCTAGAATGATGGAAATAAGGTCACATAAGGTAATGGAAAGGTGTATCTATGTGGATGGAGGATTACCAACCCATTGTACCAAGCTTAGAGATCTCAAAATTCCTATCTTACACCCAAAAGGCTATTCTCGGTGGTGTGATGATGACCTCAAAAATAGAGTTGTAGGTGACTTGAATGGAAGGTATCTGATGGAGGGTATGTTGTACAGATTAATCAATCTTGTGGACAAGACCGATCTCCCTAGTACTAAAAGTATCTAGCAACAAACAACCTATTAAACGAATCTTTCTCTAAGCATATATGGTTCACAAGAAGCTCTATAGAGGTGTAAAAGACTTACCATATGTCCAGTGCTTGTTTGAAGTCGTTGTTGTCCCTTGTGCACTTGAAGGAATTATCTTCGTAAATCTGCAGCCACAAACAAGAAAAATATTAAATAGCACCTGTATAGAAATCATCATAAATCATGCTTATCATAGTGATCAAGGAGTCTATGAAATAAACCATTAACTAACAGCTTATTGAGAAAAATGAATATATTTGTATTAATTTCAAAATAAGGAAAACCTAACAACCTTAGCCTTGATGTTGAACAAGCCTTCCTGGGGTCCAAAGCAGGAGTCTTCTCTACTTTGATAAGCTCTGCACTCCTCCAACCAAGACAAATAGATGTATGTGATCTCTCCTCACAAAAATCTTAGTTAAATGAGTCTAAATCCCAATAGCACTTAACCTCAAATATTCTAAAGCTTGAACTCCCTTTGAGGCTACCCAATGCCTCTTTTTATAGTGGAAAAGAGGAGGTTTTCAGTTCCAACTATGAAGGGATAGAATCCTCCTTCAAAGGGATAAGCTCCTCACATCAAGGGGTTAGCTCCATAAGGTAAGCGATACATGAACCTCATAAGAGCGGTTCTGCCACCGCAAGATATTTTCTAGAAGCTTCTAGAATTTACTAAAAATGAGCTTTTCTGAGTTTAATTGCACATTTTTAATATTTACAGGGGTCTGCACCTATAACACAAAGAAAGTGCCTTCAGGTACGTAGAAGACATGAACATTAGGTGCGGGACCGCAGGCAAGATATAGATAAAGTGCGACACCAAAGTTAAGGAGATTTTTAGGAACTTTTCTATGATTTTCAAGGCTTGACATGAGGAACTGATATGTTACACTTGCAAAGGAGAAAGTATGAGTTATAATAAGCTCATACACATAGCAGAATGTCAGGATGACAATTTTCAGTGTAACAGATTTCCCCCCTAAAGTGCAAAGTCTAGAATAGATGAAGCTGAAGTCTGTCATATATGAAGAGTGCAGTACTTTATCATTTCAAGGACAATCCTGTGGACACCCCAGTCAAAACCTATAAAAAATTCAATGCAAAATATATATTTATCATCGCTGAGGTAGGAATTCCCATACTCAGATCAAAACTAACTAGAAACTGATTCAAAATGTTCTGATACAGGAATGATTTTGAGTACATCACAGTATAGACATGTGTAGATACAATATGGACATAGCCATCTGTTTATGAATATTCTATTGTATAAATGATAACAAAATTCCTCGTAGCCTAGATGGTATAAACTAGATCCAGGGTCTTGATTTCTGCATCTCAAACTAGTACGATTCTATCCATGTGAATGAATGTGTCGAAGTCGAACATGGTAGAAACCACTTGATTACCAGTCAATGATGTAAACTGTTAACAAGTGTGAGAGTAACCACCAGTAATGTCAATGGTTCTAAAAGTACTCAATACAATCCATGAAATGTGAATGAATGAGATGAAGTCGAACATATGACGGAATCATTCGATCGAAGGTAAATGATGTAACCTGTCGTCAAAGGCGAGAAACCTGCCATTGAGGCATGCAGATTTCAAGGTGCTGACGATTTCTAGATCAACTTCCTAGATAATGAGTTGTCGTCGATAGAAAGTGATCTGTCGTAGGTAAGCCCGCAACACGAAATCATAGATCAAGTTTCAAAAATATATTGGCAAGGACTGACTCAGGGATGGTAAAAATGAATGACAGATATTTTGTAGATGAATGGTTTATTGGAACTGTCCTCTTGAGCACATAACGACACTGCAGATGGCTTGGTGAAAATTAACCCAAAGCTAATACCCATAAACTGGCTGAAGACTTTCAATGTGGTCTGATTAGCTGTTAGGTAAAGGATTTCCCAACCTAGGTGAACAAAAAGTGTCATGTTCAAGAGTGGTTAACTGGATTTTCAAAAAATAAAAATACAACAAACAAGTCCATTTTTCTCTCTTTTCCCCCACCATTTCTGGCAAGTACCTCTTTATTTTAGACAATCTTGAGGATGATAACATTTTCTTGTTTATAAGCTCATCCTTCGGATGAGTCCAACTTAGTTTAAGATTTGAACCCTAAGAAGGAGTGGTTCGTTCCTATTTAAAATTGAACAGGTCCTTTACTGTTAAATTTTAATGAGTCCAATATAGGAGAAACTCGGTGTTTTTCATTTTTAGGGAGTTAGAAGAAAAAAATTAAGGAAACTCCATGGGTGTAATTTTTCGTAAATTTAGTCTCTCGAGCCCGAAAAAGGATAAAATAATGCAGGAGAGAACTCTATTGACTGTAATTAGTCAACGTATACCTTTTTCGTAAATAGTCTATTTCAGTCTGGAAAAGGGGTAAAATTATATTGAAGGGACAATCATTCATTTACTTTAACGAGTTCGAATAATCAAGTGCTAGGCAATATTTTCATGTTTAGAGAGTCTGAAAAGGGCTTAAAAGAGGACTCTGAGTTTTCGTTTTTTCGTAAATTTTTGAAAGAGTTCGAAAAAGTGATAAAAGTATGCTCTTTGTTTGAAAAATGATCAATTCTCCTGAAAAATCCAATTTCTGCACAAAAAATTGAAACATTACACATACCTATTTTAAGATGAATAAAAATTCTTTCAAAAATAACCTTTTTAAAGTGAAAAATGAACAAATTAGAAACTCGTTTATTCGAAAAAACTTATAAAAAGGGCTTTTCTAACTTCATTTTTACCGTTCGAGTTCAGAGTGAAAAGTAAAAGATTTTGGGTAAAATAGTTCCTATGAAGATTTTGGAAGATCCATCCAACGAAATCGAGAACTGTCAGCTCCAGGTAATCCAGGACCTCCTAATCTTGTATTTCATCCGTTTTAATTTCAATTTAAGGCTCTATTTTTCAGTTTTAAGAGAAAAATATGTTTAGAAAATCGCCTGCGGGGGTCCGTAGGCACAACACATTGGCCCTGCGGACCTCGAATTTTTCCTATGTAGAAAAAGTTCGTGGGTTCGCACTTGTCACACAGCGCGTGTGCGTTCCTACTCACTGTGTAAGAAGACAATGTGCGGACCCCGTGCAATTATATTTCAAAATAAAATTTGTCAATTTTTGCCCAAAATTTTTCAAATTAGATTGTTCTAATATATCTTTTTATGCATTGTAGGATAGACAAGATGCTGATTTGGAGAGAACATGAGCATGAAGACGTGGATGACACCACAATTCTCCATTTGCCCATAATGCAAGCATTAAGAGCATGCATTTTGTATAAATTTTGGGTCATTCAAGGCATGAGGGCACAGGTAGACCTCCTAACATGGCTAGTGAATAGGTGGAACATACAGGACCAGTGTTTCATTATTGGTGGCCACCAACTCGAAATCGAGCTGGAGGATATTTATTTTATGACTGGTTTGTCCAAAAGGGGTGAACAAATTTCCTTATTTGGGACTAGGCCAGGTGGCCAGACTGTCGCTAGTCTTCGACAAGAGTTTTGTAATGATCAAGTAGACCCTAGGGACAAACGGATCGAAATAAAAACTATCATCCGTCCTGAGCTGAAATTTATTGTGTTTACTGTTACTAGACTATGTGGGAGTGCAGCGCTACACGTGGCTATCGATTCCCAAATGTGGATTGCTGTAGACTGTTTTCGAGGCACCATTTTCAACTGGTGCGAAGCTGTGTTGGTCAATGTAAAAGGAAAACTAACTAGAGCTAAGAATGGAAAACTAAATAACTTTGGATATGGATCCATTGTAGTAACCTTTGCTCTAGAGAGGATCCCCATGTTAGCTCTGCAGAGCATTCCTGTTGATTCCGGTCGACCTCAATAACCTAGGATGGTTGGTTGGGTTGCATTGATGGCCCGCCATGGTATTGAGGGCGTCGAGATTGTTCGCTTTCCTCCTTCATATTTTCGTTGGCTAGAACGCCATATGTTCATTATAGAGGATTTTCCATACGCCGGGATAGATTTCCGCAGCGACTGAGAGATGACTCTCCCAGTAGGGGAACAGTGGGATGAATCAAGTAAAATAATTTTCAACAATTTCTAGTTCTAATATTTTTGTATTTTGATCGTCTTTTGAAAATTAATAACCAAAAGCTTTGAATGCAGATGTGGGCCCATGACAACTAGCCCATCTCCATCCTTATGAAAGAAGAAAACTAGTTGTAGCCGCACCAGCCCCAGCAAGCTAATCTGCAGAAATCCTGTTTGATTTAGAGTATCACCTAGAGCGTCTGACTCTAGACATTATAGAGACAGACATAGATGAGATTCCTCTCAGATTACAGATATATGTGGCTAGTGTTCCAGGACCTTTTAGGAGGTTCCTGTGTAGGGTGTCTCGGGCAGTGGTCTCTTATCATGATCACCTTCAATGATGGGATGATCATGTTGTATACTCATACTTTTGACCTTTTGTATTACCATTTTTCCGATCATAAGGTGTTTCAAACCTATGATCGAAGACGATGTATATATTTTTTGAAAACACTTCTATACTATGATATATCACTATTTACCCGCTACCTATGTACATGTTATGAATGTTGTTTAATTTACTGTTTTGATTATTGCAAATGTTGATTTATCATACTAGAAGCAACTTCATCTCCTAATGTATTTAAATGTCTTGGAATATGTTCATATTCAATGTAATCAAATTCACGTTCCAAGAGACGAACTCTTAAAAAAAACCGTAATAACACTAGATTTCTAATGGCATAAACCCTATTAAGATGTAATACAACAAGTTCAGAATCCAACCTAACAATCAAACTCCAAATTCCAAAATATATGGATTCAGATAATAACTCAATCACTGCACTATATTCGGCAATGTTATTCGTTGTTTGACCAAGGCTTACCCCATGCATGGATACTAACTCATCAGAGGGTGAATAAATAACCCAGGCTGTGGAAGAAATGTTTTGTGTACTATGATAAGCACCATCAGCAAAACCAACGTAGGTTTGAAGAGACATCGACATTTGCAATATCAAGAGTAAAACTCAGATAAGCAGGAATAGTGACAAAACACACTTCTAAACTAGGCACGATTTTCTAATCTAAAACACACCAGCTGTAAAGAAATCTAATCTAATTAAATCTCCACAACATGTGTAAGCATAATATCTCTTTAGATAAAGCCCATTTCTAGGTTTATCTAAAGGGACACCGTCAAAATCTATTAGCTCATAAGCCCCTTTTGCCAATTTCCTCTTAACAATGAAAGGACCATGCCACATAGGCATGAATTTTCTAGCTCCTAGCTTATCATTGGCTTGATCATAAACTAAGACTAAGTCTCCTTCCAAAAAAATTCGAAGGGTAACACTTCTATCATACTGGGCTTTTATCCGTTTGACATGAGCCTCGTTTTCTATTGCAGTATGTCATCGATTCTCATCTAGCTGAGCCAAGTAAAAAAAACATTTCTCCTCTTCAGACGTAGCTGGAAGTAATTCTATGGCTAATTTCAAAGACGGAATTTTGCATTCAATTGGTAACACAACCTCCAAACCATAAACCAGTTGAAAGGGAGTGACACTAGTTGATGTTTTTACCGAGGTTTGATATGCCCAAAGTGGTGAAAATAACATGGAATGCCAATTCGTCTTGTGAATACCAATAATTTATCTAATCATAGTGACTAAAACTTTATTGATAGCTTCAACCAGACCATTAGCTTGTGGATAATACGGAGTGGAACTATCATGGTGCAGGCCAAGTTGATCTGTCAGTTCAGTCATAATGATATTCCGAAAATGACTTCCATGATCTATAATAATGTCTTGAGGAAAACCAAACCTAGCAATTATGTGATTGAATACGAAAGTTGCAGTAGTCTTGCCGTCAGCTGAAAATGTAGGCATCGCCTCAGCCCACTTAGTAAAATAATCTACTGCTAAGATAATATACGCATGCCCCTCAGCCGAGTGAGGGTTACATGTAATAAAATCAATAACCCATTTTGTGAAAGGACCGACATAAATTATAGGGTGAAGAGGAGCAAGTGGCGCACGCATCTTATGATCAAAAAGTTGACAATTGTGGCATTTTCAGACTGCATAGATACAATCTTTGAATAACGATGGCCAGAAATAGCCAGTGCGCAATATCTTTTGAGGTGTGGCATACCCAGACATATGACTGTCACATGCCCTAGACTGGCAGTCATTTGAAACCTTCTCAACTTCTTCATGAGTAAGACAGCATCGGAAAACAAAATCTACTCCACGACAATAGAGTGTATCACCAATAATATTGTATTGCTGGGAATGGAAACGTATTTTCCATCACTGAGATCATGAGATTTCAAGCCAAAAAGATTGGGTTTGGAGATAAATGATAATATCCCCATACCATGGATCAAAAGTACTGATAAGAAACAAGTATTCGTCCATAATGGGCTCCTCCGCCCCAGTTTCATTATCAGTAGAGGGGAAATCACACATCAATTCGACAAAAACCAAAGATTTATTTGCCTTGGATTTCTCAAACTCCAAGTCAAATTATTGCAGGATAACTATCCATTTGGAATACTTGCCCCTTAGCAATTGTTTCGTCAAAATGTACATCAGAGGGTTACAGTCAGAAATTACTATGGTTTTACATAATAAGATGTAGTGTCTAAATATTTGAACAACTTGAACAGCTGCCAAGGCCAATTTCTCCACATGTGTGTATTTGATCTCAGTCGGATGCAGATTTCGACTAAGATATTAAATCACATGTTCAGTTTTAGATTCGTCTTCCTGAACTAAAACCATCCCAGTTGTGGAATGAGAGGCGGCGAGGTACAAAATGTAGTCCTGGTTGTATTTGGGAGGATGCAATAATGGTGCATGGGTCAACGCATGTTTAAGTGCATCAAAAGATCGATCAGCAATCTCATCCCAAAAGAACGAAATCTTCTGTTTCAGCAACCGGGTAAAACCCTTTGTTAGCTTGGCGTAGTTAGGAATGAACCGACGTAAAAAGTTTGCTTTCCCTTGCAAACTATGGAGTTGGTGCAGAGTCAAAGGAGGAAGTAAACTGACAATAGCTGTGACCTTCGACGGATCAACGCGAATGCCTGCTTTCGAAACAACAAATCCCACTAAGCGACCCAATTCTACACAGAAAACACATTTGTGTGGATTCAACCTAATTCAATAATTCCTACATCTCATAAATATAGCTCATAAATGAGTGAGATGGTCAGCCCTATGCGATGAATGAGCAGGTAAATCATCGAGGTAAGGCTGCACAATGTGCTTAATGTTATGAAATGCGTAAGACATAGCCGTTTGAAAAGTTACTCCAAAGTTCTTTAATCCAAAAGGTAGTTTGCAATAAGAAAATGTTCCCCATGGACAAAGTTGTTTTTGGCTTATCAACAGGGAGTATGTTTATTTGATTGTAACCGGAAAAACCATCCATAAAGGAAAACATTTCACTGCCAGCACAATCATCAATTATTTGATCGATATAGGGGGTTGGGTAATTGCCTTTGGGACAAGCTCGATTAATATCCCTATAATCGATACATACTTGTACCGTTCCTTGTTTTTTAGTAACAGGAACAATATTCGATACCCAATCCATTAAAGGAATCGGATAAATAAAACCTGCGCAAAGTAATTTTTCAACTTTGGCTTTGATAGCAGCAACTTTTCTAGGATGTATTTGATGTAGACATTGACGAACAGGTTTGGCATCCGGGTAAGTCTTGATTTCATGTACGACAATTGATGGATCAATTCCTGGCATTTCTTCATAGGACCAGGCAAACACATCACGAAATTCTTGAAATAGGGCTTTATAATTTTGAATTTCATCTTCTGTACAGCAAGCACCTATATGAATGTTTTCAATTATTCCTGGCTTTACTGAAATGTCAATTGGAATCGTTCGAGAGATATTTTCCAAATTTAACTCAGAATCGAGATTTTGCAATGGATTCTCCGGTTCTTTGACATATTCAGTAGTAAAAATAGAAGCAAAATCATTTTCAAAATGATCCAGCTCAGGTAAAAATGAAGATCGATGATGTAGATCTTCCCATTGTAAATCTTCAACAGACAAAAATTCACAAATCTGCTCATCAGTATGAACAAGATCAGGAAATGTCATTGTGGTTGAACTAGATATACAAAGTGATTCCTCACGGATCCCATTCATTAGATCAGTTTCAGTTGAAGAGGGGTCGGAAAGTGACTATATAGCCTGATACACAATTTCAAATGGAATCAAAGGCATTATGCCATCAAATGAATATAACTCAGAGTCGAACGTTACGACCCAAGGATCATTAAACATAACAGTGTCTGATGAAATCATATGAATAGTTGCGGTAGAAGGCGATACGTTAGGAGGAGGAAACGAAAAAGTTCCTAGTAAACCAGAATCTTTAATCAAACCTACTCCAACATCCTTATAAGGGATAACCGCTTTACCAATGTGCTGGATTGTTTCTGTAGAGGCTGGATCGGAAGAAAAATAAGTTAACTTATCTATTGTAATGATCCTTCCTTGATGTGGAAATTTTATGAGCCGAAAGACCGAAGAAAAAATAGCAGTAATTGCGTAAGACTAACTAGGACCCAGAAGAAGGTTGTAATCTAGAGGGGCATCAACTACTTCCACATCTAGATTTGCAGTTTTACCTTCGACCCCTATGGGTAAATCCTGCAAAATACCAAAAGGGTGGAAACATCGGCCATCAAAAGCCTTTATAATTGTCGGAGATTTATTGAGTGTAGGAGAACCAAGTGATTTCAAACACTGGATTGATATAATACATGTTGAAGCTCCCTCATCAATCACAGTCTGAAAGATTGGTCTATTTTTTACTAACACTGGAATTTGGAAAGCCATTTGGTGAGGTAGGCGAGGTGTACTATTCTCTAAATCAAAGATTATAAGGTTCAAATCTTGACCATCGACAGCTCCTATGGCATACAAAAGTAATTTACATTGTGCTAGGCATGACTGCAACACTTCCAAAGCCGACATTGCTGAAGGGGAAATAGCTAAATCTTCAACAATGTTGTAATTTTGAGCAGCTCTCGCATGTGGATTGAAAGCTGATTTGCGAAGAACACCCTTAGCAGGCGGTTTGATTATTAAGTCTAGATTTAGTTTCTCGATCTATAGTGGACCAGAAACAGGAGGAGGTGTAGTTGATGTGTTTGTACTAGAAGATTCTGCTTCTTTACCATCAACAGGATTCTTAGTACCATAATCTTGCGATCGCGTTGCAATCCATACATGAGACATCATTAGAATAGGTTCTTATGAGGCATTTGAGGTAGAACCAACCATTTTACTATCTTTAGTTGGAAAAGGATCCTTCAAGACAGTAGGTTGTTGTGAACCTTTAACGAATTTTGCAACCTTTGCTCGACGTGGGCATTCCTTAGTAAAATGATCTTCGTCACTAATGTAACAAGGATAGCGAGGTTTGCGTTTTTCTTCATTGGATTCGTTTTTATAATTTTTCTCTTTTGAATTCTTTTTTTTTTATTCTTCCCTTTCTTTTTACTGCTGAATTTAGATTTGGTCATAGATGTCTCTACGACATGAATGTTAGTAGAAATTTCGGGGGAAGATTCTCCTTTCGGGGAATCAGGTAAAGTTATAATAGGAGAAGAATTATTTGAATATTTCTTCTTGCTTTTATTATTTACTGTACCAATCATACCATCAGCGACATGAGACCCTGAAGGAGTTGCAACTATTTGACCTTGTTTTGGAAGATTGGGGATTTTTTCATGTAAAGTACCTGACTGCGTATAAATGAAGTCAAGGTACTGAGCTTGAGAAATTACTTGCTCCTCAGTAACAACGCCAGCCTTAGCTAAATCCTCAGTGATCTTGGGTAACAATGATTTAACAAACCATTCTACCAAAATTTGATCCGGAATGTAAATTTTCACCAAACGCCTTCTACATCGCCATTCATGAATATGATCAGAAATATATGTGGAAGTAGATTTCTTTAGTGAAGTTAATAGTTCCGTGCCATTTTCATATCTGACAGGAAACTGAAAATGAGTCAAGAAGGCAGTTGCTAACTAACTGAAATTATTAAAAGAGCCTCGTGGTAACTCAATGTACCATTTAGCGGCAAGACCAATAAGATTTCTTTGGAAAAGATGTAAGCAAATTGAATCATCAATTATTGAATTAGACGCATACCAGAGGTGATAAGTCATCACGTGATTTGATGGATCCTCTCCTGGATTACCTTTAAATTTGGGTATATCACTGGGCAACTTATGTGGCATTGGTGACCAGTACATATAATAGAAAATTGGATCATTCGTAAGGCACATCAAATCAGGTAAATCCAAAGTTGCAATAAATGGTAACTGACGGTTAGCGCTGCGAAAACCTTGAGTAGCCAAATAAGTTCCAGGAGGAGGATACCCAAGATAACTGGGAATCAGAGTTGCATTAGGAATTGTGTAACCTCTCGGGTAAATAGGATTAACTAGACCAAACTGGGGTTGTTGAGGCTGCTGATAAGTGTAGCTAGGGTACGGTTGATACTGATAATTTGGATTTTTTGAAATGGGACCGAATTGAGGCTGTACCTGGTACAGTTAATACGTGAATTGCAGTTGACTTGTGACCACCGTACTTTTACCATCTTGTCACGCAGGCATCTGGACCGAAGTCTGAACCGAAGGTCCTGACTAGGGTACAGAGACTTGAGGGATTTGCACATATGCAGGGATAGAAGAACTTGGAGCTACAGATACTCCAGAAATAGGTGTTGTAGGTTGAACAGATGTCACAGCACTTGCAGCAGTTTGAGGTGGAGTATGAGGTGTACTAGGCCCAGACTGCTGAACAGAACTAGGTGCAGGAGTTTGAATAGTAGGCTGGATGGGTTGCTGGGTTGGACCGAAAACCAAAGGCTGTCCAGGTTGAAAAGGCAACTGCACATTAGGCTGCATAGGCTGTTGATATTGGGATGGATCCCACACCATATTCATTCCAGGGTATTGTCCTGTATAAGTTTTAACGTAAGGACCATAGCCTGGTTGAACGTAGGGTTGATAGGTAAGTGGTAAATTTCCAGCTCCTTAAACAGATGATTGACCAGAAGGCTGTTGGAAACCTTGAATTGGGTACTAACCTTGAGGTTGATAACCATGAGGTGCGTAATAAAGCTGGGGTTGATAAGGACCTTGAGGAGCATATTGATTTTTGGGTTGACCCTGGGGAATGTATTGTCCTTGAGGTATGTACTGTCCTTGAGGTTGTCCTAAAAAATAATATGATTCCATAGTTTGTCCTGGGAAAAATTTACCTTGAGGTTGCCCCCCAAGTGGTAACTGACTACCTGAAGGTTGTCCCCTAGGTGGTAATTGAGTACCCTGAGGTTGCCCCCCAAGCGGTAACTGACTGCCTTCAGGTTGAGGATTCAGAATATTACCAGACATCATAAAGATTTGATCTGCGTTTGACATTTTAGTTTTAATTCCACTTAAAATAGATGATAATACATGTTCAATTGGTTGAGGAGTTGCTCCAGAGAAAGTACCAGACAAAGCCTGATATCCCGCAGGAATAGA
This sequence comes from Pinus albicaulis, assembly GCA_034641835.2. Classification (NCBI taxonomy): domain Eukaryota; kingdom Viridiplantae; phylum Streptophyta; class Pinopsida; order Pinales; family Pinaceae; genus Pinus; species Pinus albicaulis. The sequence goes on along the minus strand of CM076581.1, from coordinate 322,207,020 downwards.
AGGACCACCATGTAAAAATGCTTTCAGTGCCTGGGAAAACATGGATGACTCTCCTGCCATAATAGATGACGGATAGTAACCTCTGGGTGTAGGATGAAATGGAATTCGAGGTGGAGAAAAAGCAAGACCTGGATTCTCTAAAAAGTTTGTTAAATATAGATACCAAGCATCATTTCGAATAGGGATGTAGAAAATAAATTCATGCTCCCTAAGATTTAAAGACTGAGGGGATTTAGGAAGAGATAACTCTTCGTCTGGACTAGTAAGTTCTTCAATAGAAATAAGGACAGATGGAAGATCTTAAGTGACAATATTTCTTACCCTAGGTGAACCAGGATTGCTAGAAGTTGGTGTAACAAATACTGAGGATGTTTCAAAAATAGAAGATGCTGATTCGGACTCAAATTTAAGATCTAGGCAAGTTCTTGGAAGAAAATATGATAACCGAAACTAAAATTGGTTTAGAAATATATTCTATTAGGTGTTTGATGATCAAATTGAACAACTAGTTATGTTCAACATTTGATCATTCTACTACTACCGAGATGATACTAGAGCATATGACGTGTCGACTGGTGTATTAGGTTTCTGAAGTCGATTGTCTTCAACAATTCTGCGATTAAATATTAACTAATCACATGCAAACAAAGAAAATTTCAATGAAAACACCTAAAGTCTCTAAAGAAACAAACAGCTGAATCACACGCTTAAAAAATCTAAGAGTTCAAACCACACACAAACAGTAACTTTCCGTACTAAAAACACTAGTTGGTGATGAAATCAAACTTAGTAGAAATTATCTGTGAAAGGCGGTTGGAGCGATTTGCAAACAACGCAACAGCAAACAAACTGACACAAGTTTCTTATGAAAACCATCGATATGAAGAGCACCCCAGTCAATGAAGTCTGATACGCTTGGTCATACAGTATGATGAGATCTCCTTCAAAATGCCTTGGAAATAATCTTGAGTTTTTAAGACACTAGGCCACCAAAAATAACAAACAAGCGGGAAAAATCTGTGATCGATAGGGTATGCAAGCGAAACCAACAAAGCTCAATCCTTAGGCGGCTCGACATAGTTAATGAAAAGGTATCTCTGAGAAATGACGAATATAAACGATAGTTAATCAAGGAGTTACCATTGTAATCGCGCATTATCTTCTATCTTCCCAGTAACAGATTGAATATCTCAAGGGATTAGGACATGATCTAAGTGATTAGATTCTTTACAAACTTCCTAGATTGTACAATTGTAATTGGTTTTTTCCTACACAAGATTTCTGTACTTGTTTGTTTTTACTATCTTGGAGAGTTAATTACTCCCTACTCCAAGATACTAGCCTAAGCTATGTTGGTGATAAGAGCCCTAGAAAATAAAAATATTGCTAGATGAATTTTAATTAAGCGTTACTTTTATGAGATGTTTCTTAAGTCAATAGGTATGAAATGAAACTTTGATGGTGTGAAGACTCAAATTCCAAAAACACTAAAAGTGCACCTAAAAATGATAATAAATTCGTTTTCTTTCAATGAAATTCTAGCTAAAGAAAGAGTTCGAGAATGCAATTCTTTTAAGAAACACTTCTTTCTTCAAACGTAAAGAACACCCAAAAGAAAATATTTTTGTCTTTTAAAAAATAACTCAAAATGAGACAGATTATCAAAGCTCACAATAAAATCCTTTCACTTTCAAAAACTTGAAACTACAAAAAAAATTTCCTTCAAAAGAAATCTACAAATTTGAAAAGCACTCAAAACTATAAAACTAATGTTGAGATCTACAAACTTTAAAAATTGAATTGAATAAAATCTTTAATATTTTTGAAGAATGTTTTACTTAGTTGTTCAGCAAAATAAGGATCTGTTTGTCCAGAATAACAAACAGATAAAAAACACTCAGATATGTTTTTATAAAAAATGAAATTCAAAACCCTATAAAAAAGTTTTTTCGAAGATTTACAAAGAAATAAGCAGATCTATTTCTTAATAAAAGATGGATTTCACAATCAGGTTAGACTTAGCAAAAAAGGCAAAAATACCAATGTAATCTAAGGTACTTCAAACTGCCAATGCTTCGAATCACTACAAAGACCAAGTGAAAAGAAATCCAAAACGCAAAACTTCTAGAAAATCATCAAAACACCAATACTGTTGGAATTCATTCACAAAAAGCTTTTGACAGAAACAATCATCAAACTGGGTAGAAAACAAAAAATCTAAATCAAAATAAAGACAAACTGAAGAAATAAATCTGGATTTTTTCAAAATTTTAACAGGGTCCGCAGGAGTCCATAATTAACAGGTGCGATCCCGCAATGTTTACTCAAAGAAAGTGCGAGACTACCTGCACTGTGCAAAAAGACAAAGTGCGGTCCCTAGAAAAATTAAAGAAAAACATAAAATATTTCAAGATTTTCAAAAACAGAGAAAACCTAAGCTACCCAGGGAGATGTCTATCAATCAAAAACAAGGAAAAACTTTTCCTCAAATCAAAATAAAAGAGAACCAAAAAAAATAATTTTCTTCCCCAGTGGAGTCGCCAATTTGTTGTATGGATTAATCAATCTTGCAGACAAGACCGATCTCCCTAGTACTAAAAGTATCTAGCAAAAAAAAACCAAATAAACTAATCTTTCTCTAAGCATATATGGTTCACAAGAAGCTCTATAGAGGTGTAAAAGACTTACCGTATCTCCAGCGCTTGTTTGAAGTCGTTGTTGTCCCTCGTGCACTTGAAGGAATTATCTTTGTAAACCTGCAGTCACAAACAAGCAAAATATTAAATAACACCTGTATAGAAATCATCATAAATCATGCTTATCATAGTGATCAAGGAGTCTATGAAATAAACCATTAACTAACAGCTTATTGAGAAAAATGAATATATTTGTATTAATTTCAAAAGAAGAAAAACCTTATAACCTTAGCCTTGATGTTGAACAGGCCTTCCCAAGGTCCGAAGCAGGAGTCTCCTCTAATTTGAAAAGCTCTGCACTCCTCCAACTGAGACAAATAGAGGTGTGTGATCTCTCCTCACAAAAATCTTAGTTAGATGAGTCTGAATCCCAATAGCACTTAACCTCAAATATTCTAAAGCTTGAACTCCCTTTGAGGCTACCCAATGCCTCTTTTTATAGTGGAAAAGAGGAGGTTTTCAGTTCCAACTATGAAGGGATAGAATCCTCCTTCAAAGGGATAAGCTCCTCACATCAAGGGGTTAGCTCCATAAGGTAAGGGATACATGAACCTCATAAGAGCGGTTCTTCCACCGCAAGATATTTTCTAGAAGCTTCTAGAATTTACTAAAAATGAGCTTTTCTGAGTTTACTTGCACCTTTTTAATCTTTACAAGGGTCCGCACCTATAACACAGAGAAAGTGCGTTCAGGTACACAGAAGACATGAACATTAGGTGCGGGACTGCAGGCAAGATATAGAGAAAGTGCGACACCAAAGTTAAGGAGATTTTTAGGAACTTTTCTATGATTTTCAAGGCTTGACATGAGGAACTAATATGTTAGACATGCAAAGGAGGAAGTATGAGTGATAATGAGCTCATACACATAGCAGAATTTCAGGATGACAATTTTCAGTGCAATAGGGTAGAAACTCAAGATGATGGTGCTTAAGGGGCCCTTCTATGCTGATCTATCCAAACCTGAAAACAAGACATATACTTATGCATTCACCATATGCAAAATTATCATATAAATGGTGGAAAAAAATGAGTTGAATTTTAATATATCTACCTATGCATTTGAAACATAAATCTTCCTTTGAACCCATAACATGTTCATGATAAGAAAATTAAAAGCTATCCTAACTTTTCTAAGAAATCATAAACTGAAAAGATATTTGTTTTGTTGTGGAATGCCTTCCTCCTCAATATACAATGGAAGAGGTGCGAGAGGGAGGCTTAGCAACACAGTTCTAATATTTTATATGCTACCAGCAATGCAATGGAAGAATTCAACTATTGAAGCATAAAGGAAAGTCACACATGTACACAAGAGATACTAAAGCCAATGGATTTGGCCCTAACCCTAAATATCAACTCCCTGAAATCAACTATGTGGGAAATAAACCAAATTCTCATGTTATTTCATAACGAGTTGTATACATAAACAAGGAAAGTTAGAAATGTCTAATGCAAAGCCAAGGGAGCTCTTCCTGCCTATAAAATTTGAATCCTAATGACCTCTTTCTTTTGTCTATTTATGCTAGAGGGTAGCTACCAGCAACTCCCTAAAAAGTAGGTCTTTGTTCCCTTAGAACTCGAGAGAAGTGGAGCTTGGCTCCTTCTTATCATTCACTTTCTCAGTTGCCTCTAACTTCCACCTGTTGGAGGAGGACCTTGAAGATATATTGGCAAATTTTAGGGTTTAAGGAGGGGATCAACCTCCCTATAATTACTCTTCTTTGTCTACGCTGATCCTTGATGTCGAATCCTTCTAAAAAAATGGCATTATTCCCTTCATTTTCCTACATTTAAACCATATTAGGCCTCAAATCATGATAACCCTTCTTACACCATTTTCAGTAAGGAAAATATCACAAAATTTAATTAAATGTGTGTGGGAGAGAGTAATTGAGCTTAAAATGTGACATTTTAACTCCTTAGAATATACCTAATAATGACTGTCATCATCTGCTATCACATAATGTAGATAAATCTACAATCTAGTAGGTATCGTCTACTATCACATAACATTAGTAAATATGTGATTTAAGAGTGAGTCCAACAAATACAATTACACAATTTAAGAGGACGAAAATACACATATGAAATGGCGTACAAAGTTACAAAACCTAGTACATATCCCAAATATTTGGAATCAACATAAATTTCTTCATTAATATTTGGTAAAGGAATACATGTCACACTCCCAAACTAGTGAGATTTTTCAGAACATTAACAAGCTTTGGAAAAGGAAAATTGAACCCAACATGGAACCTCCTCTATGAAAACAAAATTGAAAACCCTTGAACACATAATTGGGAACCTAAAAAAAACAGAATTTGGGAACCTTTTTAATGGGTTTCTTATCCCCTTTTATAGGGAGAACGCAAACAAAACCACTTACAAAATATCTTTAAGTGCTACAATTTTCTGAACTACACGAATGTCTTAGTGTGTGACTAGACTAACTATCCTAATGATTACATGAAAAAATTGATTCTTTTCTTGAAAAGTAAAATTTATGAAAACATGAAAAACAAGAGGTGTCAATATTGACACAAGAAAATATGTCTATGTTGAATCCTTTGATTTCCCCTGATCTAGCCACACCTCTGCCATTGTATTCCTCCACTATTACATGCCAATTCGTCTATCACTTTCTCCCTTTAACTGCTTCAATTATGCCCTTTTTGGAGCTAGACATTATTGAGTTTGTTTTGTTGTTGAAGGTGCCTTGGATTGAGATGCCAACCCATCCATCCTCCATACTCGATGTATTTTGGTATCAGAGCCTTCATATCTCTTAAATTCATGCCATACTGAAACTTGAGAGCCACAACTTACCGTAACTTGGTTTAAAAGAAATATTATGAAAACCTAACCTTACGATGCCTTTAGCCATTTTTTTGTTAGCTCCTCATCACTTATGCACCATAGGACCATTGTCTATGACAACTGGTATATCACTTACGTGCTGCATTATTGGCTAATTCATCTATCGTCACTCTATTTAAACAAAACATTACAAAACCATGAAGTTTCGATGTCTTTAGCTCCTCTTCTCTTATCGTTCTTATCACATTTATTCCAGAAAATTGGGTGCCATGAACAATGGCTTGGAACTTGGGTGCTAAAGCCTTTGATCTCCTCTTAGGGGTCTATCTCTTAGTGTTATCCACTCTTGCCTTTGGTTTTTCGGGTTCCCTCAACCAAATTCCAACAATGCATCGTAGATCCTTTCCTCAGAATTTATTGAAATTTAAATTAAAACAAAACTATGATGTATCGATGTTTCAAAATTATTCATAGCGCTTAGGTGATCAGCCTTAGTTTCAACCCTTAGTTATTTTGATTTCCCATGACCAAGTGTCATTAAAAATCAGAGCTCCACCATCAAATAAAAAATTTCATTTAAAACAATACAACAGGAGTTACAAAAAATCCAACCTCTGAAGTGACGTCATGTTGATGTCGTCATCTCCATGTGGAGCCTCCTTGATGCTGAAAAGTGTTACATGGATTCGCCCCACTAGTCCACCAAAAAATGCTAAAGTTGGCTACCACATGTCCACTGTAGGGCCACGTATGCTTCTTAGGGAAAATAGCCTACTTGCATGTTTCTTATCAGAGGATAGAGAAAGGGTCCTTGGGGTCCTTTTTTTTTGCAATGATTTTCTTTGTAATTCCTCTTCTACAAGAACTCAAAATTTCTTAATGAATTTCATTTGTTAAGGAGTTACAAAACTATGATGTCTCAATATCAATTTTCTCCTAGGTTTGTCCTCCCCATATTAGGTTTTGATATTGTTTAGGTTATTATAACCTCTTCACCTACCCTTTTGGTATTGAAGTGTTGAGCCTTCTCCGAAATCAACATCTCGATGGTCGGCATTTCCCTTTAAATTTATACCTCCAAATTTTGACTCTCCTTTTGTTAGCCAACCAAAATTTTTCACCATTCCTCCTCTGTACCATGGATAAATAATAGAACTAGTTTCCACAAATGCAAGGTGGTATGACAAATAACAACATTGACTCCAATTAGAGATAATGCATTGTTAGAAATTCATTGAGAACATGTTGATTAATAGCCTTCACCATTGTGCATGGAGTCATTTTATTCAGGTGTATATAGAATAAATACAGAAGCAGTAAGAATTTAAAACATTGCTAGTATATAAAATGGCCCACCAGTATATATAGTGAGTGAAAATGGACCTTTTTAATGTTGAAAATATAGCTTGAGAAATTTTCCATTCATAGGCATTTCAAGCACCTCACCATCCAATTTTCATGTAAAAAATGTGTTGTTTCCTTTTGCTTCATATATTTTGAAAATTTCAAATCACAAAGGATCAAACTTCCCATTCTTTCCTTTGTCCTCTCTCCTAACATTCCATCTGAGTACCAAATCTCCTCATTGTGAGGATTTGTCCCTTGCCTTTTTGTTGAAAAGTGCCTTCATCTTTTCCTGATATTTAATCATATTCTAAGTTACCTCCCCTCTAGTTTCCTGAAGTTCTATGAAATAATTTATTCTCATGGTAAGAGGATCTGGCTCCTCCTCAACAGCTTGTAGAATGTTAGCCATTGGCTTGGATAGTTGGATAGGGAATATTGAAGTCTTCCCATATACCAATTCAAAATGAGACTTCTAGCTTAACCTCTTGGTAGTGAATCTGTTAGCCCATCGAGTAAATTTTGTTTGTGAGTCCTATTTTTTCTGATTTTATGACACGGTATTTTTCAAAATCCTCACTAGAGTTGTATTTGAAGACTTAATGAGTCCATTTCCCCATGGATAGTAGGTGGTGTATTTTCCCATGACGATGTTGTATTTTTGGAAAAAAATGAAAAACTTGGCAGACTTAAAGACCTAAGCATCGTGAGTGATAATCTTCTTTGGACATCCAAATATAGCAAGGATATATTCCTCCATAAACTTAATGACCACTGAATCGATTGCATATTAGGCTTGGATGGACTCCACCCATTTTGTGAAATAATAACTTGATGTATGTATCCATTTGTGTTGACCACTTGATGGTAGATGTATTTCTCCTATGAATTCTAGCCACAATTTCCTGAAGGGATCCCCCACAAAAAAAGGATTAGGGAGAGGGGCGCTAACTTCTACTTCTTTGAAAAAATCCAACATTTCTTAGAGGCACTAACATATATATGTAACTCACCGAATAGTTTTGACCAATAGAAACCATCTTTGAGTGTTTTATGGGTCGTGGCTCTCAAGTTGTAATGTGCACCAAAAACATAGTTATGGAATTAACCAATCACCTTTGGAATCTCTTATTCCACTAAAAATATAATCAAAATTCCCAATGGGTCCTTTCAATATAGCTGGTGATTCGAGATAAAAAACTTCTGGCCTTGGAGCCTCAAGGCCATGCATTTAACTTTATCAAAATTTACTAGGAACTTCATAAAAAGAAAATGATGGGCAATATATTTATACCAATGTGAGGCGAGATACTTCATCTCAATATTATGTGTTGAGGATACAATGATTTTCTTCCCCTCTTCTCCTTTACCTTCTTCTTCCATATTTTCCAATAGGTTTATGCCCAAGTCCTAGCAGCTAGCCTCCAATAATATATTCACTAATCCCTGCCCCTTGATCAACTTAGTGGGTTTGATATCCATGTCATATTCTTGAATCTTGGAAATCCAATTCCCTCTCTTGCCTTCATTGTCACCTTTCACAATATTATCTTTCACAGCAACTGTCGGGACATAAGTGAGCTATATTGGACTACAAGACATAAATTTGAAAGGCCTTTAGGGATTTTACCAAGGAATAGGTATGTTTCTTCAAGATATTATACTTTAGCTCCACTTCTCACAACACCTAGCTGAAAATAATAATTGGATACTCCTATCCTTCAACATTTATTTGTAATAAAATCATTTCCACCATGTTAGGAGAGGCAAAAGAGAAAATGAGGAATGACCTCTGATAGTCTAGGCTAACTAAGACTGGGGCTTCTGCAAAATATTTTTAAATTCTTGGGAATGGCTCCTGGTCCTTATTTAACATTTCTATGGTTGTTTTGAAAATTTCAACATAGTTTGGTATGCATCCTATCAGAAAATTTAGCCTACCCAAGAAAACCCAAATCTCCTTCCTTTCCTTGGTAATTGAATATTATAAATAACATCCACCCTTTTGGGATTAATTTTCACTCCTTCCCTTGCCACAATGTGGACCAATATCTTCTCTTCACTTGAAGAAAACTATGTTTTTTGGGGGGTTTAAGGATATACCATACCTTCTAGATGTTTCAAAAGAGAGTTGCAAGTGCTTGAGGTGATCTTCCTCTGATTTAGAGAAAACAATTATGTCATCCAAATATATTACTAATAATTTATCCCACTCTCTAAAAAATTATATATCCATCGTTCTTTGGAAAGTATCTCCAACATTTATTAGGCCGAAAGGAATTTTGACATACATAAAAGTTCCCCAAGGTGTAGTAAAATTTGTCTTTTTATGATCCTTTGGGTGTACAATGACTTGGTTGTATCTAGAGAAACCATCCATCGTCAACATTCACGAATACCCTAACAATTTTTGTAGAATATAGTCCTTTTTAGGAAAAGGGTATTTATCTTTCAGTGAGGCCTTATTTAGATTTATGGAACCCACACATAGCATTATTTCCACAATATTTTCCTGAATGGGACTAAAGTTTCCACCCCCTCTGAGTACCTCAAAGGAACAATAATCTTAGCATGTAACAACTTCATCACCTCATTTTTAATTGATGGAAGTAATAGAGGATTAATCTGCCTAATCTTATAGTTATATGGCTTCACCCCAGTTTTTAGAGGAATTTTGTGTTATATGACACTGGGATCAAAAGTAATCAAATAATAATATGACCAAGGAAACACATAAATGTAATTTTTTTGTACCTTAGGAGATAGTTCCTAGATGCTAGGGAAACAGTGCCTGAGACATTTTAGAACTAGATAAAAATAATGAAATTAGTTGTCGGAGTACATGCCATGAATGCTTGTAACCAAAATTTCTAGTTTGAAACCCTAGCCTTCTAAATAGAATGTCTAGAGGCTATGAGAATTGTAGGGTGGATATGTAGAAAATAAAATGAAGAAGATAGAGTTTTGGCACAGGTAATTAAGAATCTGTGCTTCAACTCTGTAGAAAGAATGATGGATGAAGAAGAAGAATATGACTGTGATTCCCCATATGTGGAGCGCTTCATTAAGGGCTTAAAGGCTAATTGTTAATGATTACAATGCCATTTTAATTATTAAAATGAATAAAATTCATTAAAGCATAAACTAAAGCGTCAACTGGATCTTACACTGTCTAGGAGAGGAAAAACATGTACGAATGTTGGGACACATGAGAAAAACTATTACTCCAACACAAATGTTAGAATCAAGCTGACATATATTATTTAGGCTTCCACAAATATTCTGGTTTATAATACTTAGTCATGTAGATTGGAATCTGAACCCCTCTATTGTCTCATTTATCATATTTTATTCTTTCCCTCCTCCAAATGTCATAATCAGTTTCAAAAATTGATTTTGGGAACAATTAACAAGTTGAATTCTTTTTGAAAATATTTACAAAAAGAAAACAACGTATTCAATATTATATATAATATATAGTTTTTATTTTCCTTCGTTATGAAATCATACCCTATACTGTTAAATATTTACAATATATGAAATCAAGTTTTTCAGAAAAATATGTATATATGAACTTAAAATAGGTATGTGCTAGTTTTCAAATAAAAGCTTAACCATTTGAATGTGTGGGACCCTGTTGATTTCACGTGAGCCATATGGCATTAACCAAAACCAAAATCCGTTTACAGGATCACTCATTCCATTTTCTGGAATATAAGAGGGTGATGTTGTATTGAATTGTTGTCATCGATATCTCCGGTGAGAAGTATGAGAAAAACGCTTATGGTATCACTCTTTTGCATAAATTATGTGCAATTTGTCCTGTCGTAAACCCATTGGATCAAGGTTTGGAGATCAAATTTCTCCTGTACGATACAAATCTTTAACCTACTTGTATTACCAATTGAATAAAAAATGAATACTCGCTACAGGTAAAAAATTATTTTGGTCTTTGATCCACAATTGACACAACCAAAATTCCAACTTCCAATATGAATTCTGAAGGTGTTGTACTAGACTGCATCTTGTTTTGTAGCTGGAAAACTGGCTCAACGTCATTTCTATATTTTGTTTTTTCTTCAGACGTATATATTTCTTGAACATTTCATTTTTCATCAAATAATCACATAGCCTTAATATCGTGAACTTCAATAACATGAATCCAGATACCAATAGTAACAGATCCATATAGGGGATAAAACTTCCCAAATGTATCACTGTCCACCATCAAAATTCTAGCTATATCGGCATACTCCAAAGAAACATCAAGTAGGTATCGACCATAAGAGTCTTCCCAAGAAAAAAATCAGAGTTGATACAACCTTTAAGAGTTTTCATGCATCACCATTGAGTCCAAACTAGTCCAGAGTATTTTCACAGCTCTTTATCCTGAAAGGACCATTACTTGATATTATACAAAACACAGTAAAGTATCTTAATCCCTCCTCATAACTTCAAACTTCAATTCCTACATATTGTCTTGTACCATCGGTTATATATTTTGATGTGCGTCAAAACTTCCATAGGATCACTTTCCCTTTGCACAAAATCAAAGAGGAAAATTGCTGATATGCAAATTGAATTTTACAGAGTCTTTCATAGAGTGTTGGGCATTTCTTATGAAAATGGGTGCTTGAAGGAACTGGAAAAAATTATGAAACTATTTCGAATTTGTCAAAATTTCCCATGTTCAAGTCAATTGAGGCATTTCTGCAAAAAATCCAAGTCACAGATTTTTAAAATTTTCTCTATTTGGCCATAATAAGCAATTTAAATTATTGACCTTGGACTGCTTTCGTTTTCTGTGTATGTGATTTTTGCTGTCAATTGAAATTTGAATTTTGGACTCGTCATAAATTTCCCAGTGAAACACCACAACTTGTAGTTTTGACCTCTGATGGATTGCCAATTTTTGTTACATATAGCACTTCTTTATCTGATGTAATCATCAAATCAAGCCTTCTATCACAAAGGTTATCCTTCTTCAATTAATATATGTAAAAATCATGTCAGATCCAATATTCCAATGTGGTTGGCACAAGATGAGACAACAACTTTTGGAGCAGAGAAAGGCCCTGAGTGCCTCTTTGGAAAGTTGAGAACACTTTTAAGATCTGAATTAGAGCAGATGAATTCGATGCCCAATGCATCCAGACAAAGAGACAATAAAAACCCTCCTTAACCGACCCAATCACAACTAGAATAAAAGTCTCCTTGTGGAAACGAGCACAAGATATTCTCAATGCATATTGTCACCTTAGTTTCAAATGCTAGGTTTCCTTCATTTTCAATTACTTAATTGCACCATTCTCCTTATTGAGTACAATCCAAAAACTATCCCTGATACTTGTAATTGACACTTTTAAAACTTATTTGGAAATTCTTCATTTGATTTAAGAAAATATATGCTATTCAAGTTATCAGAGACCACAAGGACATTCCAACGATACACCTAAATGCCATGAAAGAAAAACCTAGATTCAGGGAAAGCAGTAAGTTATTGAAATGCTTTTGTGAGGCTTTCATATTTATTGAAAACTGTAACTTCATTATTGAATAAGACTGCAATATATTCTCCAATTGCATATAAAAAAATTAATCTCTCCCCATTCCCGAAATAGTGTCCTCTACAAGTTAACCAACCAATATTGCATTGTTTCAGCCATTTGATTGGAAAACCGCGGAATATACTTCTATGGTTATGATTAATTTCTTCATCCTTTATACAAGACACGTCAATAACTCTAGGAAACATCCCAACATAAATCATGTTACATAAAATTTCATCAAATGAGATTCCAGTAAAGATGGCATCCCAATGTGATGTAAATCATCTAGTAATTTCCCAAGAACAAAATGAGAAAAAAATGTCAAGAGTCAATGACCATCACTTGGACGATATATATTGTGCTCCATATTTCTCCAAAAATGAAAGAGAATAACAAAATGCCAACATTATGTTGCATACAATGGCTACAACTTACTGTATGTTCTAATCTGTTCTCCAATATCTCCTTGCACAGACATTTGCACAGGATGTTCATACAATTGATTATGTGAATTACTGGGTATTATTGTGGGTGGATATGGAACCGTTAGGAAGTATGTAGACATTTTTTTTTTAGAATCAGAATTGTTGGAAAATGTTAACAAGTGCCATAAAAATTTGCAATTTTAATCTTTTGAATATTTTAATATTTTAGTTGTGCCAGATTGGGCCACAACATACTCCTTGAAAAGTTCCAGGTACCCTTGTTTGTATTCCTTAGGAACTCCCTTATCTAATTTAGTGATTCTAGGATCTTCTTCGGTACCAATATTAGAATCCTCCACCTCCTCCTTGAGCTCTTGTTCAGCTGGATTAGCAACTACTTCATTTCTGTTGAAGAGGCTTTCCAATGGAACCAACCCTCTATGGATGATATTTCCTTTTAGTTGAAAGATTTTGTGACTAACAATAGATCCTTCCCAACTGGCTTGTTGTTCCTATAGAAGCTTCTTTCCCTCCTGGTCAATCACCATGTTTGATAATTCCCAAACAATCTCCCTAAAGTGCTTGATCTATTTTTCATCCTCAAAAACCTGTCAATACCTCACATTGTCTACCACTGAAGGCCTGTACCTGACCTAAACTTTATATCTGAGAAAGAGGTCTTGAGGGGGTCTGAAATTACTAGCCGGAATTTCCAAAGAGTCAACCATCCAATTTCATTCTATGGGAAATAACTGAATATTAAAGGATAAGAAATTTTTTTCAACCAAATCCCATATCTCGTTCCTTTAGGACCTCAATCTCAAGTGCTTGGTTTGGAATTGATTTTTTATTTTCTTCACCACTGGCTCTGAATCACCAAACAAATTCAAGAAACCAATGTTAAGTTTTCTAGCAGCTTGCATCCCTAAAAACAACACTCTATATTCAACAACATTTTTTGTGGCCTCAAACTCTAGCTTAAAAGATAGAGGGATCAAGCTACCTTCTAGAGATACCAATAACACACTCGCCCCATTTCCTTCCTTAGAATAAGCACCATAAAATTACAATTTTCATACCCTTTCATAATCCAATGGTTGTTTACTCAGCTGAGTTGAACATTCCAGTGGGGTGTCTCACATGATTTGAAAATCTTCTTCTAATAGAAGACAATAAAAATCCTTCTCTTTACCATACACATGAGAATTGTTTAAACAATATTCCTTTGTAATTATCTTCACAAACCTAGATTCACAATATAGTCGACACTCCTCTCCACCAAATACAAGAATGGTAGCATATGTTAGATCTAGTTTAACGAAACCCCAATTTTTCATTCCCCATACCTAGACAAAAGCATACCAAAACGTGTAGGGATGTCAACAATTATAATGTCCATTACTACATTATTTATTGGGATTTGAGCCAAATTGACCAATAGATCTTTGATCATACCCAAACACTTCACCTTAGAATAAAAGGAGTGAAGATATTTGTATGGTTTTCTTATCTGTAGTCCAAACTATTGCATCATAGATAATGGAATTAAGTTATGAGATGCTCCATAATCAAGCATAAAATTGTGTAGTAGCAGGTCATGAATTACCAAGGTGACATAAAATGGGGCAATGGAAGAGTCCCATTCTTCCACATGGGGTCAAAATAAAACCATGGGCATCTCTTATTGCAAGTTAAGGTTGTCCCACGAGAGGGTACTGGTGGGTGAACTCATGAACTAAGACACCTGACCTTTATAATTGGGTTGTTTCAATAATTCAATCAAAGGGAAAAATACTTTTACTTTCTCCAACTCTTTTTGAACACTAATGGTAGAGGGATACTTATCAATTCTAGTACACTCGACATGTTTTTAATTATCATTGCAGATTGGATTTATCAATGGGGGAAATTGGTATACTTTGGAGGCTCTATACTCATTTAGAATGGGATTGGAGGATTCTTTTTTAGTTGGTGAGACAGGGTTGAGTGGTTTCTTCCCTTTAACTAATTTCTTAGGAGAACTCGGATGAAGAGCTTCCTCATTCTGATCTTACCCCCTGGACCTTTTCCAGGATGATCTGATATCATATTTCCTGTATAACTGGGCTTGCATGAATTCAACAAGATGTTTGTAATAACTATCTATCTCATCATCATCCACTAGGGCCTCAAAATAATCCCCTTGTCCTTCAAGTTATTCTAATTAATTTTCTCCATCTGAGAGAGAAAATAATTGTTTTTCTTGAACTTTTATAGTGTCTTCGACTATATCCTCAAGATCATCTATTAACTACAAAGGAGGATGAATATGATCTTATTGATCTTTTATCACTCTTTGCAAGAGATGTAAAAGCAATCTCCTATATTTGGGGTTAAAATTTATGTTAGCATTTGGTTGAATTTTTCGAGAAGGTTTCTTCTTCTCTAACTCTAGTTTTACTAGTTTGTTAGACAAATTTCTTATTAGCTTGTTCATATCCTATGACTTCTATTCTTTAGTTTCCTTTAAATTTCATGAACATATGGCTTCTTCCTTTCCTCTCCTTCTGTCACCCTATTCTCCGAGCCAAACTCGGGTTCAAAGGCTCCAGCAAAAACCACTTTTGAAATATCATATGGAGGTCTAATTTCAACGAGAAGACTATTGTATAATTTACTAAACCTATTTATAAATTTTGAAACATATTCATTCTTTTCTTCTTCATTTCCTTAAATTCTCTAAGAATATATCGATGGTCCCTTTTATCTGCCCATTTATGCATGAAAGAGTTCTCCATCTCCTCCAAAGTATTAATTGAATCATTTGGTAGGATCTTGAATCATTTCCCGGTCTCCCCATTGAGAAACTGAATAAAGAGCCTTAGGAATAAGAAAAATGTTTGACATTCAAATTCGCAAAAAATGTAAATAAAATATCTATATGATTTTGGGTTGAAATATAATCCTCTCGAGGGAACCGTGGTGGGATTTTAGGTAATCTTGAGACATACCATTAGAGGTTTTTGTATGTTGATTGAAGCATATTTATTGTGTAGAAAGCTAGGGAAAACTATGTTTTGCAATGGAGGTGGTAGAAGTTTTACCATGGGGCCTGGTTGAGGATTTGTATGTATTATGTATATATGGAGTTGAGATGTAATGCTAGCAGTGTTCTTAGTAGGAATATTTATGGGTATATCTTTGATTTCTTCTACTTTCGGGTGGGTCGAGAATATGAAAAGAGGTGTACTCATAGAAGCTTCATCAGATTTGACTTTTAAGGAAAATGAGATAAACAGTTTGTCGCGTTCTTATTAATATTCCAATGCTTTGGAAGCAGACTTGAAGTAACTTATCCAGGTCTTCAGAGAGCTACAATTTAACACTTCAGGAAAGGATATTATAGGTTATGGATTAATGGGGGTCTTTCTTTCCAAATCCTCCTGGATACGATTTTTTGAGGGCCAAATATATGGGGATGTTTTTATTGAGAAGTATCAGAGTAGGTATGATGCCTTTTGAAAGAGAAGTTGGTAAAATAAGGATTTAAATAGTGGAGTCACCAACGTGAGAGATCTTAAACCCAATAATCCTTTTCTCACATTACAAAAGGAATAGAAATATGCCATACCAATGGAAAAATATTATGATTCGTTCCCCAACAACGATGCTAGAAGATGTTTTAGCTCCTAGAGAAAATCTTCGGTTCGAGGAGAGTTCAGTGAATAGGACATCTTAGTCTCACTTGAAGATAAATCAGTGCATATCAAGAGATAAATGTAAAACGGTTTAGAATTTTGGTTCAATTAACTTTGTTAGAGGCATATTTAGTATTCCCATAAACAACATATCATTCCCAAGAATAAATGTTAAGGTTTGGTGGTCGAAACATAGAGAATGTAGCTTAATTTTTTCGTTGCAATAAATACGGAAAGGAGAAATATAAGGGAGGAACCTACCGTAGAGGGATGCTCGAACACAAAATCCTATGTAATAAATCCGAGTAGAATTATGGAGAGGTAAACAAAATTAAGTTCATAAATTATGGAGCACTTTTTAAGGCTTCCAACTCTATATCTCACTAGTATTTTCTATGACCACATAAAGAATATAAACAACAAATCCAGTAGGTATACTATGCTATACATAACATTAGTAAATCTCTGATTTAACAGTGAATCCAACATCTATAATTACACAATTTCATAAGAAGAAAATACACATATGAAATGACATACAAAGGTAGAACAAATACTACATATCCAAAATTCTTGGAATCGCGAGAAACTTCTTCAATAATCTCCAAGAATAGAATACATGCCACAATCCTAAACTAGTGAGATTTGCATAATAATAAAAACCTATGGAAAAGGAAAATGGAACCCAAATTGGAAAACCTCTGAAATAGAATATGGGAACCTTTTTAATGATTTTCTTCTCCCCTTTTATAGGAAGAACTGAAAAAAAAACACTTAAAAAATATCTTCAAATTCTATAGCTGTCAGAACTACACAACTATCTCAATGTACGACTAGCCTAACAATCCCAATGATTACAAGAAATAATTTTTTCTTTTCTTGAAAAGGAAAATTTACGAACAAATAAAAAACAAGAGGTGTCATGATTGACACAAAAAAATATATCCATGTTGATACCTCTGATTTCCTTTGATTTGTCCATGCCTCTTCCATTATATTCCTCCACGTTACATGCCAATTCCCCTATCGCTTTCTCCCTTTAAGTTCTTCAATTTCCCCCTTTTTGGAGTTGGACATGGTTGAGTGTGGTGGTGTTGAAGGTGACCTAGACTTGGTTTTCGACCCATCCATCCTCCATACTCTATTTATTTTACTATCGAAGCCTTCAAATCTCATAAAACCATGCCATAGTGAAACTTCAGATCCACAACTTATCGTAACTTTGTTTAAAGGAAACATTACGAAAACAAAACTTTCCAATGCCTTTAGCCATTTTTTGCTTAGCTCCTCATCGATTATGCACCATAAGACCACTTCATGTCACCATCAATATAAAACTTAAGTGCTACAGTATTGGAGACTTCATCCATCATACCTAGATTTAAAATAAACATTACGAAACCATGAAGTTCTGATGTCTTTCACTCCTCTTATCTTAGCTCTCTTATTTCCTTTCTTCAAGAGACCCAGGTTCCATAAGAAATGGATTTTAACTTGGGTGCTAAAGCCTTCGAGATCCTGCCAGGGGTCTATCTCTTAGTGTTATCCACTCTCTCCCTTGGTTCTTTGGGTTTCCACAATCAAATTCCAACAACGCATCAAAACTCCTTTCCTCGAAAGTTCTTCAAATTGAAATTAAAGGAAAGTGACGATGTAATGATGTTTTGAAATTCTTCATAGCACTTAGGTGCTTGGCTAAGGTATGCTCCCTTAGTTATTTTGGGTTCTTGTGAGCAAGTTTCATTCAACGTCGAAGCTCCACCATCGAATAAAAAATTTCATTTAAAATAATATGACAAGAGTTAAAAAAATTCCAACATGTGAAACCCCACCTCAAACGTGACATCATGCTGATGTCATAGTATACACGTGGTGCCTCCTTTATGTTGAAACATGTAACATGGATTTTCCCCACTATGTCACCCAAAAATGCTGAAACTAACAACCATCTATCCACCGTAGGGCCGCGTATGCTTCTTGGGGCCAATCACTTAATATCATGTGTGTTCTCGGAGGAGAGAGAAATTATCGTTGGGGTCCTTTAGTTTTACCTTGTAATTTCTCTTCTCTGTGACCTCAACACTTTTCAAAGAATTTCATTTGTTAAGGATTCATGATACTTTGATGTTATAATATCACTTTTCTCTAAGGTTCATCCTCCCGATATTGGGTTCCAATATTGTTGAGGTTATGATATGATCTTCACCTGCCCTTCTAATATCAACTCCCAAAATGATGAGCCTTTTCCTAAAATGGCATCCTGATGGTTGGACTTTCCCTTTTGATTTTGACCTCTAAATTTCGACTATCCTTTTTTTAGTCAACTAAAGTTTGCACCATTTTTCTTATATACCAGGGAAGAAAAATAGGACCATTTATCACAAATGCAAGGTTGTATGAAAGATAACAACATACAAAATCATCAATGTTGATCACCTGCCTCTGCAATTCATGTTGAAATAAGGAATTCTATATAATTTCTACCATAAAGAATGAAACATATACTTGCAACAATTCCACTTGAACCTCAAAGATAAGAGGAGCAACACTAATTATGTTTTAAAGTACCTCAGTTAGCCAGTAGTTGTTCCCTTAACCATAATTCTTAACTCTTATGGGAATGAGACATTTGGGTGATCACAATTTTGCAATAGTGGCCCTAAATTCATGACAACATATCTTGATTGTTAGAAAATAAGGTCTATAATTCCACCTCTATGATGCACTCTTATGCTACCTAGGCTACCTTTTTGTTCCTCCAAGTGAGTGAGCCTGCAAGAGGATCTAGGAGGCACATTATAGTTAAGTGGTAAGGAAATTTGATATGGAGAATGAAATAGCGGTACTTCAAGAGTATTTGTAATGCCCTTCTCTAGTTGATATGAGATTTTCATCATCGTTTCCTTGACATATCAACTGACTTATACACTATCCTCTAACATCATTAGTATGATGATATGGAATTTTTACATATTTTGAGGAGACATGTATTTGAGGCATCTCTGAAGGGTAATGGATTTTTTCCATTTCAGTGACTATAGGTATACTTTATTAGAAATATCATAATTCCCCTTTTATCTCTATCATAATTTTAGTCACACATAATAATTCCATGGAATTCTCTTGTGAGGTGTGAATAACAGTACTATCTTAGTGGCCTTCGAGAGGATTGTGTTTATTATATCATCCAACCATGGAAATTCATATCCTTGGGAATAACAATTGAATATAATATTCTAGTACCATATACACTATAATTACAATCTAATACCCAATTCTCTATTTGTCCTTTATCTCTTCAGTTAGAATTGGAAATCCAAACATTAAAGAATTACACAATAAGGAACCACAACATCTTGTAAGTCATATTTCCTATTATGACTATGCATGTGCTATTATAACTTCTTTTTTTAATTTCCAACCTATATGCTCATTACTGAATCAATAAGATTTGTAGTATGCCCATAGAGTAGTATTTTATCTAAGTGAAAACTTATAGAACAATCAAAACTTTATTATTTCTTCCTAGTTCGTAAAAGAGAAGGGAAATCACTTAAATTTTGTACTTACATTCATGGGGAAAGATGTATTTGATGAGGAAGTTATACAATAAAATTTTATGCATGTATAACTAGATCTGTGTATACTTACCATGAGCCTATTGAAGAATTATTCACATACTAGGCATTCATAATGGATTCACTTTAGTAGCTTTATGTAGCATACATCCACATCCTTACTCTTTTTTTACATATTAATGTTCACTTGGAAGTAATATTTAAATATAACTGAAATATGTATTCACTCTTATTTAACATTAATAAGAAAACATAATCAAAATTTAATTTGCATTCAGCATCCATAGGAAAAACTCGTATGTCATCACTCAAGTCTACCTATTGTTTTTTCTTTTTATCCACGTATGTTGAATTAGAACTACACATGATCATTATTAGTGGCTTAAATAATATATCCATACTATGCATGTATAACAAATCCACATACAAAGGTATCACATACTATTCTTTCATTAGTATACGTCAAGTTATCATTTCAACATGAAAAAAAAAACTTAAATAGATATACATTTCAATCATCGTTTTAGCAGAAATAAAGAATATAACCATAATTTTAACAGCAATTGTTGTCTCGAAATTACTCAAGAACTAAGCATGTACCTACCGATCATGAACTGCCTCTTCCAGTTCCACCCAAGCTAATATATTCTTCCTCTCCAAATCCATCAACCCCCTCTCGTTCTTGGGTGGTCTATATTTATATATATTTCTTACTATTAGATATCTAGTAGCCTAGTGACTTAAGTTATTCCAACCCTTTTTCCTAAGATTTTTTTTTGGTTTTTTTGTTAAGACTCTTTCTTTTTTTCTTTAAATCCCGTCGTTTTCTCCTGCAACACTTTATTTAACCATACTCAATATCTCTCTGCAACAAAGTGATTTAAAACAATCTTCCTTTCCCATCATGTTAAACCTATTTCTTTCTAATTATCTTCTCCTAGGGATTTTTAGGAGATTTTTGGGAAGGTCCATCATGTGGACTTCACCACCAATAAATTTTCTCTAGATAGTAAGAAATATTATAACTCTAGTGCTATTTCTTGAGTTTTATCCCCACATTTTATTTATT
Organism: Pinus albicaulis; assembly: GCA_034641835.2. Classification (NCBI taxonomy): domain Eukaryota; kingdom Viridiplantae; phylum Streptophyta; class Pinopsida; order Pinales; family Pinaceae; genus Pinus; species Pinus albicaulis. The sequence goes on along the minus strand of CM076581.1, from coordinate 322,185,863 downwards.
TTATTCATAATAAAATAACTACATCATCAAAAAAAATCCAATCAAGCCTTCCATAACAATTCAATCTAGTAATAGTTCCATGCCCAAAAATAGTGAATGTTTAAAAAGCATAAATATAGGGGTGTTACATCTTCCCCCCTTTTTACTTAAACAATGTCCTTAGTATTTTTCCTTCAATACTTTTCTTTTTGGAACAATGTTGGAAGTAATTATCACATCTGATCCTCCATCTATCACATGGCATCCCCCGGGGTAAATTGCTTCCTTTGCACTTTAACTTGTGCAATGGATTGGTTCTAGAGAAAGGTTTCTCTCCAATCTAAAATTTTGAGTGGTTCTACTTGGAAATATCATTCTGGTTCCACCTCTATAAAATTCCAATAAATCACATGATAGTTATCTAGAAAATATTTTTTTTAGCAAAGATACATTAAAAACATTGTGTACTTTTACATGCCTAGGAAACACCAGCTGGTAAGCTATTAGGTCAAATCTATCTAGAATTTCAAAAGGGTCATAGAAGTGTGGCGCTAATTTATCACAATTCACAATTCGCTAGTTTGAGAGTGATATTTATTGGTTTTCATTTCACATACACATGTTCTTCTACTTTAAATTCCATGTTCTTTATATTTTGATCAACATCATGTTTTTGTCTGTCCTGTGCATTTTAATTTTTATTTTTCTGAATTTTCTCACCACATGTTTGATTTCCTCTAGTGCATCTAATCCTAGGATCAACCTATCATCCGACTGACTCCAGCTGAGAGGTGTAAATAATTTTATTCCATATAAGGCCTCAGAAGGACTCATTTTAATAGAGGCTTGGTAATTGTTGCTATAAGAAAACTCTATTAAATGTAGGAGGTCCTCTTGCTTAGTAGGTCAAACTGTCACATACATTCTTAACTTGTCCTCGAAAATATGATTAGTTCTTTCCATTTGTCTATCCGTTTGAGGGCGATATGCGGTACTAAAACTAAACTGATTTCCCATTCCTCCAAATAGAGTTTTACAAAACTTAGAGGTGAATTTTGCATCCCTACCTAATACCACCATTTTTAGTATCCCGTGTAACTGAAAATTTTCCTACCTAGATATGTCTGCAATCTGTTTCGTTCCAAATTTAGACTGTACCGATATCAAATGTGCCCCCTTAATTATTTTGTCTACAATCACCATAATGGAGTCTTGTTTCCTTATTTTTCTCGATAGTGCCATAATAAAGTCTTGGGAAATCACTTCCCATTTCCATCTCAAAATGGTTAGTGGGTTTCACAGTCCAGTTGGGTATTGGTGTTCTACCTTAACCTACTTACACTCTAGAATTTTACAAGTATATTATGCCACTTCTTTCTTCATGCGAGGCCAATAGAATTCTCTTCTTAATGGGAAAATCATTTTTTGGTACCCTAGATTCTCTGCATACGGTTTCTTATGATGACCATTTAAGATAAATCATTTCAAATCATTTTCATTTGCAATGCGAAGTCTATTTTTATACATCAATACTATTTTTAAAACTTTTTAATAACAAGGGACCTATGATTTCTGCAAATTTTGTTGAATTTTATAGTAATTTTCATCTTCCTGTGGTGAATTTTTGATCTATTTAAAAAAATCATTTTAGCACTCCTAACAAAAATTTACATTCGTTAAATTGCATGTCTACTTAAACCATTTTCTAATTTACTTTATTTACCCTTAATGTCTTTTATATCAAATTCAAATTCACTAAGAAAATCTATCCACCTAGCTAATCTAGTTTTCAGACATGAGTCGATGAAAAAATATTTCAAGCTAATGTGACCAGCTACAAGTATGGAATTTTTGCCTAGTAAGTAGTGCCTCTACATTTTTAAATCATGTATGACAACAAATAAATATAAACCATTTATTGCATATTTTTTTTTATTGTGTTTTTAGTTTCCTCGAATTATAGACCACTACATAATTATATTGCATTAGAACACTACACAATGCTTCTATACATTCATCAGTACATAGTACACACAAATTTTATGGGTTTGTTTCGAAATAGGTGCCACTATTAATAATTTCTTTAGTTTGATAAAAAATTCCTGGCACTTATTTTTCCACTCAAATTTGTAAAGAATTGGTAGGGTATGCTAGCTTTCAGAAACCCTCAATAAATCTTCTATAGTATCTTGTAATTCCCATGAAGGACCTAACATTTGACACATCCTTAGGTATGGGCCAATTCAAAATGCCTTTAAATTTCTCAAGATCAGTAGATCGTCCTTTCTTTGAAATGACATGACCCAGATATTGTATTTTGTCTTGTAAAATTCACACTTAGTAAAATTTGGATATAACTCATGTTCTCTCAAAGTTTGCAGTATTTTTTTTAGATGTTCTTGATGTTCTTCACTTTGGAATACAATAAAATGTTATCTATGAAAACCAACTCAAACTTATCTAGGTACTTACTAGCCATAATATTCATTAAATACATAAAGGTTGCAGGTTCATTTTTAATCCCAAATGGTATTAATACAAATTTTTAATGGTCATATCTAGTTTGAAAATTTGTTTTTTGAATATCTTTGTATTTTACTCTTAGTTAATGGAAGAAAATTCTCAAATCAATTTTTGAGAATAAAGTTCCCCCCCTTACGTGATCAAACATATCATCAATGTGGGGCAATGGAGATTTTTTTTAATAATTTATTTGTTCATTTGTCAGTAATCTATGCACATTCTAAAAGTACCAACTTTATTTTTCACAAATAATATCAGGGATACCCATTGTGAAATGATGGGTCTAGTGTAACCTTTATTGAGTATTTATCGTAAGTGCAATTTTAGCTCTAATAATTCTATAATACTCGTGCGGTAAGGTCTTCTAGACACTGAGTTTTCTCCTCGCACCAAATCCATAGATAAATCTATGTATCTATGGGTAGCTAGTCCTGAAATTTCATCTGGGAATACATCTTTAAAATCCTTGACTACTTAGAGTTCATCTAAATTTTGATTTTATGTCTTCTAATTATTTTCTTCAATTTGGACAACAAAGAGTTGAAACCATTTTCTTGCACTTATTTTCAATTGTAATGCTTAAATTTGTCTAATTGAAATACATTTTTGTATGCCTTTTATCATTTTTGTTATTCCTTCTTCATTTTTAGAGATCACTACATTTTCTAAATAGTTTACTACAACTCTGTGTTTTACATGCTAATCAAAATCTATCAACAAATCATATGAACCTAAAGGATGTATGTTTACTTTGATGTTAGAAAACCATTTAAATCTAGAGGACACTATTTTACTTGGCTAATTACCTCCATTTTTTTACCTGTTGCTAGTTGTACTAATCATGCATTCTTAAAATTTTCAACTTTCAATTACACTTTTCCACTATCTAGGGACTAATATATCTAAGACTAGTCCTTGGATCAATTAGTATAGATATAGGATGGTTCAATATCTTACCTTCAATTTCAATCATAGTGGATTTGTACTTATATTGTCTATCTTCTAATGCTACATTTATCTTTGGGATGTTTCTTTGAATATCATTTATTGTTGTTGCTTCATGCACAACTTGTATATTATGTAGAGATTTCAGGTATGTGGAAAGTCACTTGTTCTCCACATCCCCATCACATTAATTTTTCTCTTTCTTTAACCCCACTCATATTTTTATTATTCTTCTCCACTGTTTTTTACTTTGTTTGAGATTTAGCAGGTTGGGGTGGATTAGTTTTGATAAACTCTTTCCACTAGTGATCCCTTCCAAAATTCTTCAAATATGTAGGGCTTTTCCTCTTCATTCCACTTACATAATTATTTTTTTCCTTAAATTTCAAAGATTTGCAACCTTCTCCTCTATTTTTAAATTTTCGATAGCACAATCTTGCTTTCCTACACTTGTAACTTTTCCATAGAAACACCCATCGTCTAAAAAATAGAAGAACGAGATCGCACAGTTATAACTTAGGTATTTTGGCTTTGCATAAATGGTAATGTCAACCCCTGATTACAAAGTTCTGGGGAAAAATATATTTCAATGGTCTTCGACACAAGTAGTTAATATCATGGGTTGACATTACCCTCTTTGCCCAACCTCTCAATTTACTAGAATGGTATAGGTCGCTTAATATAATTTACTTTTTCTTTTATGTATAGCTATGGACTCTGTATACACCTAAGCTTCACGTAATTGGTCAGTGTTTTAATAATTCAACTCACATATACCTATGAACATGTTTCTGGGTGAATTTTCCTTTTTATTGTTACTGACCATATGGGTTTTAAGTTAACACTTTGGGGTTTTATCTGCACAAATGTTGTAACTTGTATTCATGGGTTTATTTAAGATTTTTGTTTTTCCTATTATGACTCCATTAAAATTATTATCCTTCATTCCACAAAGGTTTGGAGCACCAAACGATTTGGCTTATGCCATGTGTACCTTGACCTCTTTCATTCCTTTTGCACTTTACAAATTTTATTTTCTTCCATTTAGATTTTCTCACTCTAATTAATGGTGTATCTATTGGTATGTTTTCTGGTACAAATGGGTGAAATTCCTCGGGGAGATTACTTTAATTTCCATGATTTCACTATTATTCAATGTGCCATAGGTCGATCTTTACCAATATTCCTCTTCTGGTGTCCTAATCTAAGCCTAAGCGAACAATCGAATTGTGGGTTCCAACAAAAATCAGAATATTTTCTCAATTTCATTATTTACCTTAAGAGGGATGTATTTATCAAATCGACATTGGTTTATTTTTCACCATTACATCTTTGATGGCCTAGTCCTCCTAATATTTCATAAATATTTTTGACTAGATGTTAAGCTATATACATATAAAAATTCATTTCATGGCATGGGTACTGTGTTATTTGTGTGTTTTCAGTGTATCTAATTCTCACAAATTATCCCTTGGAATGTTGAAGGTTATGTATTCAACCTGTATTAAATTATTATAAAGAATTGAAAGTAATATATATATATATATATATATATATATATATATACCTATTAAAAAGTGTTATTTTATTAATCTATTAATGAAATGGCTCTCCAGGTGAGATACATGGAGAGTGTACAAACACTCTATACAAGCACTGAATATTGAGTCAGATGAGCCTCAAACATATAGGATTTCACACTAATGGGATGGTTCCAACCACTCCCTCGACATTAGGATCTGAGACCTAATCTTAGAGTCTTAATCCTATCCAAACAACTAGCTTTCTCCATTATATTTAAACATTACCCCTTAATGGAGGAAGGGTATTAAAAGAATAACATATGCCTGTCAGACTAGTCTCAGCTAGGCTTACAATAAAAAACATGAAAAACTTTGTAACAAAGGATTTCATTTTGGTATTTTTTCTTGCGAGTCCATTCTTGTTCATTCTAAGGCAAGGCTTCATCTTCACTTTCCTCACCATGAGGTAGGAATAGATCTTCAACTCATTTCTTCCCCAATAATGGAAATCTTGAACTCTTATCCTCACCCTTCTTAAAATTATGTCAAGCTAGATAGGAAATTTTTTCCTCTCACTATTTTTGTTGTCAACCATCTGAACGTTAGCGATGTTGTCTTCATCATTCATTGATGCAACTTCTGTGTTGACTTCATAAAGACATGGTGTTCCAAGCCATGCTTCAAGAAACATCAATTCCTCTTCAAACTTTGTTGCTTTTTCCTTGTTGATGTTGCTAACATTTGCACACACAGAAAAATTCATGAGATCATCATAATTTGAATTCTCTCTAGCTTTGTCTTCTTCTGTCATGTCTTTGCAATCAACTTCATGTGGCTCGTCCAATTGATCTTCAAAAATATGTTCCTCTTTACTTCCTTCGTCAAGAACAACTACTGGGTCTTCTTGATCTTCAATCATATGTTCCTCTTTACATCCTTGCTGAGGAACAACTCGTGAGTCTTCAATCTCACACTGTTGCAAGAAATATAGTATCTCTCGATAATCGTGGTCATTATTAAAACCACCAAGCCTCATGAAGAAAATATCATCAGGATGAAATGTATAAAAGTGCATCCATATTGGAAAAGTTAAACTTTGTCTTGCTTCTAGATTTCTTGTTGACTCACCTCAGTCCTCTCACGAGCTCCAAGAACCTTGTTACCACGCAGGTGGAAAAATTCTCCCTTTGGCAGCTCTTCAACTATAGAACCTTATGGACTATGGCTTCTTTTCCACACATGCCAATATAAAGCAGAACACCAATGCACTAGCCAAACTACACCTCACTACACGGTCTGGCACTATCTCAGCATTTTTCAACAATCCACCCTGCTTGCATCAAACTTCAATCCATAGCTTCAAGTGATTTCTTTCCTTGCCTACATGCAGGCTAATCTCTTGCACTTGAACCTGCTCACAACAATGTTGTTTCACAGGTCAATCGTTTGACCATCAGCTACGTCATCCTCAACAAAGGACCACACAGTCTCCTCCACCGGATCAATGAAGGGCATTGTAACAGTCTTGGCATCTTAAAAAAAAGAAGTCCTCGAAATTGTAGACTCATTTCCACAATAAAAAGAAATGGACACCAGAGCAAGAATTTATTTTTATCTGTTGTTCTCTCACACAATTTGAAAGATCCATGCAATCGGACTAGGGAATTGGCCTCCACATATTGCTTTGCACAACAAAGTATTCTCGCCTTTTTAAATATAGGCATATCTGGCAAGTTGTCCTTCTTGTCAGCTTTCATATGTAGGAGGGGCGAAACGATTTTCACCCATCTCTAACTATATTTGCATATAGTTAGTAACAACCTATTGATGGTGATATGGAGGACTCACTTAGAGATAACACTACCATTAAATTTATATCTGGGTTCTATGTCGAGTGAGGTTTATAGTCACCCCGTATTATTTCAAATTCATTTATGTGTTCTTATTTTCGAGAAATCTCTGTGTGATTCTGTTACATAGACTTCTACTATAATTTATTTCGTATTAGTTTTTTTTTTTAATAGTGGTCCTCCTTTAAATATTTAGGCTTCTTCTTCTATTTGTACTCTAAATCATTTTTTACTCCAAAAATCTCACCATATACACTTTCTAGTAGGATTTGGCCCTTTAAGTCTAGCAACCTGAATTAAATTGGGTTATGAAAACATGAGATTTAATCTACCAAATGATTTTTACTTAGCTGTTGGTACACTTGTCCTCCCTAGGTGAAAATCATTCTATATTCAGAAGTTTTATTATAGTTTATTTGTTTTCTTTAGTTAATCATAAGGTGATATTCTTACTTCCACTATGGTTGACGCATTGTTAATTAAGTGGATATAGTGTGTATGTTGCCATATTTGCACTAGATTGTTTATTTTAGGGTAATTGGTCCTTTTTCCATTTAATCTGCTATAGGTAAAATTCATTAGAAATGCCATAATTCTCCTTCTATGTCTAGCTCGACGCTAGATTAAACGATCAACTTTTCATCATCATAAATATACATTGTCAATAATTTCAAGAAATTGCCCCATCTGGTGTAAAGTCGAGTACTATCTTAAGGGTCTTTCAAACGATAGTGGTTATTATACGAGCCAACCATGGACATTCGTATCCTTGGGAGTAACAATTGAATCTAAGATTTTGGAATCGTATCCTATATAATTACAACCTAAAACATTGTTCTCTATCTCTCGTTTATCTCTTTGGTTAGTCATGTAAATCCAAACCTTCCAAACTTACACAATAAGGAACCACAAGAACATGTAAGTCATATTTCCTATTATGACTATTCATGTGCTATTACCACTTCTTTTTTTACTTTCTAACTTGTATGCTCATTAATAAATTGATAAGATTTGGTGTATGTCCATAGAGTATTATTTATCTAAGTTCACATTTATAGAACATTCAACACATCACTATTTCTTCCCATTTCATAAAAGAGAAGGCCAATCACCTAACTTGTGTACTCGCATTCATGGGGAAATTCATACTTGTTCTGGAAGTTATAAAATCAAATTTTAAATATGTCTAACTACATTTTCATATAGTTAGTAAGAGCCTATTGAAGAATTATACACATACAGGACATTCATAGTTGATCCACGTGTATCTATATATATCGTATATCCCCATCCTTACTCTCTGTTTTCTTATCAGTGTTGACTGGGTAGTAACATTTAAATATAAAATAAGCACTTATTCACTCTTATTAACATTGATAAGAAAATATAATCAGAATTTAGTTCGTTTTCAACATCCATAGGAAAAACTCGTATACAATCATTGACTTACAGAGTCCATCTATTTTTTTTTTTTTATCCATGCATGTTGAATGAGAAGTACATATGATCATCAATAGTAGCTTAGAGAATATATCCATACTATGCAGGTATAACAAATCCACATACAAAATTATATTACATACTCTTATTTCATTAGTCTACATCTACTTATGAGTTATCATTTCAACATGAAAAATATAACTTGAATAAATATACATAGAAGTCATCGTTTTAACTTCAATATATAATATAACCAGAATTCAAACCACAATTGCTATTTGGAAATTAATCACATATAGAGCACTCCCGACCATGAACTATCTCTGCCAGTTTTTCACGAGCTATAATATTGCAATGACTCCCCATGACTCCCTTTGGTTCTGTGGTTATTTATTTTTATAGATTGTTTTTGAGTAAATTTTTAGCAGTGCCTTAAAGGTAAGGATTTTTTTTTTATATAACAAATTTTTTTTTTAAAGTCTGTGTTTTCCCTGCAACATTTTTACTAGGTATTTTTTTGTAATCAAGTGATTTAACATAATTCTTCTCTCTCATTATGCCAAATATTTTTTCTTTCAAATTATTTTGTTGTGCATATTTTTAGGAAATTTTGGAGGAGATTTTTGGAAATGTCGATCATGTTGACTTGAATTAAATAATGTAAATGCAACACACACAACGTGAGACAAAGCTCACACAACTTGTCATTAGCTCGAGGACAACATTACATATTTATAGCATAGGCACTACCTAATCTTCCTAAGTTTGAGGCAACAATCCTGAACTGGTGGAACTAAAATCTAATTATAAAACTCTCGTTCAACAAACCATAACCACTCCTATTTCTACATTATTCTAGATTATTATCACATCCTCCCTAAATGGAGAAATGGATTTTCTACAACACCTAATTTACTTCTAAAAACTTCAAACTTGAGTTTACCAAGAGGCTTGGTAAAGATATCGGCCATATTATCCTTGGTATTACAAAATACTAAATCAATTTCATTTGATTCAATCTTCTCTTGTACAAAGTGGTATTGCAGCTCAATGTGTTTTCATCTGGCATGATATATTAGATTGTGTGCTAATTTGATAGCACTTTGATTATCAAAATTTATGCATGTTGAACCACTTTTCTCCTCTTTGAGATCTGCAAGAATTCTCTACAACCAAACAACTTCACAGGTGGCATTGATCAAAGCTTTGTACTCAGATTCTGTTGATGATAAAGAAATAGTTGGATGTTTCATACTGCTACATGACACAACCCTTGATCCTATATGAAATGAATAGCCAGAGGTAGATCATCTATCATCAGGATTTCGTGCCCAATCTGAATCAAAAAAACCTGTCAGTGCAACATCATATTCATCAGTATACATAATACCTAAATTGATTGTTCCTTTTAAGTATTAGAGAACTTTATTTGCAATGTTCCAGTGATTTCCTGAAGGCTTAGCCATGAACTGACTAAGGATACTGACTGAGTATGCAATGTCTCGTCTGGTAGTGGTGATATAGTTCAGACTTCCCACGAACTGACGATATAAAGTTCCATTTGCCTCATTAGTTCCATCTTCTTTGTACAACTTTGCATTATGTTGTAACGGAGTTGACATAGCTTTGCAATCACTCATATTGAAATTTTTAAGAATTTCCTTTGTGTATTTACTTTGAGTGATCAATGTTTTACTAGGCTCTCTCCATACCTCAATTCCTAAACAGTAATGCAATTCACCCAGATATTTCATTTCAAATTCCTGAGACAATTGAATTTTAATTTCTTCAATTAACTTGTAAGCAGTTCCTATGATAATGACATCATCCACATATAAAGATATTAAAGCAACATTTCCTTCTTCATCTTTCTTAACATACAGGTTAGGATCATTTTTTCTTTTCATAAACCCATTCTGATAAAATATGGTATCAATATTTACATACCATGATCTCGGTGCCTGTTTTAAACCATATAAGGATTTTCTTAACCTGCAGACTAGATGCTCGTGTCTTTGTTTAACAAACCCTTCAGGTTGAACCAAGTAAAATTCTTCCTTTAAATCACCATTCGGAAAAGCAGATTTGACATCCAATTGATGTATATTCCAATTATGTTTTGCAGCTAAGGCAATCAGTACTCTAATTGTATTCAATTTAGCTATTGGTGCAAAATTATCTTCATAATCAATTCCATCCTGTTGAGCATATCCTTTTGCAACGAATCTCACCTTGAATTTATCAATGCTACCATCTCCTTTAAATTCAGATTTATACAACCATTTACTTCCAATTGGAACTTTGTTTTCAGGAAGTTCAACTAATTCCCATGTTTGATTTTTTGTAAGAGAGTCATATTCATCATTCATAGCATTTATCCATTGTTCATGCTCTTTAGCTTGTTCATAATCAAATGGTTCTACAACATTCATAATATTAGACATCAAGGCATAATCTCTATACCTTACAGGAAGCTGGGTTTGTCGGGTTGACCTTATTGGTTCTACAATACCTGTTGGATTTCCATCCATGATTCTCTTGCTTTGAGGTGGATCTTCCTCTCGTGATGAATCATTGCTACTGGATGTGCTCATGCTGCTTTCATTCTAATCTTGAACCTGTACCTGTTCCTGTTCATGTTCCTGTTTAACTAAAGTATCAATTTTGACATGATCATCATTAGATATATTCCAAGCATCATTCATTGTATCACTTTTATCAGCATTCTCATGAAACACCGCATCTCGACTTGCAAACAGTTTATGTGAACTAGGATCAAACATTTTATATGCTTTCTAATCTGTACAATACCCAATAGAAACACACTTGATTGAATTTGCATCAAGCTTTCTTCTATTATCCTTAGGAATATGTGCAAAGGCAGTACATCCAAATACTCTTAAATGACTGACATCAGGTTTATGACCATAAAGAATCTCAAAAGGAGTTTTAAAAGATAATTTTTTAGTGGGACTTCGATTCTTCAAGTAAACATTAGTATTAATGGCTTCTGCCCAGAAACCATTAGAAATGTTTTTACCTTGAAGCATACTACGAGCACACTCCACCAGTGTTCTATTCCATATCTTAGCAACACAATTTTGTTCTGGAGTATGGGGTACAATGAACTATTGTTGGATCCCATGAAATTTACAATACCTATTAAACGCTCCTGATTTTTATTCACCACCCTGATCTGATCTGAGAATTTTAATGTTTTTGCCTATTTTCTTTTCAATCAAAGTTTTGAATTCTTTAAAATACTCAAATACATCACTTTTTATTCATATGAAGTAGACCCATGTATATCTAGATCTATCATAAAAATAAAAATAAAAATTAGGAAGCACCACCAAGCGACCTAGTTTGCATAGGTCCACATACATCAATGTGAATTAATTCAAGTATATTATATTGTATTTTCTCTGTATGAACAGAAAAATCCTCTCTATGCTGCTTACCAAGTGCACAAGCTTCACATGGTAAATGTTCACACTTCATAACAGGAAGACCTTCAGCCATTGTTTTTCTTTGCAACAACAATAAATAATTGTAATTTAGGTGCCCATACCTGTGATGCCATAACTCTGTTGTTGATGTTTCTGTGGATGTCAATGCAACATGATGCTTCATCGTCACATCCAGTTTATACAATCCACCAACCCTGGTACTTATGGAAACAACCCTATAGTGATCCTGAACATCTTTCAAAATACACCCCAATTTACCAAATTCCACTTTTAAATTATTATCAGTGGTAGTTGAAATAGATATCAAATTATTTTTAATACCAGGAACATACATCACATCATGAATCTCTCTCATTTGTCCATTAGGTAAGTACACACTTATTACACCATAGCCTTGGAATATATGTGACCTGTTATCTCCTAGGTAAATGTGTGTGCCATCAGTTTTCTCATAATATTTATCATGAAATTCTTTATTACAAGTCATATGAGCTGATGCACCAAAATCTATGAACCAAGCAATCTCATCATCAGTTTCAGTAGACAATGCAGCATCAAAAAGAAAAAATTTAAGATTTTTAAATCCATTTGTAACTGAAGTGTCCCTGTTCATGAAATTTCCATTATGCCTTCTATGTCTCTGATTTGATTCATGATTCTTTCTTCTATAGAAATCTTTAGCTAGATGTCCAAGCTTTCCACAATAATCACATTCAATATTTCTATTAACATAAGAATCACGATGTGTCATACCTTTCTTCTTTGCTTGAAAATGGCCTCTGTTCTTGTCCCATGGTCTCCCTCGGAATGATCTTTTACCTCTCGCAATCAATGCCAAATCAGAATCCTTTGAATCCAGTTCAAAATTTTCCATTCTCTCTTCTTCTTGAAGAATAATTCCAGCCAATTCATCAAATGTAGGAGCCGTTTGTCTAGCTGAGAGTGCTGAAATAAAGACTTTATAGTCTTGGACTAAACCCTTCAAAGCAACAGTTACTAAATCGCTACTAGTCACTTTTTCACCAATGTCACCAAGCTTATCACTTAAGTCCTTAATTCTAGAAACAAAGTTGCTGATTCTTTCATTGGCTTTCATTTTGATAGATAGTAGCTTCTTTTTTTAAAATAAAATGCGGTTTGCATTAGTAGTTTCGTACAAACCTTTGAGAGTTTCCCATGTGTTCTTTGATGATTTGTAGTCTCGAATGTGAGGAATGATGTTCTCCTTTACAAACATGCGCAACATCACTTTCGCTCTCATTTATCACTTATTCCAATCTCGAATCATGGCGATAGCAGTAGGCTTGGACTCGTCACCATTGACAATCATCTAGAGGTTGTATGCCTTGGGAACGGTGATCAGCTTAAACTTCCAATTGACATAGTTTTCACCATCAATTTTGGTGGACTCATTTAAATATGAATCGGCAAGAGGATTAGCCATTGTTTTCAACAGCAATGACCAGATTCAAGGATCTAAGTAGCAAGTTTTATGGAATGCAACGATGCACAACTCGGTCCTCAGAGCCCCAGAGCACAAATCGTTCAAATCCAAATTATGAATGAATGTCTGCATCGATTGAATGATGAGAGACGCACATACAGTACAGTCAGACACAATCGACTCCCCCGCGTTCAAAAGGGTATGAGTGATACCTCTCTGAGAGATGATTTCTTCAACCGATAGCAAACAAAATCTCTTCTCCACGCTCCTTCCATGGTCACATCAAATTCTCACACCAGCAGGCTGCGTTTCCATCGACTTTAGTGCTATGTAATACAAACCACGTCTGCGACTGCAATCACTATGATGAATTCCACGCTATGCTCTGTCATATGCGTTCGATTCTCACACAATGTAGTTTTAAATCACAACTATAACCCTCAATCTCGCGATGAGAGCGTCCAAGCCACTTGGTCTGTGGACTCTTTGCTGCAGAGGTTTGATCATGGTGCTCCAACCACCGTTAGCATCGTAGAACTTGGTCACGGGCTTCAAACCACCGTGCAACCCTTATCGTAGCTCTGCTCTTGATTTTAATCGACCAGCGGATTGACTGGCAACAAGCGGACGACGACTCCACAATCTTCTTTGCAACTTTCTCTGTGCACTGGTGACTCAAGCGAAAACATTATTACAACCTCTTACAGCCTTCAACAAAGTTGTCTACACACTCCAACAACCATAACAACAAAGTTTCTCTCGGCCTCAATTAATAAACAACACAGAACTTTAATCCTAAGCTCTGATACGAAATTAAATAACGTAAATGCAACTTTTCAGTAGTTCGAGGACAACATTACATATTTATAGCATAGGCACTCACCTAATCTTCCTAAGTTTGAGGCAACAATCTTGAACTGGTGGATCTAAACTCTAATTATAAAACTCTCGTTGAACAAACCATAACCACTCCTATTTCTACATTATTCTAGATTATTCTCACACCACCAACAACTATTCTAAAGATGACAAGAAATATTGTAACTCTAATACTCTTGCATGAGTTTTCTTCACATACTTTATTGATTTTATTCATAATACAATAATTACAACATTACAAAAATGTAAACATGGTTTCCATAACCATTCAATCTAGTAATAATTCCATGTCTAAAAATAATTAATATTTAAAAGTATAAAAATAATTAATATTTAAAAGTAGAAAAATAAAAGCATTACACGAACAACCAACTAGATTGTAAAGAGAATAATCTATTTTTGGCTACCCTAGTGAAAAATAAAAAGAAAATAAAAATAAAAAAACTAAAAAACATATTTTTTTTTGAAGATATATTGAAAATTCAGAAGAGCCAACTAATTCATTTATCAGTTGACCAGTTTTAGAAATCTATTAAACAAATCAGTTTCTCTTGTTTATATTGTTTATATCTAATCACTTTTCCATTGAACTGAGTACTAATGATTTATTATTTTGTAGTGTTTTTAGTCGTCCATTTACATGAAAAACACAATAGTCCTCCCCATAAATCTAGGTGAAAACACTTAGATGTAGTCTCCATAAAAAAAGCAGATGTAAAAAAAAACCACTGTAACTAAATCTTTTGGCTTTTACTTGATATGTGCTAGAATTTTACAAATCTTAAGTTTTAATTATATATTCTACAAAATTTTAGGATAAAATCAGTTTATATATTAAAAAAGAATTCAAACCACTAAAATTCACTATTTTACCCAAAAAAAATAAAAAAAATTAGAAATAATTACGACATTCTAACAACAAATATATCTACCTATTATTTTTGTTAACCCCACTTATCATGCCATATTGTTTATTCCATGTTGTCTGTCGAGCATTATGAATTAACCAATGTTGTATTTGTTCACGAGCACCATAAATTAGATAACCGTAAATTAGTTCACAAGCATTATAAATTAACTAACGCTGTAGTTCAAATATTGATATGGAGGAGAAGTTTTGGCGAACTTCTCAAAAAAAAGATTTTTTTTAAATTGAAAAGACCATCTAAATTTTTCGAACCAAGGACAATGACCAGCACAATGACCAACAGCAATATTAAAAGGATTTCAACGAAGGAAAGCAAAAACTTAACAATAAGGTAACGAATTCCCACTAAAATGTGTAGAACTAAACCGGCAATGCAAACTTCGCCAGTATATGTACCTCGGATTCCCACTAAAATGTGTAGAACCAAACGTGCAATGGAAGCTTCGTCAGAATATCTCGCTGGGATTAATTCCCACTAAAATGTGTAGAACCAAAAGTGCAATTGAAACTGGCGACAGTATATCTCGCTGGGATTTATTCCCACTAAAATGTGTAGAACCAAAAGTGCAATTGAAACTTCGCCAGCATATCAGCCTCTTTGTTCCGTTTTTCCCTCTTTCTCTGCCTGCAACATTATATGGTATATTCGCTGCCCACAGGTATATTTGTGTGTTCGTTCCCCCTTTCCCTTTAGGGATATCATATGGTTTATACCACGTACCGTATTCAATCTCATTATATTTTCAGCATATTCGTTAAGCCTTTTCTATTTAGTGTACCTTGAGGACCAACCATAATGTAGTCAAGTAAAGCAACAGTATTGCTTAGTTTTGGTTTTGATTTGCGCAGGGAAGTTACAGGCAGCTCTTCTTTGGCAGTAGGGAAAATGATAGTATGATCCATGTCTGAAGTCTGCCCATCAACAGTGTTTGTAGTCGAAGTTATGCAGTACATGTGTATATTTGTTCATAATAATGATCGCTGCCCATTTTCATTTTGTTCTTGGTAGATGTTTTATTGAGCCCATTTTCAATAGTGCCCATCAATAGTGTTTGTAGTCAAAGTTATACAGTACATGTGTATATGTTTATTTTCATTTTTTGTTGGTAGATGTTTTAGTGAACTGGTCCGGTGTCCAGCTTTTCCTGTCTGCCAAAGGAGAACTGCCCTGCGACTGCACTGCACAATGCCATGTAGTCCGCCACAGTTATCAGAAACGGAAGTAGAGAAGGAATGCTATTCTCGTTCTAATATCAATCTTACTAAGTTCATCAGTTCCTTGTAAGCTAATAACATTGTTTTTCCCTGCATTAATCCGGTTTGCATATTATAATCCAACAAGGAGAACCGATTATTTATTAAACAACTTTGCTCACTGCAGCCTCTTTGACGATGGCTACATGTATGCTACATTGTTAGCCATGATGAAGAGATACAATTTGCATCCATAATCACGTTCTCATACTTTCTTTGTTGATTGTGATGAACAGAAGAGGAGATCATCGGATGCCATTGGACGAAAAATGTGCATCGGATGCACGTCGGAACTGGACCATGGATATATCTGATAACCATAAATATTTAAGGTAGCTAGTAAGAAAATATTTCGCAATATTATCCGAGTACCATTCAAAATTGATGTCCAGCTAAATTTATTAGATTCTGTCAATGTTATAATATTCGATAAGCTGAATTTATTAGATTCTGTCAATCTATCTGACAGGATAACTGTCTACGGGAATGATCTGTAGCCTTTTAGACTTAGTCTGAAAGCGTCTTTCCAATAAAACATACCAGCGAATTGCTAGCATGTGAAACTTATTAATTTTAACAGTTTTCCAAATGTATTGTACTATGTCGTCTCTCATTTGAAATGTTTTAGACAGTCTAAAGTCTCTCAAAGTCTTTTTAAGATGGATGGGATATTTACACCGATCGCAGATTTAAAGAATAACATCGGAGATTCCAATAGAATTCTGAGATATTCATACGTTTATTAGATTGTGAAATAATTCTGAATTATAAGATTTAAGACTAGCTAACTGTTCGTGTCAACTGGCAAGAGGAAACACGATTTTCCATGTTTAAGAGTAACAAGATGCTGACTCAAGTGACAGTAGCATTTAACGGAAAAATTGGGCGTTTCAAATTTCAATATTGTGGACTTTGTGGGCATCGTTAAATGGTGATGAAAAATCAATTTGTAATAAATTTCGATATGTAATCAAAACAGGGAATCTTAGATAGTCGAGTGAGTGATATGCTCATATGACAGATTTAATAAAAAAAATTAATATGAATATAAAGGAATTATATATGTATATATATATATAATTTTATTCTTATATTTAAAAATATATATATATAAAATTAATAATAATGGTTTTAATAAAATATAAATATATATACTTTCTTTATTGTGCACGTAAGGATAAGATGTTTTTCAAAAACGAAAGAGAAAAACTCAATTTAATTATTCAAAGATATTAAAAAGCAAACTAGTCCAATAATAAATTTAATATCACTGATTGGAATCATTAAAAAAATTATCAATAATTTCTTCCATCACATAAAAGACCAGTATTAGTATAAAAAGATAATAACCTTTTATTAGAGCTCCTTACATTTTTAAAGCATTTATTTTCTTTTTCATTTAGGGATATATGTTGAAGTTATTGAAAATTCCAAGCAAACAGTGGAGAGAATGACGCTCTCCTCCGAACACAGAGAAGTTTAAAACAAAAATTTAATTGCAGACAGAGATGGCATGAAAATGCTTTCTTCTATTTCATTAACAGAACCAAAAAAAAACTGTTAGAAATTTCTTCCTCAATGCAGAGGGATTCACAAAAAATATGTTTGACTGCTACAGACGCAGTGCTCTAAAAACAACTCTTTGTCTTTCTCTCTTCAAGAACGCACAAGACAGTGCTTTGTTCTTCTTGCTGTGTTTTCTTTGCCTCCGAGCTCACACAACGTTTACAACAACAACATATTCATTGCCCTTGGCTCTCAGCCTTTTTCATTATATATATGGCGCGGCGGAGCAAAAAACCATATGACAAAAAAAAACAATTTACAAAGAAAAACCTTGCAAAACATAAAACTTTTAATATTGGCGCGACGTACGAGTGGGGTCCATGTCATAGTTGGCCATCGCAATTGAAAATATTGCGATATGCGATATGGCGGAGCGGCGGAACAAATAAAACGCAAAAATGCGATCTTGCAATGGTGCGACGGGCGCACATCGCAACTTTCAACATTTGCGATCAACACATAGTGGAACGAACAATGGAAATGCGATTGTGCGATCATGCGATGGCGCGTTGATCGCACATCGCAACAAAAAAACTTGCGATAGTGGAGGACGATTACAACTTTGAAATATGTGATATGCGATGGCGCACATCGTACATCGCAAATTCCACATCAACAAGACACTTGAGGTCTCAAACTTGAAAACTGCGATCTGCGCTTTGCGCTCTGGCGCTTAAATGGTAGGGACCACTTGTCCGGCCTCTTCATAACTTTTAAGTCTTCCACCTATTTTAATCAATTTCATTCATTTCTTGTTGTTGAGGCTTTAAACGCCCGACTTGACTGTTTTAATTCAATCTGCTCCTCCATAGACAAAATCTTCATTCTGCGGCTGAAGTAACTTCTCGCCCAAATCAAAACTAATTCTTCTCTCTGTTCATGACTGCGGCCCATCAATTATTAAATTCTTCCTTACGTATTTTCTCCATTCCTCTTTAATACGGAGTGTTTTGCACTCAAAACTCTGCGCTGCTGCTGCTGCTGTACTTTGTTCCTCCTGTCACTGCCCAAGGCTCGGCAGGTGACTTTAATATTTCTAACACTCCCCCTTAAAGTCAGCTGCTGGGTTATCCATCAAACCCAAACATTTTCTTAAAAATTCAAATGTTTTCTGCCCCAATGGCTTAGTTAAAATATCTGCATATTGCCCCTCTGTTTTACAATATTGTAAAATAATTTCACCATTGTTCACCAATTCTCTGATATAATGAAACTTTGTGTCTATGTGTTTCGTTCTCTTGTGAAACACAAAATTCTTTGATAATGCAATAGCTGAGCTATTGTCACAATAAATCACAGTGCCCTTTACCTGTTCTTGGCACAGACTTCTCAACATTCTTCTCATCCAAATTTCTTGACATGCTGCTGTTGTAGCTGCCACATATTCTGCCTCTGCTGTAGATAATGCTACAATCGGCTGTTTCTTAGAAGCCCATGAAATGGCTCCTGAACCCATATGAAAAACATAACCGGAAGTGCTCTTCTGATCATCTACACTTCCAGCCCAATCACTGTCAGTGTATCCAATTAATTCTAAATTTTCTGAAGTAGTATATAAAATATCAAATCTTTTAGTTCCTTTCACATACCTCAGAATTCTCTTTGCTGCTTGCCAATGTGCTTCTTTTGGCTTCTCCATAAATCTGGACATTAGACTAACAACATGCATAATATCCGGCCTAGTTGCAGTGAAATACATGAGGCTGCCAACATGCTTTTATACAAACTTGGATCAACATCCTTGTTGTTGTCATCTTTTCTCAACTTCAATCCCATTACTGTGGGAGTAATTGCAGCTTTGCACTCCTGCATGTTAAATCTTTCTAAAACTTGATTCACATACTTTGCTTGAGAAATAAAAATCCCTTTCTCATTTTTCTCTACTTCTATTCCCAAGAAGTATCTCAACAAACCCATGTCAGTCATTTCAAATTCATCTTTCATGACTCTTTTAAAATTTTCAACAAGGTAATCATTATTACCTGTAAATATTAAATCATTAACATATAAAACAACAATTAACATCTTACCATCCTTTTCTTTGATGTAGAGGGTGGGTTTTCCCTCACACTTTTCAAATCCATTTTCCAGTGGATAGGAGTCTACCCTACTGTACCATGCTCTTGGTGCTTGCTTCAGCCCATAAGAGCTTTCTTCAATTTGCAGACCTTGTGCTCTTGGCCTTTCTTTTCATATCCGAGAGGTTGTTCCACATATACCTCTTCCATTAAAACTCCATTTAGAAATGCAGATTTTACATCCATCTGATATACTTTCCATTTATTTTGTGCTGCTATGGACAGCACTGCTCTTACCGTCTCCATTCTTGCAACTGGTGCAAAAGTTTCTTCATAATCAATGCCATGCTTCTGCTTATATCCCTTGACAACAATTCTGGCCTTGTGTCTTTCTATTTTTCCTTCAGCATTGCTTTTGGTCTTATAGATCCATTTAATTCCAATGACTTCTTTACCTTCTGGGAGATCAACCAACTCCCATGTTATGTTCTTCTCTATAGCATTAATTTCTTCATCCATAGCTTCTATTCATTTTCTATCTTTAATAGCATCTTCAAAATGAATAGGATCATCAACTTGACAATACAAAGCAAATAAGGAATTCATACCTTCATTTGCTTCTCCTTGCTCATAGATTTCTCTGAGACTTCTGAACTTTGTCCCTCTTTCACTTGGTGTAGTTGTGCTTGATGAAGCACTCATTTCTGCTCCATGTGGTGTGCTTGGAGATGCACTCCAACTTCTTCTCAAGGGTGTTCTCGCTGCTGCTTGAGGTGTCCCTTGCTGTCCTTGTGGTGGTGGAGGTTGTGCTGCAGATGTGTTGTTAATTTCAACTACATCCTCATCATCTTCATCATGAGACAAACAACTTTTAACATTGACTGTTTTCTCTATGCTTCCATCCCATGCTTCCTCTTCAATGAATTGCACATGTCTTCTTATTAAAAACTTCTTTGTGGATGGGTTATACAATCTGTATCCTTTGGAATCTTCACAATATCCAAGGAAAATGCACTTCTCCCCCTTACTATCCAACTTCTTTCTCAGCTTGTCTAGAATGTGTACATATGCTACACATCCAAAAACTCTCATGTGGGTGACTCTCTGTTTTCTGCCACTCCACGCTTCTTCTGGAACTTTGTTCATCACTGCTTTTGTAGGGCATCTATTCAAAATATACACAGCACAGTTTGCTGCTTCTGCCCAATACTCATTCAACAAGTGTTTTTTCTTTAGCATACTTCTCACCATTTCCATTATGGTCTAATTCTTCCTTTCAGCAACTCCATTCTGTTACGGTGTGTACCTTGTGGTAAATTTCTTGTGTATGCCATTCTCTCTGCAAAAACGCAGAAAATCCTTTGAGATATATTCTCCTCCTCTATCGGTTCTGAGGACTTTAATGTATTGCCTGCTCTGTTTCTCTACAAGAGCTTTAAAGTGGCAAAATTTCTGAAAGACTTCACTCTTATATTTCAGAAAATAAACCCACACTTTTCTTGTGAAATCATATATGAAGGTCAGCACGTAATTGCTGCATGAAACAGATGTTGTTTGCATCGGCCCACATAAATCTGAATGAATTATTTCTAAGGGTGCTTTCGCCCTTATGCTTTTCCCTGAAGGAAAACTTTCTCTATGTTGTTTTCCCAAGATACAGCCTTCACATAGGCTATCAGGCTTTTCAATCAATGGTAAACCTCTTAAAATTCCTTTTCTGTACAACAAATTTAATCCTCTGAAATTGAGATGTCCAAATCTCAGATGCCATAACCAATTTTCATCCTTTGCTTCCTTCTGAAAGGCTTCTTGTGTTACGGCTGCTATGCTCTTTCCTTTTTGCTTCAAGTCAATATTGAGCTTGAGCGGAAACATTCTATTGCTGGTCATTTGAATTTCAGCAAAGATTTTCTTGCTTGGAGGTATATATTTTATTGTGCAGACATCTTCTTTAAAAATTACATTGTAACCTTTATTTATGAGCTGCCCAATGCTCAAAATATTACATTTCAGACCTGGAACATAATACACATCAGGGACAAATTTTTGCTCTCCATTTCTTGCTCAAATACTTACTCTGCCTTTTCCTTTGACAGAGATCTTAGTATCAGTCCCTATGGTCACTTCATATTTTACTTCTTCATCTAGATTGGCAAACATTGCTCTGTTGCCAGTCATGTGATTACTACAACCTGAATCTAAGAACCAAACATCATCATCTTTATTCTGTGCTACATTACAAGCTAATAGCACATTACTTGGGTTCTTTTCTTCTTTTGCTACATTAGCATTCTGCCTATTTTTCATGTCATTTTTCTTCTTTCTGCATTCATTGGCATAGTGCCCATATTTCTTGCAATAATGACATTGGACATTGGATTTGTCATACCTTTGTCCTTGAGCATGTTGGTGTTGATGTCCACCTTGCTGGCTGTTGCATTGGCTGTGGCTCTGACTTTGACTGTTGCTCCTTCCATGTGAATGTGAAGGGTTGTTCCTTCCACCTCTGTTCCGGCTTCTGCCTCTTCCTCTTCCTTTACCTTGACCTCTTCCTCTTCCTGAAGGCATCTGGGTCTTGAAGGCGTGCTCAAGAGATGGGTGTTCATCTCTGCTCAATCTTTGTTCATGAGTCATCAACGAGGCATGAAGTTCATCCATTGTGAACTGTGAGAGA
The DNA here is from genome assembly GCA_034641835.2 of Pinus albicaulis. Classification (NCBI taxonomy): domain Eukaryota; kingdom Viridiplantae; phylum Streptophyta; class Pinopsida; order Pinales; family Pinaceae; genus Pinus; species Pinus albicaulis. Next base: position 322,163,370 of record CM076581.1, on the reverse strand, counting down.
TCTTTGGTCTCTTCTATGGTGGTTACAATAACATCAAACTTTGAGGGTAAGCTTCTCAAAAGTTTCTCCACAATTCTTCTTTCTTCAAGAGTTTCTCCATGGGATCTTATCTGATTTACAATCCCAATCACATGTGTAAAAAATGTGTCTACACTGGCTGACTCTTTCATGCAAAGAGTTTCAAAATCTCTTCTCAGCAATTGAGGTTTTGTTGTCTTAACTTTCTCCATACCTTGATAGGCTACTTTCAGAGTTTCCCATGCCTCCTTGGATTTCTTAGCTGCTGCTATCCTTGGAAACACACTCTCATTTACAGCTTGATACAATAAGAAGAGAGCTTTAGAGTCTTTCTTCATATTATTCTTCAACACATCTTTCTCTGCTTGAGTTAAGGCATTAAAATCCTACACATCAACTGGTTCTGTAAAACCATCTTCTACTAACTCCCATAAGTCTTGTGAGACAAACAGGGCTCTCATGGTAATGGCCCAATAATCATAGTTCTTTCCATTAAACTGTGGAAGTTGAACATTTCCAAGACTCATACCAGTGCTTGGTCCAACCATTGCTTCAAAACTAAACTCTAAGGTTAAATAAACTGTCTTTCCTTCTTGAAATAACAAACTCCTTAAAAAATAAACAACTGCACTTTTATCTTTGAGAAATACCTGACTGTGACTTCTGTCGAGCTTTTCACGCAGATGGAGAAAACGCTGCAAAAAGTCTTCTTCTTCTTCAGCTTCTTTGAAACCTTAAAAGAGCCTGGACTAGCTCCGATACCATGTTGAAATTATTGAAAATTCCAAGCAAACAGTGGAGAGAATGACGCTCTCCTCTGAACACAGAGAAGTTTAAAACAAAAATTTAATTGCAGACAGAGATGGCATGAAAATGCTTTCTTCTATTTCATTAACAAAACCAAAAAAAAAACTGTTACAAATTTCTTCCTCAGTACAGAGGGATTCACAAAAAATATGTTTGACTGCTATAGACGCAGTGCTCTAAAAACAACTCTCTGTCTTTCTCTCTTCAAGAACGCACAAGACAGTTCTTTGTTCTTCTTGCTGTGTTTTCTTTGCCTGCGGGCTCACACAACGTTTACAACAACAACACATTCATTGCCCTTGGCTCTCGGCCTTTTCCATTATATATATGGCGCGGCAGAGAAAAAAACCATAAGACAAACAAAAACAATTTACAGAGAAAAACCTTGCGAAACATAAAACTTTAAATATTGGCGCGACGTACGAGTGGGGTCCATGTCGTAGTCGGCCATCGCAATTGACAATATTGCGATATGCGATATGGCGGAATGACGGAACAAATAAAACGCAAAAATGCGATCTTGCGATGGTGCGACGGGCGCACATCGCAACTTTCAACATTTGTGATCAACACATAGCGGAACGAACAATGGAAATGCGATTGTGCGATCATGCGATGGCGCGTTGATCGGACATCGCAACAAACAAACTTGCGATAGCAGAGGACGATTACAACTTTGAAATATGTGATATGCGATGGCGCACATCGCACATCGCAGATTCCACATCAACAAGACACTTGAGGTCTCAAACTTGAAAGCTGCGATCTGCGCTTTGCGCTCTGGCGCTTAAATGGTAGGGACCACTTGTCCGGCCTCTTCATAACTTTTAAGTCTTCCACCTGTTTTAATCAATTTCATTCATTTCTGGTTGTTGAGGCTTTAAACGCCCGACTTGACTATTTTAATTCAATCTGCTCCTCCGTAGACAAAATCTTCATTTTGCTGCTGAAGTAACTTCTCACCCAAATCAAAATTATTTCTCCTCTCTGTTCATTGTTGCGGCCCATCAATTATTAAATTCTTCCTTACAGATTTTCTCCATTCCTCTTTAATACGGAGTGTTGTGCACTCAAAACTCTGCGCTGCTACTGCTGCTATACTTTGTTCCTCCTGTCACTGCCCAAGGCTCGGCAGGTGACTTTAATATTTCTAACAATATAAATAACAAATAAGATATTCGGTATTGATGCTGTATATAGTTTGAAAATGAGAAGAAGTACATATTGCATATTGATTACAGAAAAATAATTTGTTCTTGTTTATTTATATAATTTGGGATTGGCATGTTAATACATAAGTTATGATTCCAGTGTACATATCAAGTGTATGTGTTTATATTTATCATATTAAAAAATAAATAATAAATATGTGAGATTTATTAAAATAATAAATATGTGAGATTTTGATTTTAAATAAAAATATATATTATGGAATATAGACAAATACAATTGTTAAATTTTAGATATAAATTTTAATAAATTTTGTATAGAGAAAATAAGATGACTGAATCATATGAGGTAGGAGAATGAGATCTAGATCTTGATGAAAAACTCAATCATGACCTCACAATGTGTAAAGTAGCCACATGTTGAGCTAGCAAATTGGTTTTTTTTTGTTTTGTTACAATTCTAAGTATTTGTTTTAAGTGTAGGATTGGAATAAGTTGAAGAGTGTAGCAAATTGGTTTTTCTTTTGTTTTTTTTACAATTCTAAATATTTTCTTTAAGAGTAGGATTGAAATAAGTTGAAGAGTGTAGGAGTTCAAAACATAATTTTTATTTTAATAATTAGCTCAAAAAGTGTCTTTTCTACTTGAGGAAACAAATCATTTTCTTAAGTTGTAAATAAAACACACATTGAATGTCAAGGAGGGTAGCTCTTCTTCTCCCTCCAATTTTGTAGGTTTCAAGGAAGGAAAATGAAGTTGTGGAACAACATATTTATTCATAAATCAATGTTTTTTGTTCTTTTGGTTCTACTCGTGTTTTTATTTATTTACATTTCAGAATTCGTTATGATCATCTCTGTAATGTTACATGTCTATTACTGCTCGATTTTGATGAAGTGGTTGTTTATGCGTACCCATTTATCGTGACTTTTGAATTGTTTTTGTAGAACCTCTAATTTTGCAAGAATAAATTGTTCCTTCCATTGAAATTATAGCCATTAATTCGACCGAGGTGAATCCTTGACGAGGATAGGAGGTAGGAGAAAGTTATTTGACTTAGGAGCTGAGCTAGACTTTGGAGGAATCGATTTTGTAGAGGACTGAGCATTTTCACCTTTAAAAAATTCGAAAAAGAAGTTTTTATAGATCACTACCAAATTATTCCGTATGACATATAGTTTTTTAAAAGAGTGTTACAAACTTATTTCATAACCTCGACAACCAGAATTTTCGGCACTGCATTTTAAAGTCTACATTTCCTTTCAGCCTTCCATTTCCCATCAATTTGTGGTATCAAACCCATGTTTGAGGTAGAGCTACATTTGACATTGGTGTTGTTGTCTACAATATAGGGAGATGGCCATATGATCAAGAAGAGAACAAGGTCGAGGAGGGAGATTTGTAGCTAATGCAAAAATCTGAGAAGAGACACAAAAGCTGCAAGATTGTTTAGAGGCGATGGAGACAAGTAGGCAGTGAGACCCTGAGGTTGGAGGTGAAATAAGATCATAGGAGGAACGTGGAGTATAAGGAGTAACACTTGTGGATGAGGCTCGGGAAGTTAAATTATTGAGGTTTTTGTTAAGCTAATGTTTAAGACCAAAACCTAAATTTTCTGACAATGATGTCAGCCCGTTAACTAAGAATTTGATGGATTTGATCATTGAATTGGACAAGTATTTTGAATATGAGGAGATTGAAGAAGATATGCGGGGAAAATTTGTTGCAACTAGGTTAAAGGGTCATGCCGCATTGTTGCGGGACAATTTTCAGGTTGAAAGGAGAAAATAGGGGAAGAAATTAATAAAGAGTTGAGGGGAAGAAATTAATAAGCATCAGAAGCAGAGGCACCTCTGGAAAAAAATGCACCAGAGAGGAGAGAAGATTTAATGAAGAACAAATATTGTTGAAACCAACCAAGGAGACTACTGGACTAACAAAAATAAAAATCTTGTTTAATATATTTGCAAGGCTAAAGCAAAAATTCTGCAAAGTGGTGATTAACAGTGAAAGCACTCAAAATCTACTTTCCCCAAAAATGGTGGAAAGCATCGAATTGAAGAGGTTGAAGCACCCATAACCGTACAAAGTTTAATGGATGTAAAAGCTCATGAATTGTTGGTGAGTGAGTAAATAAATTTGGAGTTCTATATATGCATGTATAAGGATAAGATAATTTGCTAAATGATGCCAATGGACATCTACCACCTTCTTTCGGGTCAACCTTGGTAATATTATAGGAAAGTGGTGCATTATGGATATAATAACACTTACAATTTTGAAAAGGATGGTATCAAGAAAAATTTTGTACCATTGAAGTAGGAGATTAAAACTTGGACAAGTAGCTCAAAATCACTGTTGTTAGGAGGAAAGGAATTTCCGCAAAAAATGGAGAAAGGAGAGGTCAGCTAAGAAGTGGTATGCAAACCAAGGGTAACACTTATGCACACTAAAATTGCAGAATTATATGTTGAGATTCAAGAGATATAGCAAGTTTTTAGTAATATCATAGTAGATGATTTTCCAAGTGAGCTTCCACGTAAGAGAAGTATCATCCATCACATAGACTTGATAAGAAGAGAAAACCTTCTAGTATCATCCATCACACAGAATTGCTAACAAGAGGAAACCTTCTAAATAAAGTTTCTTACCGGATGGCACACACTGAGAATGAGGATATAAGGAAACAAGTTCAAGGACTATTGGAAAAAGTATTGATATGGGATAGATTGAATCCATGCACTATCCCTATGATTCTTAGTCCAAACAAATATGGAGAATGGAGGATGTGCACTGATTGAAGAGAAATCAACAATATCACAGTCCAATATAGATTTCCATTGCCATGGATGGACAAAATGATGGAATCTTTGAATGGAGCAGACTACTTTTCAAAGGTTGATTTAAAGAGTTATTATCGTCAGATCTGGACCACAGAAGGGTATGAGTGGCAGATAAATTTCATTAACAATAACAAACTATGTGAATGGTTGGTCATGTCATTTTTATTAATTGCCCAATTAATTTCATGTGGTTGATGAACGAGGTCCTGAAGGAGTTCTTTGGTAAGTTTGTTATTTTTTATTTGGATGATATTTTGATTTTCAGCAAAAAAAAAAAGGAAGAACACCTTAGGAATGTTAGGTATGTTCTATAAAGGTTGTAGCAAGAGAACTATTAATCACTTTAAATAAATGTACTTTCATGACGTTTGAGTTGGTATATTTAAGATTTTCGATTTCAAAGGGTGGGCTCAAAGTGGATCTGGAGAAAATAGACATCATCGTAACTTGATTTTCACCCAAGAACATTTTTGAAGTTAGAAGCTTTCGTGGTTTAACTAGTTTCTATCAGAAGTTCGTCAAGAACTTCAACAATATTTGTGCATCCATCATTGAAATAATCAATAAGGATAGACAAACATTTTGTTGGACAATATCAACAGAGGAAAAAAATTAGAATCTTTCGATACGGAGCAATGATAAGGTCTAAGAAGCCATTCTAACAAAAGGGTTAATCTCTAGGTCAAACTTGAGGCTAGAAAATTGACATAGCCCACTTCATTAGGATAGGTGTCGTAGATTACAGAATTTCCATGCATTAAAAATGATGTTATTAGAATTTGTGTTGTAGCACTTGGGAGGATCATAACTCTATTTGAGGCATCTCTGAAGGGTAATGGGTTTTTTCCATGTCAGTCACCATAGGTATACTTTATTAGAAATATCATAATTCCCCTTTTACCTCTATCTCAACGATAGGTTAAACAATAAACTTTTCTTCATCATAAATCCACATTGTCACATGCAATAATTCCAAGGAATTTTCTTGTGAGGTGTGAATACTAGTACTATCTTAGCGGCCTTCAAGAGGATTGTGTTTATTATAGCATCCAACCGTGGACATTCATATCCTTGGGAATAACAATTGAATATAAGATTCGAGTACCATATACACTATAATTACAATCTAATACCCAATTCTCTATTTGTCCTTTATCTCTTCGGTTAGACTTGGAAATCCAAGCATTATAGATTTACACATTAAGGAACCACATGATATTGTAGGTCGTATTTCCTATTATGAATATACATGTGCTATTATAACTTCCTTTTCCAAACTATCTTCTGATTAATAAATCGATAAGATTTGTAGTATGCCCATAGAGTAGTATTTTATCTAAGTGAAAACTTATAGAACAATCAACACTTCATTATTTCTTCCTAGTTTCTAAAAGAGAAGGGATATCACCTAACTTTTGTACTCATATTCATGGGGAAATTTGTATTTGATCAGGAAGTTATACAATAAAATTCTATGCATGTATAATTAGATTTGTGTATAGTTACCACGAGCCTATTGAAGAATTATTCGCATACTAGGCATTCATAGTTGATTCACCTATAGCTTTGTATAGCATACATCCATATCCTTACTCTTTTTTTACATATTAGTGTTCACTTGGAAGTAACATTTAAATATAATTGAAATATGTATTCACTCTTATTTAACATTAATAAGATAACATAATCAAAATTTAATTTGCATTCAACATCCATAGGAAAAAATCATATGTCATCACTCAAGTCTACACATGATCATTATTAGTAGCTTAGATAATATATCCATACTATGCATGTATAACAAATCCACATACAAAGGTATATCACATACTATTCTTTCATTAGTATATGTCAAGTTATTAGTTATCATTTCAACATGAAAAATAAAACTTAAATAGATATACATTTTAATCATCATTTCAGGAGCAATAAAGAATATAACCATAATTGTAATAGCAATTGTTGTCTCGAAATTACTCAAGAACTAAGGATGTACCTACTAACCATGAACTGCCTCTGCGAGTTCCACCCAAGCTAATATATTCTTGCTCTCCATAACCATCAACCCCCTCTGGTTTCAGGGTGGTCTATATTTATATATATTTCTTCCTATTAGATATTTAGTAGCCCCCTGCTTTAATTTATTCCAACCCTTTTTCCAAAGATTTTTTTTTGGTTTTTTTTTAAGATTCTTTATTTTTTTCTTTAAATGTTGTCTTTTTCTCCCACAACACTTTATTCGACCATACTCAATATATTTCTGCAACAAAGTGATTTAAAACAATATTTCTCTCCCATCATGTTAAACCTCTTTCTTTCTAATTATCTTCTCCTAGGGATTTTTAGGAGATTTTTGGGAAGGTCCATCATGTGGACTTCACCACCAATAAATTTTCTCAAGATGGTAATAAATATTCTAACTCTAGTGATATTTCTTGAGTTTAATCCGCACATTTTATTTATTTTATTCATAATAAAATAACTACATCATCAAAAAAATCCAATCAAGGCTTCCATAACAATTCAATCGAGCAATAGTTCCACGCTAAAAAATAGTCAATGTTCAAAAATCATAAATATAGGGGTGTTACATCTTCCCGATTTTACTTAAACAATGTCCTTAGTGTTTTTCCATCAATACTTTTCTTTTTGGAACAATGTTGGAAGTACTTATCACATCTGATCGTCCATCTCTCACGTGCCATCCCCCGTGGTAAATTGCTTCCATTGCACTTTAACTTGTGCAATGGATTGGTCTAGAGCAAGGTTTCTCTCCAATCTAAATTTTGAGTGGTTCTACATGGAAATATCATTCTGGTTCCACCTATATAAAATTCCAATAAATAACATGATAGTTATCAAGAAAATATTTTTTTAGCGAAGATACATTAAAAACATTGTGTACTTTTACATGTCTAGGCAATGCCAGCTGGTAAGCTATTGGGTCAAAAATGTCTAGAATTTCAAAAGGGCCATAAAACGGTGGCGCTAATTAATCACAATTCCCTAGTCTGAGAGTGCTATTTCATGGTTTTAATTTCACATATACATGTCCTTCTACTTTTAATTCCATGTTTTTTATATTTTTATCAACATAACTTTTTTGTCTATCGTGTGCATTTTTTATTTCTTTTTCTGAATTTTCTCACCACATGATCCATTTCCTCTAGTGCATCTAATCCTAGCATCAACCTATCATCCGACTAGCTCCAGCTGAGAGGTGTAGATCATTTTATTCCATATAAGGCCTCAAAATGACTCATTTTGATAGAGGCTTGGTAACTGTTGCTATAAGAAAACTCTGCTAAATGTAAGAATTCCTCCCGCTTATTTGGTCAAACCATGACATACATTCTTAACTTGTCTTTGAAAATATGATTAGTTCTTTCCATTTGTCTACTCATTTTAGGGCGATATGTGGTACTAAACTAAACTGAGTTCCCATTCCTCCAAATAGAGTTTTGCAAAACTTGAAGGTGAATTTTTCCTCCCTACCTAATACCACCATTTTTAGTATCCTGTGTAACTAAAAATTTTCCTCCCTAGATATGTCTGCAATCTGTTTCGTTCCAAATTTAGACTGTATCGGTATCAAATGTGCCCCCTTAATTATTTTGTCTACAATCACCATAATGGAGTCTTGTTTCCTTCTTTTTCTCGATAGTCCCATAATAAAGTCAGGGGAAATCACTTTCCATTTCCATTTCAAAATGGTTAGTGGCTTTAACAGTCTAGTTGGGTGTTGGTGTTCTACCTTCACCTACTGACACTCTAGAAATTTACAAATATATTATGTTCTTCTTTCTTCATACAAGGCCAATAGAATTCTCTTCCTCATGCCAAAATCATTTTTTGGTACCCTAGACTCTTTGCATATGGTTTCTTATGATGACAGTTTAAGAGAAGTCGTTTCAAATCATTTGCATTTGCAATGTAGAATCTATTTTTATACATAAATAGTATTTTTAAATCTTTTTCATAACGAGGACCTATGATTTCTACAAGTTTTGCTGAATTTTATAGTAATTTTCATCTTCATGTGGTGAATTTTTTATCTGTTTAAAAAAAGTTATTCTAGCACTGCTAACAAAAATTTCCATTCATGAAATTGCATGTCTACTTAAACCATTTTCTAATCTGCTTTCTTTACCCTTAATTTCCTTTATATTGAATTCAAATTCACTAAGAAAATCCATCCACCTAGCTGCTCTAGTTTTTAGATATGACTTGATGAAAAAATATTTCAAGCTAATGTGACTAGCCACAAGTATGGAATTTTTGCCCAGTAAATAATGCCTCTACATTTTTAAATCATGTATGACAACAACTAAATCTAAATCATTTACTCCATAATTTTTTTTATGTGTTTTTAGTTTCCTCGAATCATAGACCATTACATAATTATCCTGCATTAGAACACCAACCATTCCTTCCATACATGCATCAATACATAGTGCACAAAACTTTTATGGTTTTTTCTTCAAAATAGGTGCCACTGTTAATAATATTTTTAGTTTGATAAAAAAATTTGTGGCACTTATTTTTCCACTCAAATTTTGCCCCATTTTTATTTAAGGAAGTGATAGGGTAGGCTAGATTTCATAAACCCTTAATAATTCTTCTATAGTATCTTGTAATTCCGATGAAGGACCTGACATCTGACACATCCTTAGGTATGGGCCAATTCAAAATTTCTTTAACTTTCACAAGATCAATATATAGTCCTTCCTTTGAAATGACATGAGCCATATATTGTATTTTGTCTTGTAAAACTCACACTTACTAAAATTGGGATATAATTCATGTTATCTCAAAGTTTGCAGTATTGTTCTTAGATGTTCTTGATGTTCTTCACTTTGGAATACATTAAAATTTCATCTCTGAAAACCAACTCAAATTTATCTAGGTCGTTACTAGCCACATTATTCATTAAATACAGAAAGGTTGCAGGTGCATTTTTAATCCCAAATGGTATCACTACAAATCTGTAGTGGCCATATCTAGTTCGAATTTTTTTTTTTTGAATGTCCTTGTCTTTTATTATTAGTTAATGGAAGATAATTCTCAAATAGATTTTTGAGAATAATGTTTCTCCCCTTACTTGATCAAACATATCATCAATGTGGGGCAATGGAGAATTTTTTTACTAGTTTATTTGTTCATTTGTCAGTAATCTATGTACATTCTAAAAGTACCAACTTTCTTTTTCACAAATAATATCGGGGACATGCATTGTGAAATGATGGGTCTAATGTAACCTTTACTGAGTATTTATCGTAAGTGCATTTTTAGCTCTAATAATTCTGAAATACTAGTGCAGTAAGGTGTTCTAGACTTTAACTCTAATAATACTGAAATAATGGTGTAGTAAAGTGTTCTAGACACTGAGTTAGCTCCTAGCACCAAATCAATAGAAAAATCTATGTCTCTACAAGGAGCTAGTCCTGAAATTTCATCTTAGAGTACATCTTTCAAATCCTTGATTACTTGGAGTTCATCTAAATTTTGATGTTATGTCTTCTAATTATTTTCTTCAATTTGGAAAACAAAGAGTTGAAACCCTTTTCTTGCACTTATTTTCAATTGTAATGCTTAAATTTTTCTAATTGAAATAGGTTTTGGTATGCCTTTTATCATTATTGTTATTCATTCTTCATTTTTAGAGCTCACTACCTTTTCTAAATAGTTTACTACAATTCTGTGTTTTTCAAGCCAATCCAAACCTATTAACAAATCATATGAACCTAAAGGATGTATGTTTACTTCATCTAGACAACCATTTAAATCTAGAGGACACTATTTTACTTGGCTAATCACCTTCCTTTTTGTACTTGTTACTAGTTGTATTAACCATGCATTCTTAAAATTTTCAACTTTAAATTATAATTTTCCACTATCTAGGGACTAATATATCTAAGACTAGACCCTGGATCAATTAGTATAGATATAGGATGGTTCAATATCTTACCTTCAATTTCAATCATAGTGGATTTGTACTTTGCTTGTCTATCTTCTAATGCTACATTTATCTTTAGGATGTTTCTTGCAATATCATTTATTGTTGTTGCTTCATCAACAACTTATATATTATGAAGAGATCTCAAGTTATGTGGAAATTCACTTGTTTTCAAAGTCCCTATCACATCAATTGTTCTCTTTCTTTAAGCCCACTCACATTTTTATTATTTTTTACCATTGTTTTTTACTTTGTTTGAGATTTAGCAAGTTGGGGTGGATTATTTTTGCTAAACTCTTTCTACTAGTGATCCCTTCAATAATTCTTCAGGGTTTTTCCTCTCACTCCCACTTACATATTTATTTTTTTCCTTACCTTTCCAAGATTTGGAGTCTTCTCCTCTATTTTTAAATTTTTGATAGCACAATATTGCTTTCCAACACTTGTAACTTTTCCACAGAAACACTGATCGTCTAAAAAATAGAAGAATGAGCTCGCACGATTATAATTTGGGTATTTTTGGCTTTGCATAAATGGTATGTCAACCCCTAATTACAAAATTCTGGTGACAAATATATTTCAATGGTCTTCAACACAAGTAGTTAATATCAGGGGTTGGCATTACCCTCTTCACCCAACCTCTCAATTTACCAGAATGGTAGAGGCCACTTAATATAATTTACTTTTTTTTCTGTCTTTTGTTCTTATGTAGCTATGGACTCTGTATACACCTAAGTTTCACGTAATTGGTCAGTGTTTTAATAATCCAACTCACATATACCTACGACCATGTTTTTGGGTGAAGTTTCCTTTTTATGGTTACTCACCATATGGGTTTTAAGTTAACACTTTGGGTTTTTATCTACGCAAATGTTGTAACTTGTATTCATGGGTTTATTTAAGATTTTTTTTTTCTTGTTATGACTCCATTAGAATTCTTATGCTTCATTGCACCAAGGTTTGGAGCACCAAACGTTTTGGCTTATGCCATGTATACCCTGACCTGTCTAATTCCTTTTGCACTTTACAAATTATCTTCTCTTCCATTTAGATTTTCTCACTCTAATTGATGGTGTCTTTATCGGTATGTTTTTTTGGTTCAAATGGGTGAAATTCGTCAGGGAGATAGTTTTATTTCCACGCTTTGACTATTATTCGATGTGCCACAGGTCGATCTTTACCAATATTCCTCTTCTGGAGTCCTAAGCTAAGCGTTAGCGAACAATCAAATTGTGGATTCCAAACAAAATCAGAATCTCTTCTCAATTCGATTAGTTACCCCAAGAGGGATGTATTTATCAAAGAAACATTGGTTTATTTTTCACCATTACTACTTTGAGGGCCTAGTCCTCCTAAAATTTTATAAATAGTGTTGACTAGATGTTAAGCTATACACATATAAAATTTCATTTCATGGCATGGCTACTGTGTTATGTGTGTGTGTTTTCAGTGTATCTAATTCTCACAAATTATCCCTTGGAATGTTGAAGGTTATATCCTCAACCTGTATTAAATTATTATAAATAATTGCATGTAATATAGAAATCTCTGTGTGGTTCTGTTGCATAGACTTCTACTATAATTTATTTCGTACAAGGTTTTTTTTTTTTTTTATAGTAGTGGTCCTCCTTTAAATGTTTAGGCTTCTTCTTCTATTTGTACTCTAAACCGTTTTTTACTCCAAAAATCTCACCATATACACTTGCTAGTATGATTTGGCCCTTTAAGTCTACCAGCCTGAATTAAATAGGGTTATGAAAACCTGGTATTTAATCTACCAGATGATTTTTATTTAGCTGTTGGTACATTTTTCCTCCCTAGGTGAAAATAATTCTATATTCTGAAGTTTCAATATAATTGAATTGTTTGCTTTAGTTAATCATTAGGTGATATTCTTACTTCCACTATGGTTGATGCATTATTAATTAAATGGATATAGTGTGTATCCATACATATTTTCACTAGATTGATTATTTTAGGGTAATTGGCCTTCTTCCATTTAATCCGCTATAGGCAGAATTCATTAGAAATGCCATAATTATCTTTCTATATCTAGCTCAACGCTAGATTAAGTGATTGAATTTTCGTCATCATAAATATACATTGTCAATAATTCCAAGGAATTGCCTCATTTGGTGTAAAATCGAGTACTATCCTAATGGTAGACGATAATGATTATTATACGATCCGACCATGGACATTCGTATCCTTGGGAGTAACAATTGAATCTAATATTTTGGAATCGTATCCTATATAATTACAACCTAAAACCCATTATCTATCTCTCGTTTATCTCTTTGGTTAGACCTGTAAATCCAAACCTTCTAAACTTACACAGTAAGGAACCACAAGAACATGTAAGTCATCTTTCCTATTATGGGTATGCATGTGCTATTACCACTTCTTTTCTTAATTTCTAATTTGTATTCTCATTAATAAATCGATAAGATTTGGTATGTCCATAGAGTAGTCTTTATCTAAGTTCACATTTATAGAACATTCAACACATCACTATTTCTTCCCATTTCAAAAGAGAGAAGGCCAATCACCTAACTTTTGTACTTCTGTACTCGCAATCATGGGGAAATTCATACTTGTTCAGGAAGTTATACAATCCAATTTTAAACGTGTCTAACCAGATTTGCATATAGTTAGTAAGAGCCTATTAAAGAATTATGCACATAGAGGAAATTCATAGTTGATCCACCTGTATCTGTATATAGCATATATCCCCATCCTTACTCTCTGTTTTCTTATCAGTGTTCACTATGTTTGAATTCATGACAGTAGAGATACACACAAAATGATTGTATTAAATTTTAACACATTAGGATACAATACACACACACACACACACATAGTTGGAGTGAGATCCAACTAATTCTAATCTTGGAGATTTAGGTTGAGAGAATATCTCAACAGTCTCCTACAAAACCTCAAAGCCAATCCCCAAACTTAGCACACAGCATTAATGTGAGCATTATCTCAAACACCCCCCTTTAATGCTTACATTTAAAAACTTACAACACTGAAATCACAATTACAAAATTTGTCATTTGTTTTTGTCTGACTGGTCTTCAACAACGCTTACACCCACTCTGAATCTTCCGGCTTCCGCTCTTTTCTTCTCCACACATTTGAGCTTCTCATTTGACACATTCAAAGTACAAAATCTTCTGACCATCTTTGACGTTCTTTGTAGAACTGACACTTCTCAACCTCCGGAAGAATAGTCTCGACACTAAACCATTTTATTGATACACTTCCATCTGTGAAATTCCCCCAAGAGAAAATTTCGACAGTTATATAGGACAACAATCTAAGTACAAAATGTTTTTAGCAATGAGTTAAACAACTGGCCTTTCTACACACTTACAAACTCACAAGGTAAAGGTAACCTCTAATTGTCAACCTTGGAGCACCAAAGTACAACAAGAGTCTACAACTTATAACATACTGGACATAATCAAACTAGTAACATGCTCTTGTGGCACCGAAGAACACGCAAGAACTACAAACTTGAACTACATCACTATCTTCAAAATTTGGTTCTTGTTTACAACTTAAACAATATGAAAATAACAAATTTGACATAAAACTCTGACGGATGCAACCAAAAAAGTGACCAACCCATCTCGCATGCATGCAGTGATCACCGTGGTTTGTGCGCATGTAATTAATTGATATGTTTAACATTAAATGTATTTTACATTTTCCACGTACTCGTCGGTGCATAGCGTGATGGTGGTGAGCAAGTCGGACTATGATTCCTGTCAAACGAGCAACGCTCTACAATCCTTCAGCAACGGCAACACGCAGATCATGCTTTCGAAGCCCGGCAACATGTACTTCATATGCAAAACGCCCGGCCACTGCACCAACGTTACGGAACTTGCCGTTAACGTTAAGGCCGCCACCATCTTCTGTTGTTCTCCTTTGCTGCCCACGTGCACGACGACATAGCCCTTGGGAACGTACTTGTGAAAATCGTGCGCCTTCTCCTTTGAGGTGTAGAGTTTGAGAAGTTCCTCGGAATGGTGCATGTTGTTTCCCATATGCAGAAATGGCACAAAGAATTTACTAATCCCAACGCCAAAAAGATTGTGTTTATGACAGGTAACTGAAAAATACAAACCAGTAGAACAAAGTTAGACCAGAACCAGCCTCCTGCAGACAGGCTCCATTCTTGGAAATTCCTGCTGGGCTCTCACAAAAATGGCTTGAGAATGGAACCGAGCCTCAGCATCGTTACCGCAAACAGAAGTTGTTGCTGTGACACTGGTAGTGTTATTCGTTAATAATATCCTCCACACACTGGAAATCGGATACATGGCAGGGAATTGTTAGGGTGCCCTTCTGCTCAAATCCATATTCCTCTTCAGCTTACTTGAGGAGTTTCTTGAACAGAGGATGGTTTATATGCACTGCCGGTATGAGCAAATATGTGACAGTAATGAAGTCCTCCTTTTTTGTTTTTACCGTAGGCAACCCTGCTGGTAAACAATGGACACACAACAGTCTCACAAACAAAATAATTCAACACTCCTAATTTACATATCTACAGAGAACCTCTCCCAAACTATTTCATCTTCCTGGGCACTCCCATGAGGAGTTAAGCCCAACTAGGTGTTGATACCATGTTTGAATTCATGAAGGGCAGAGATACACACAAAATGATTGTATTACATTTTAACACATTAGGATACAATAATTGGAGTGAGATCCAACTAATTCTAATCTTGGAGATTTAGGTTGAGAGAATATCTCAACAATCTCCTAAAAAACCTCATGGCCAATCCCCAAACTTAGCACACAACATTAATGTGAATATTATTTCAAACACACTAAATAATAACATTTAAATATAAAATAAACACTTATTCACTCTCATTTAACATTGATAAGAAAACATAATCAGAATTTAGTTCGTTATCAACATCCGTAAGAAAAACTCGTATATAATCACTGAGAGTCTATCTATTTTTTTTAATCCATGCATGTTGAATGAGAAGTACATACGATCATCAGTAGTAGCTTAGAGAATATATCCATGCTACGCAGGTATAACAAATCTACATACAAAAGTTTATGACGTACTCTTCTCTCGTTAGTCTACATCTACTTAAGAGTTATCATTTCAACGTGAAAAATATAACTTAAATAAATATACATATAAGTCGTCATTTTAACTTCAATATATAATAGAACTAAAATTCTAACAACTGCTATTTGGAATTAAATCACTAATAGAGCACTCCCGACCATGAACTCTCTGCCAGTTTTTACGAGCTAGAATATTCCAATGACTCCCTTTGGTTCTGTGTTTGTTTACTTTTATAGATTCTGATTTTTAGCAGCGTCGTGCAGGTAAGGATTTGTGTTTTTTCCTTTTTCTTTTTTCTTTAAAGCTTGTTTTTTTCCTTGCAACATAAGATTTGTTTTTTTTTTATTTCTCTGAAGCTTGTTTTTTTCCTTGTAACATTTTACTTTTCTTATTTTTTTCTAATTAAGTGATTTAACACAATTTTTCTTTCCTATTATGTTAAATCTTTTTTATTTCTAATTATTTTTTTTTCAGATTTTTAAAAGATTTTTGGAAAAGTTCATCATATGGACTTAATCACCAACAACTTTTCTCAGAACGACAAAAAAATATGCTAACTATAATGCTCTTCCATAAGTTTTCTCCACATATTTTTTTTATTCTATTTATATTTTATGGCAAAAATATAAACATGACTTCCATAACCATTCAATCTAGTAATAATTCCATGTCTAAAAATACTCAATATTCAAAAATTGAAAAATACAAGTATTATACCAACAACCAACTAAATTATAAAGAGAGTTATCTATTTTGGTCATCCTAGTGAAAAAAAAAGAAAATACACTTAAAAAACATATTTTTTTGGAAGATACATTGAAAATTGGGAAGATCCAACAAGTTCATTTATCAGTTTTAAAAATCTATTAAACAAATCAGTATCTCGAACTTTTATTTCATGAGTAATACCATAATGATGTGAAGTTTGAAATTTTGATGTTAATTTGATTTATATGCTTTAATAAATACTCTATGATATTGGCATAGAACGCCAATTTCATCATATGGATTTGATTACCAACATTTTTTCTCAGAATGACAAGAAATATGCTAATTATAATGCTAACTATAATGCTCTAGCATAAGTTTTCTCCACATACTTTTTTTATTCTATTTATAATAGAGTAATTACGTTATGACAAAAATATAAACATGGCTTCCATAACCATTCAATTTAGTGATAGTTCCATGTCTAAAAATACTCAATATTCAAAAATAAAAAAATACAGGTATTATACCAACAACCAACTAAATTGTAAAGAGAGTTATCTATTTTGGTCATCCTAGTGAAAAAGAAAGAAAATACACTAAAAGACATATTTTTGTGGAAGATATATTGAAAATTGGGAAGATCCAACAAGTTCATTTATCAGTTTTAAAAATCTATTAAACAAATCAGTATCTCGAACTTTTATTTAATGAGTAATACCGTAATGATGTGAAGTTTGGAATTTAGATGTTAATTTAATTTCTATGCCTCAATGAATACTCTATGATATTGGCATAGAACGCCAATTTTGTGGAAATAACTCGTAGGGAACATGTGCTAATTAATAATTTGGCATGCCTGCGCATTTATTTATATATCAATATGTTGACGGATGTGCAGGGAAATAGTTAATTATATATACGCTTAAATGACGAAAGGTATATTATTGTTGTGAGAATTGATATTATATTTACATCGATAGGTTTTCTTTCTTGAATCAATACACTTGTTTTTTTTCAATTTTTCTTAAAACTAAATGACAGAGATGTACACATTTTTTAGACCTTTATTAAATTTTAATTTTTATATTTTACTGAATAAATATGACTGAAATTTAGAAACCCTAAATATTTATTACTATTTAATAAGAAATAGTAAATTTAGTAGTAAAGAAAAACATGAAATTTTGTTTTAAGGAAACCAAAATTACTGTTAAATAGTAAATTTTCGTTTTGTCTAGCTTTCTTGTAAAAGCAGCGGGGCTTAAAATATATAGTATGCAATTCCTCGGACCATACTTGTAAGCAACCATGACAGAGGTGACTGTTCCTTCTCCAATATTTTAATTCATCGTGGAGCGTGTTTCATGGTGTTTTCTTCGTAGTTACAAATCATTTTGGCTTTTGGGTATTGTTCTACTACATCAGTTTCTCATTATAGAATGGGGGTTTACGATCCAGGAATAAATAAAAAATTTAACTGTTCATTTCAAAAATTTCCTCTTTGCTATTGTTCTAGGGCTTCTGTCTTTACTCAGTGTGAATGGAACAAATTAGTTTTGGTCTACTTGTTAGTGGGTGGCATTTTTCAGTGTTTCGGATGAAGGTTTAATCTCTTTGGAATCACAGGATCATACCTGATGTATAAGTTATATATCTGCATATCTGAACAATTTAACTGTTGGATTGTTGCAATACCAGCTGCAAGAAAATTCTGTAGAATATCAAATCAATAGGATTATGTCTATACTAATAGATCTCTTCATGCCCTAAATTAATTAATTTATGAATACACTTTTGAATCAATCCACTTTTGAAAATTTTCGTTCGATTAATTGAACCAGAAAATCATCCGACCATTCCGCAGATCCAATTAACATTCTTGAAGCCGACTCCATCCCGTTACTCATATTTTCAAATATATGTGAACACAGCAATAGTGTACATTTTCTTAGGGAAGCATCTCACGCCCTTTCCTGCGCGCACAGACTGTTTCTCTTCGAAACTATCCTCCTATGCTCGAAGGTTTCGGAGGTTTCTCCACTTTAAAGAAACAACAGTTGTAATGTAATTAAGGGGGAGAGTTGGAATTTTATTCCAACTGCATGCAGAGCAGAACGATGAAAATTTAATTTTGATGTGATCCAAAGACAACAAACAACAGCGAGTTCAATTTTGATAGAAATCTTGAAAGACAGCGACAACAGCTACCTGTCCCGATTTGCTACCAACAATAAATTCTTCGCCAAACAAATTAAACATTCAGCCAACACCATTCTCGCGGCAGCGAGTATGAGGAACTAAGAGGAGAGATGACCCACCACCTGAGGAAGTGACGCCACCTTCCTCGGAGCAATCAAATTGTTGGAGCCAAGATTGCACAGCAGACAAAACACACAGCAATTAAATCATGCACAGGAAACACAGAAGTTTACCGTGGTTCACCCAACCATTCTGGGCTACGTCCACACAACAAAGGCATCGGAAATTCTTTATTAATCAAACAGGAGATTACAGACTCTCACACCCTCTCCAAAACAAACATATGGATACCTGTTTTATAGCAAGGAGAATCTAACAGCCTCATAAATCCTCTCAACTCAAATTTAGGATGCATTAACTCCCTCCCAACAAACTGGAGTTAATCTAGCAACAAATTCCTAATTTTTGTCACCTACTGAGATTTTTGCCTATTCTATTCAAAACAGAAAAATCTCAACAATCTCCACCTTGACAACAATTAGCCTGATGCCCTGTTATTATTATTTTATCTCTTCTGCAAGCCAAGAGAAGCCAAACACCAACGCAGCTTCTCTAACAAAACTGGTTTCGTGAACATGTCTGCACAATTCTCCTTTGTATGCACCTTTTCAAGAGAAACTCCCCTTTCAGTGATAACCTGTCTTACAAAATGGTACTTGATCGGTATATGCTTTGATTTACTATGATAGGCCGGATTCTTAGCCAAATGTATTGCACTTTGACTATCACAAAGTAACCTGATGTTGTCCCGTAACCTACCAAACTCACCAAGAAAACCTTTCAACCAAACCGCCTCTTTGCAAGCATGTGAAGCAGCAACGTATTCTGCTTCAGTAGTGGATAAAGCAACAATGTTTTGTAGCTTTGACATCCAGCTAATAGCTCCACCTACAAGAGTAAATACATACCCTGAAGTTGACCTTCTCTTATTCAAATCACCTGCAAAATCAGAATCAACATACCCGCAAACAAATTCACTACTCTTATTGTAAGTGATACAATAACTACTTGTGCCTCTCAAATACCGAAGCACCCATTTCACTGCTGACCAGTGTTCTTTACCCGGATTTTCCATGTACCTGCTGACAACCCCAAATGCATGTGAAATATCTGGTCGAGTACAAACCATCGCATACATCAAACATCCTACTACATTGGCATATGGAATTCGAGACATATAATCCTTTTCTTCATCTGTATTAGGACATAAACTGGAAGAAAGCTTAAAGTGGGAAGCTAAAGGGACTGACACAGGCTTCACATTATTCATACCAAATCTCAAAAGTATCTTCTCAACATACTTCTGTTGTGATAGCCACAGCTTACCATTACTCCTGTCTCTGAAAATCTCCATGCCCAAAATATGTCTTGCTGCTCCTAGATCTTTCATATCAAATGTCCTTGCCATCTGAGTCTTCAACCTGTTGATTTCATCAATGCTTTTGCTTGCTAAAAGCATATCGTCAACATACAACACTAAGATAATGAACATGCCATTACTTAACTGCTTAAAGTAAACATAATGATCATATTCACTTCTTATATATTTTTGACTCAACATGAAAGAATCAAATTTCTTGTACCACTGTCGAGGCGACTGCTTCAGACCATACAATGACTTCTTGAGCCTGCAGACAAATTTCTTATTGCGATGTTGAACAAACCCTTCTGGTTGTTCCATATAAATTTCCTCATCTAAATCTCCATGTAGAAATGCAGTCTTAACATCTAATTGCTGCAACTCTAAATCAAGCAAAGCCACTAATGCTAACACAATTCTAATTGAAACAATTTTAACCACTCGTGAAAAAATCTCATGAAAGTCAATACCGGCTTTCTGAGAAAACCCTTTTGCAACCAGTCGCGCTTTGTACCTGTCCTCCGTATCATTCACACCCCGTTTCAGCTTGAAAACCCATTTACACCCCATAGTTTTCCTGTCTTTCGGAAGCTCAACCAGATCCCATGTGCCATTCTTACCTAAGGCCATCATTTCTTCCTTCATAGCTGCTTTCCACTTGTCACTTTTCAAACCTTCTATAGCTTCCTGATAACACAGAGGTTCATCATCGTTAGCGGTCAAAGCAACTGAAGTAACATAATCATCATACCTTCTAGGAGCACGTTTTATTCTTTTAGACCTCCTTAAAGCTGTTTCTGGTTGACTACCATCTGTAGGAACGTCTTGCCGATCAGTATCTGAGACCTGTTCATGACCTACATCTGAACCCTGTTCATAATCTGATTCTGAAACCTGTTCATGACTAGAATCTGAACTATGGTCATCATGACTATCATTAGAAGTGCTGTCAAACTGAATGTGCTGAAAATCAAATACATCATCCTGTTTCAATTTACTACCTACATCTAACTGTACAAGAGAGGATTCATCAAACTTTACATCTCTGTTGATGATGATTTTGCGGGTAGTAGGATCCCACAATCTATATCCCTTTGTTCCAACACCATACCCAATAAAGATATACCTTTTAGACTTTGGATCTAACTTAGTTCGCTGATGTTTAGGCACTAGAGCATATGCATCACAACCAAACACTCTGAGTTTAGAATAGTCACAAGGGTGTCCTTTCCATACCTCTTCGCGGAATCTTGTAGTATATCGCTGCCGATGGAGATCAAGCGATCACATACTGTTGCCACTGCCTCCGTCCACAACTCCTGCAACCCTACTCAACATACTCCTTAAGCCAGAAGAGTCCCTGCTCATGCGTTCCTGGTGATCCATTTTGCTGGAGGAGTATGTCCCAGAAAATTGACTCTCGATCCCTGCATCCTTGCAATAGCTGTCAAACTCCTTGGAAGTAAACTCACCACCATTGTCAGTTCTTAAACACTTTATTGTTCTACCAGTGCTGTTTTCTACCAATGCTCTAACCTGTTTGAAAACTGAAAAAACATCAGACTTCCTTTTCAACATGTAGACCCACACCTTCCTAGAAAAGTCATCAATGAACGACACAAAATATGACGAGCCACCATATGACGCTGTAGGGGCTGGACCCCAAACATCTGAATGAATATAATCAAGTATCCTTTTACTAGTATGTTTGCCTGTTTTAAATTTTTGTTTGCTTTGTTTGCCAAACAGACAATGCTTACAGAAATCTAACTTTCCAGACTTTAGATTAGGAAGTAACTTGCGATCAGCCAAAATCTTTAACCCTCTTTCGCTCATATGGCCCAACCTTTGATGCCATAGGCGAATGGAACTACTGTCATGTTCAGACACTGTAGACACATGATCTGACCCTGTTCTTCCTTCTAACTGAAATAAATTTCCTACTTTCTTAGCCCTCATTACTAGTAAGATACCTTTATAGATTTTCATAACTCCACCTTGAATTACAGTTTTATATCCATTCGTATCCAATGCTCCTAAAGAAATTAGATTTTTTCTTAAGTCTGGAACATGTCTCACATCTGTTAATATTCTAGTTGTGCCATCAAACATTTGCAGTTGTATGCTTCCTATCCCAACAATATTAGATGTGACATCATTACCCATGTACACGACTCCATCATTAACTGATCTATATGTCTTAAACCATTCTCTATGAATACACATGTGGTTTGATGCACCGAAATCTAACAACCAATGTTGATCATGATTTGACATATTAACAGACAACACTTCGTCGCTCATACCTGAACCAGATGCCGAACCTGTATCTGTCGCATTTGCCTCCTTCTTCTCTGTCGAAGAATCTGCTTTCTTCTCTGTTTGCTGTCTCTTCCAACAGTCTTTCTTCAAGTGCCCCGATTTGCCACAAAACCAGCACTTTACTTTGCTCTTCTTCCCTTTCGACTTTGTACGCTAATTGTTGTGCTTACCAGAGCGTCTTTCTCTAGAACGACCTCTAGCCATCATTGCCTCTGATGTAGAGGTGTCAGCATTTGACTTCTTCCTTGTCTCCTCAGACAACATGGCTCCAACCACATCGTCAAACTCAAGGACGACTGCAATACTAAAGCTTATGGAAGTAACAAAGTGATCCCACGATTCGGGCAATGAACACAATAGAGTTATTTCCTTATCCTCTGAATCAAATTTTACATCTAGATTTTGTAATTGTACCACTAGAGTATTGAAAACATTCAGATGGTCAGTAATCGAGGTACCTTCCTTCATCCGCAAACCATAAAGCTGCCGCTTCAGGAGAATCCGATTTGTCAAAGATTTCGTCATGTAGAGCTTTTCAAGCTTTATCCACAAGCCTGCGGCGGTCTTCTCTGACACAATGTTGAATAGAACGTCATCCGCCAGACATAACCGAATTGCGCTCAGAGCTCTGTCATCCAACTCATCCCATTCATCCTCCGTCATGGAAGAAGGCCTTTTGCTTTTCCCCAACAACGCTTTTGCCACGCCTTGTTGAACTAGCATATCGTGCATCTTAAGCTTCCAGATCTCGAAGTTGTTTTTACCATTGAACTTCTCAATTTCAAACCGGGCATTTTGAGTTTTCGCCATCTTGTATCAGCAAAAAACACAGTAATCTCCAAAAAAAAACCAACTTTAAATCAATGAAGTTTGTGTTTAAAAAATGCCTTTCCCTTTAATAAATAAAACACTGCCTTATTGTACAATTGCCTTTGCTGTTTTTAAAAAAAATTCTGCAATTATTTGGATGAAATTATGCCCTTCATTTGGCATTGAATTTGCTCCAAATAAGACCCTTTACCTTATAAAAAAAAAAAAGAGCCTTTCTCTTAAAATCGATTTATTTTTGACCTTTTACAAAACTCCATTTAAATCGATTTACAAAACTTCCAAATTCCAAATCGATTTATTTTATATCGATTTACAAAATTCCAAATCGATTATTATAATTGGGCCACCCTTCTTATATAAACGATTTCATGGTATTGGCATTTTAAAAAAGTCAAATCGATTTCAAATACCATGTGAAATGGCAATTTTAATAACATCGATTTTAATTTTTTACGAAATGGCAATGACATACCAAATCGACTCCAATATAAAAAACGATTTATAAATGCCCTTCACCCAGCGTTTAAAAAAACTTCAAATCGACTCTCTGTTTTTAAAAAAACATATCACACCAAGCCTCATAACTGCAAATTGACTTTGGTCAAAAAAACGTATCAACACAGGCTTTATAACAGAAACTGCAAATCGACTTACGCTTTATTGACACATCTCTTCAAAATATCGACTTTAACGCTGCAAGTCGTCACCATTCAACGCTGTTCAAAATGCAACTTCGGCTTACCGGTCTACGGTAGTCTGCGCACATAAAAAAAAAACTGGCCACGACTTCTCCACGCAGAGAACAACATCACCAGCGCTCCACTCAGCAGCACCAGCAGCGAATGGACCAAGAATTTACTATAATAATATATTAACATTTAACTATAAACTAAAGAATCATGCGGGCTGCAGAACAGCCTGTATGATGTTAGCAACTACGTAATGAACAAGTTCGCACATCGCACTCCAACAAGTCATACTAATTGATATTAAGATTGCACAACAGCATAAACACATAAGAATTAAATCATGCATGTGAAACATAGGTTTACCGGTTCACCCAACCATTTCCGGGGTTGCTACCATAATAACAAAGGTGATCACAATTCTTTATTAATCAAACCGGAGATTACAGACTCTCACACCCTCTCCCAAAACAAACGTATGGATACCTGTTTTATAGCAAGGAGAATCTAACTGCCTCATAAATCCTCTCAACTCAAATTTAGGATGCATTAACTCCCTCCCAACAAACTGGAGTTAATCTAGCAACAAATTCCTAATTTTTGTCACCTACTGAGATTTTTGCCTATTCTATTCAAAACAGAAAAATCTCAACACAAATGAGTTCCGTAGGGTAAAGAAACGGCCGTTGGCAAAGTATTATAACCCCACACGGCCGTTGGCAAAGTATTATAACCCCACTGAATGTGAATGTGCAATGTGAAATGAATTAATTAATTAATTTATTTATTTATTTTCATTTTTTTGTCTTTTGCTCCACATATGTTTTATATATGTTTTATTTTTTTTGTTTTAAACTTTGGTTATAAATGTTATATAATATATATTGTAAATATATTATATTTATAATATATATAATTATTGTAATGAAATATGCAGTGTGCATTGTATAATATATATGCCGAGAAGAGAAAAGGCAGTAGGATTGTGTAATGTAATATGTCCGTAGGTAAAAACAGAGAGTACTGTGTACATAGCAGTGAATAGAAAAAGATAGAGAGGGTAACACAGTTAGAACAATGACTGTGTGTGTTGAAGACAAAAAGATTTAGAACAAATTTGTCTTTGTAGCAGCCAAAAGAAGAATCGCAGTTTATTTTAATGAAATAGAATTTACATTTCATATCTTTGTGTCCGCAATTTTTTTTTAATCTCTGTGTTGAGTGCAAAATTGTTTTATTCAGAAATTCCAACACAACTTTATCGGGGTAGAATTTGAAAAAAGAAATATTTTCCACAATAAAATTACATTCAAGCATATTTCATATTTACATATTTCAAATTTCAAAGTATATAGTTACTATTTGCATATTATAATATATTGAAATTAAATATTAAATACATTCTAATGGTAAGGAATAGCAAGAAATCAATATTAATAACTGAGTGATTTTTTTGTTTTTGCAATCTCCTTAAAATTGTACATAAAAATAAAATTATATTAAGGTTTCATATAAACTATTAAATATGGTAATGTACATAAGTAGTGGTAAGAGTGAGCTTGTAGTGGTAGAAAGAGAATTTCAAATTTCATCAAAAAAAACCTTCACCTGCAACACTTCGATAGAACTAAGTTCCATCCAAATTTTTCCTTGTGTCTTTTTGAAAGTAGCATACCTTCACCCTTGGAAATAAAATAGTTTTGATTCCATGGAACTCAGTACTAATGATTTATTATTTTGTACTATTTTTAGTCCTCCCTTTACATGAAAAACACAATAGTCTTCTCCATAAACGAAGGTGAAAAACACAATAGTCTTCTCCATAAACGAAGGTGAAAACACTTAGATGTAATGTCCTTAAAAAGGAAGATGTAAAAAAAAAACTAGTGTAACTAATTTTTTTGGCTTTTACTTGATATGTGCTAGATTTTTACAAATATTAAGTTTTAATTATATATTCTATAAAATATTAGGATAAAATCAATTTATATATTAAAAAAGCATTTCAAACAACTAAAATTCACTATTTTACAAAAAATATATATAGGTGAATTCCAATTAAGAAGACAAAACACTTATAACACACATTTTATCTAAAACTTTCTTCTTTAATTTTTAGAAATAATTACGACATTCTAACAACAAATCTCCAAAGCTTTGCCTGCTCTAAAGCAGAAATATTCTTCCTTCTCAGAAATTTGCAATGCCAAATCGTGCAACACATCGTGCATCGAGCAGGCCACCACCTGTCTGTCAACGTCCTTGATACTAGCTTCGATGAGGCACCGGTCCAGTAAAAAGTTTGCGTGAGACCTTCCAATTTCTAGTGGATCTTTACCTTCTTCCGTGAGAAGGAGACCCTCTCCTATCCACAAGTTTATCACATCCTCCACATACATATCCTTGTCCTCTTAGTATTACTTTTGAACGGCATAGGCTTGAACGGATTTCCAAGTGCAATCAGAGATTTAAGCAGTTTGGATGTTTTGGAAATTCGATGAGATGAGCTGCATTCTATGCCACCTTCGCTCGATGAGCTCAAGAAAAAAAAAAATATTGTCACAAATTTGTGTGATATATTCACCAAAGAATGCAACAAATACCTGCATAGGCCACCACCATCGCAAGTCAGACCAATCCTCCCGGTAGACGCACCAATCCAGCACGTTGTCGATCAGCTTCCATTGCAAGTCTTCGATCACCAGTAGCCACAGGCTCACACGCCATGTTAGACCAGGCCAAGTCGCACCTTTTTCAATATACACGTACTCCAACAAATTTTGTAATGCTTCGGCACTCAAATCATGTTCCTCAAGAAGTGGAAGGCCGCCACTCTGGAATCTTTCCTTTCTTGCAAGAAAACCAGTAGCCC
The DNA here is from genome assembly GCA_034641835.2 of Pinus albicaulis. NCBI lineage: Eukaryota > Viridiplantae > Streptophyta > Pinopsida > Pinales > Pinaceae > Pinus > Pinus albicaulis. The sequence continues at coordinate 322,136,432 of CM076581.1, read as the reverse complement.
GAGACAACCTTGCCTTAAAGTGCACTGATCGTGAATCCAATATCACTTGGTGGCTTCATAATCTCTTCCCTACTACAATGAAACAGACATCACTCTCATCCTCCAAACATAGTTCATCAGCATCCTCACTGCAATGCCCACCAGACTCTCGATTCTTCTTTTTAGACTGATTATCTTCTACAATTTCACATTTATCTTGAAACAGAGTGCTTATATCTAAACATAATTCTCTCTTGAAACATAGTGCTTAAATAATCGAGAGGAGAACCGCTAATAAAAAGAAATAATAAAAAAATATCAAAAAATCTGCATCTCCCACGCAATCTCCCAATTGCAGAGCCACCAGCAAAGGATACCATGGGTTCACTGGTCAGAAAGGAGGTGTGATCTTCCTATGGCCTCTGTGCAATACTGTCTGCAGCGTCTACGTAATAGTTGAGCCACCACAGTGCTAAAACTGCAACTGAAGCAACCCTTATCTTGTCGCGGAAGAGAGGCCCCTGGCGAAGGACGCACGACTCCAATCCTCTTGACATTTGTGGAAACGTTTAGGTAGGAGAAACAACGTTCCTGTATGTGGCAGAAGGCAACATTTTTGTTCTTGGTTCCATTCTCGTACAACAGCATCGTTCCTTCCCTCACGAGAAATGACATTGACCATGACATTGATATCTCTCTCGGCTCATGGGAGGCAGACTCTCCCACTTTTTGTGTTGAACATCATATGTTTCCAAGCCACAAAGCATGTAGCCTCACCAAATTGAATAGACAAACATAAAAAAAAATTCTCTCTTATTTCCCTCAGCCCAGGAGGGGCTGAGGTCTAGGCCCAGGCCCAAACGGGCTTCGATACCAACTTAGAAACTGAGCATACAAGATCTATTGTAATAATCAAACAAATAGAGTTACATATATACACGAGGTACAATCTCAAGATAGAGAATCTATCTTAGACGCACAATAATTTGGTTGAGAGAATATATCAACCTCACACCAGACTAGAAACTAACCTATAGAACAAGAACATGCTCTATACATAGAGAGAACCACAACTGAAGACAAGTAGGAATTACATAGTCCAACAATATCTACCTTTTATTTTTGTTAACCCCACTTATCATGCCATATCGTTTATTCCATGTTGTCTGTCAAGCATTATGAAATAACCAATGTTGTTTTTGTTCATGGGCACCATAAATTAGATAATCGTAAATTAGTTCACAAGCATTATAAATTAACTAACGTTGTAGCTCAAATATTGATAGGGAGAATTTTGGGTAAACTTCTCAATTTTTATTTTTTTTTAAATTTAAAAGACCATCCAAATTTTTCGAACCAAGGACAATGACCAACAACAATATTAAAAGGATTTCAAGGAAGGAAAGTAAAAACTTAACAATAAGGTAACGAATTCCTACTAAAATGTGTAGAACTAAACCTGCAATGCAAACTTAGCCAGTATATGTGCCTAGGATTCCCACTAAAATATGTAGAAGCAACCGAATGTGCAATAGAAATTTCAATATTAGGAAATGAGACTTATTCTTAGAGTCTCAATCCTATTCAAACAGTTAGTTTTCTCCATTATATTTAAACACTCCTCTTTAATAGAGAAATGGTATTAAAAGAATAACATATGCCGGACTAGTCTTAGCTAGACTTACAATAGAAAAGATGAAAAACTTGGTAACAGAGGATTTGATTTTGGTCTTTTTGCTTGCGAGTCCATACTTGTTCATTCTGAGGCGAGGATTCATCTTGAATTTCCTTGCCATGAGGTAGTGATAAATGTTAAACTCATTTCTTCCCCAATGATGGAAATATTGAACTCTTATCCTCACTCTTCTCAAAATTATGACAAACTGGATAGGAAAATTTTTCCTCTCACTCTTTTCGGTGTCAACCATCTGAATGTCAACAATGTTGTCTTCATTGTTCATTCATGCAACTTCTATGTTGAGTTCATAAAGACATGGTATTTCAATCCATGCTTCAAGAAACATCAATTCCTCTTCAAACTTTGTTGTTTTTTTCCTTGTTGATGTTGCTAATGTCTACACATACATTAATATTCATGAGATCATCATATTTTGAATTCTCTCCAGCTTTGTCTTCTTCTACCACGTCTTTTCAATCAAATTCATGTCGCTCTTCCAATTGATATTCAACAATATGTTCCTCTTTACTTCCTTCCTCAAGAACAACTACGGGGTCTTCTTGATCTTCAACCATATGCTCCTCTTTACATCCTTCCTGAGGAACAACTCAAGAGTCTTCAATCTCATGTTGTTACAGGACATAGTATCCCTCAATAATCATGGTCATTATTAAAACCACCAAGCCTCATGAAGAAAATATCATTACGATCAAATATGTCTAAAAGTGCAGAGATATTGGAAAAGTTCGAGTTTGTCTTACTTTGAGATTAATTTCTCACTCACCTCAGTCCTCTCACGAGCTCCAACAACCCCGTTACCACGCAGGTGGGAAACTTCTCCCTTTGGGAGCTCTTCAACTGTAGAACCCTGTCGATTATGATTTCCTTGCCACACATGCCAATCTGAAGCAAAACACCAATGCATTGGCCAAACTGCACCTTGTTGCACGATCTGGCACTATCTCATCACTTTTCAACAATCGAACTTGGTTGCATCAAACTTCAATCCACAGCTTCAACTGATTTCTTTCCTTGCCTACATGCAGGCTACTCTCTTGCACTTGAACCTGCTCATAACAATGTGGTTTCTTTGGTCAATTGTTTGACCATCAGCTACGTCATCCTCAACAAAGGATCCCATAGTCTTCCTCCGTTGGATCAATGAAGGGCATTGTAACAGTCTTGTCATCTTAAAAAAAGAAGTCCTCGAAGTCCTCGAAATTGTACTCATTTCTGCACTAAAAAAAACAGACACGAGAGTAAGAATTTCTTTTTATCTGTTGTTCTCTCGTGCAATTTCAAATATCCATGCAACTAGACTAGGGAATTGGCCTATGCATATAGATCCCCACAACAAATTATGCTCGCCTTTTTAAATATAGGAAGATCTAGCCAGTTTTCCTTCTAGTCAGCTTTCATATGTAGGAGGGGTGAAACAATTTTCAACAATGTCTAACTAGATTTGCATATAGTTTGTAAGAGCCTATTGATGGGGATGTGGAGGACTCACTTAGAGCTAACACTATAGTTAGAGTTATTTATAGGTTCTATGTCGAGTGAGGTTTATAGTCACCCCGTATTATTTCAAATTCATTTATTTGTTCTTATTTTTTAGAAATCTCTGTGTGGTTCTATTAAATAGACTTGAACTATAATATATTTCGTATTCGTTTTTTTTTTAATATAATAGTGGTCCTCTTTTAAATATTTAGGCTTCTTCTTCTATTTGTATGCTAAACCGTTTTTTACTCCAAAAATCTCACCATATACACTTGCTAGTAGGATTTTTCCCTTTAAGTCTAGCAACCTGAATTAAATTGGGTTATGAAAACATGATATTTAATCTACCAAATGATTTTTATTTAGCTGTTGGTAAACTTGTCCTCCATAGGTGAAAGTCATTCTATATTCACAAGTTCTATTATAATTGATTTGTTTTCTTTAGTTAATCATAAGGTTATATTCTTACTTCCACTATGGTCGATGCATTGTTAATTAAGTGGATATAGTGTGTATGCTGCCATATTTGCACTGGATTGTTTATTTTAGGGTAATTGGTCTTTTTCCTATTTAATTCGCTATAGGTAAAATTCATTAGAAATGCCATAATTCTCCTTCCATATCTAGCTCGACGGTAGATTAAACGATCAACTTTTCATCACCATCATATATACATTGTCAATAATTCCAAGGAATTGCTTCATCTGGTGTAAAGTCGAGTACTATCTTAATGGTATTTCAGACGATAGTGGTTATTATATGAGCCTACCATGGACATTCGTATCCTTTGAAGTAACAATTGAATCTAACATTTTGGAATCGTATCCTATATAATTACAACCTAAAACCTAGTTCTCTATCTCTCGTTTATCTCTTTGGTTAGACATGTAAATCCAAGCCTTCCAAACTTACACACTAAGGAGCCACAAGAACATGTAAGTCATATTTCCTATTATGACTATGCATGTGCTATTACCACTTCTTTTCTTAATTTGTAACTTGTATGCTCATTAATAAATCGATAAGCTTTGTTGTATGTCCATAGAGTAGTCTTTATATAAGTTCACATTTATAGAACATTCAACACATCCCTATTTATTCCCATTTCATAAAAGAGAAGGCCAATCACCTAACTTGTGTACTCGCATTCATGAGGAAATTCATACTTGTTGACGAAGTTATACAATAGAAATTTAAACATGTCTAACTAGATTTGCATATAGTTAGTAAGAGCCTATTGAAGGATTATACACATACGGGACATTCATAGTTGATCCACTTGTTTCTATATATAGCGTATATCCACATCCTTACTCTCTATTTTCTTATCAGTGTTCAGTAGGTAGTAACATTTAAATATAAAGTAAACACTTATTCACTCTCATTTAACATTGATAAAAAAACATAATCAGAATTTAGTTCTTTTTCAACATGTGTAGAAAAAACTCGTATATAATCACTAACATACAGAGTCTATATATATATTTTTTTTTATCCATGCATGTTGAATGAGATGTATATACAATCATCACTAATAGCTTCGAGAATATATCCATACTATGCAGGTATAAAAAATCTACATACAAAAGTATATGACATACTCTTCTTTCATTAGTCTACATCTACTTATGAGTTATCATTTCAACATGAAAATATAATTTCAATAAATAAATATCCATATAAGTCATCGTTTTAACTTCAATATATAATATAACCAGAGTTCAAACCACAATTGCTATTTGGAAATTAATCACGAACAGAGCACACCCGACCATGAACTATCTCCGCAAGTTTTTCATGAGCTAAAATATTCCAATGACTCCCTATGACTCCCTTTGGTTCCGTGGTTGTTTATTTTTATAGATTCTGTTTGAGTAAATTTTTAGCAGCGGTTTTTTTTTATATATAAGTTTTTCTTTTTTCCTTGAAGTTTGTTTTTTTTTCATGCCACACTTTATTCCCTTTTACTAGGTATCGTTTTCCAATCAAGTGATTTAACACAATCTTTATCTCTCATTATGTTTTTTTCTTTCTAATTATGTCGTACAGATTTATAGGAGATTTTTGGTAAAGTCTATCATATAGACTTGACCACCAATAACTTTTTTTAAGGATGAAATGCTCTTGCATGAGTTTTTTTCATACTGATTTTTTAAATTAGAGCCCACCTCTCCTGAGCCCGAATTAAAATTAGAGAAAAAATCTTGGTAAATTAATACACAGTAGATTTATACTGGAGGATTAGATCATTTTCATACAATTTCCACTCCGTGTTTATCTGCATGCGTGAGAAAAACCAACAAATTGCCTATAATGACAGATATCAGCAGAGTTGCAGTAGAGATCCAGAATAACCATGGCCTTTTCTCACTCTGTCACCATAGCACAATCTCTTTATTAGCATTTTTGTTTTAGAAAGTGCATAAATCTATCAAAGTTGAATAATAATATATATGAAATAGTATTTTTCACTCCTCGATCGGGGTGTTTCAAGATCGATGCCACTGGCCACACCGTAAGACAAGTGGCAGTATTGTACCATGTGCACTAACTATGATAGTTAAACCATCCATCAAACGAATATGGAGGCATGTGGAGAATATAGGGATGATCATGCAATTAGGAAGACAAGTTGTGCTCTTAGAAGCAGGGCGTAAAAGGCAATATAGGGTTGGTTTCAAGAGACATAATCTGGCTTACCAAACAACATTTTCCTCTGGTAAAAACGGTGAACTACAGCGGCAGGTGGAGATTGGAGCTTCCATAGTTCACAACAATTTTGCTCTAGTTCAGGGGTATGTTCTTCTTCATATCAACCTCATGTCATTTGTCGTCACTAATGATATGCAACATGATAGTGCAATGTCTGCATGTATAGCATTTCTCTTAAGCACTTGCTCTGCGGCCATACCACCGAAGGCTATTAAGCTTTGCTTTCACGATCCTTGTTATGATGGGAAGGCTAATTACTTTTCATTGTTTCCTGTGAAGCGCTATTATTGTCTGTTAATGAGTTGTCAAGTCAGTTTTGTAGGTTTCTGTTTGTTAAATTTTGGATCTAGAAGTGGGAGAAAGGAGAACCAATATTATATGCGAGCTTCTGTGTTGGGGCAAAGGATTTTATGTAATGTATTTTATGTGGATCTTCATAGAAATAGGTAGGGTATTATGCTTCAAATTAGTTATTTACATTCTTTCTAGTCTTTCCTTATTATGAATTCTTGTAACTCTAGGAGGCAGGGTATTCTGAAGCAAATCTATTTGGGTTTTATAGTGTTATTCCATCATGGTTTTAAGCTGAAATTTTTCCTTTCTTATAGTCTCGGCTCTGGTTTTCACTATCACTTTCTTATAGTCTTGGTTCTGGGTTATTACTCGGTCTATCTATATGTCCATGTTAAATTATGGGGTGGTAAAATTTTCAGACTTCCGCATATGTTTAGTCAAGAGGAACAACACGAGCTTTGACAAGATTGTGTTGGTTAGAAGATAGGAAGATTAATTGTTATACCTTCGCTCTTCCGTTATACAGGATCTTATATTGCTAATATAGAGTTAATTCAAAAAATTACACAGTACAAAACAATGGTTAAGAGGCAGACGAGACAGAGAGTGGCTCAAAATCAAGAAAAAGGGAAACAGAGGATGATAAAACCTGAAGTTGAGACCAGAAAGAGAGGTAGGAAGACAAAGAAAGAGGTTCTAGTGAATCTCTCGATAGTATACTCCTTTGGGAATCCATCTCAAGTTAGGAAGGTAATTCATGGTTGGGAAAGATAAACTCAAAGCAATGAGGAGGACAATAAAGCAGAAGTGGAAATTCTGGACTTTATCACTAATCCCGGCAACACTAGAGGTCATCTTTCATTGTTCAATCAAACAATCCATACATATTGGATCATGAAGTGTCTTCTGGATAAGGCTATCCAAAGTCTTTATCCACGAAATGAGACTCAAGAACCAAAAATGATGAAATTGTTTCAGGATATTGATATTCAAATCCAACATATCAAGGTGACTCAGTGTCAAGCGATGGACCGTATTGGGCGAATTGAAGACTGTATTGGATGAATTGAAAAGAAGATTCAACAACTGCAGCAAGCGGACATGCCTGGTTCTACGGCGAAGGACCCAACACCACTTGAGTCATCAGATGGATAATATTCCAGTTTAATCTCATGTTTTTTTGTGAATAATGGTTTTGTTGGATAGTGCTTTAGTTTTAAGTTGCTACTTTGTAAATGTTTTAAATAGTGAACTAGCTAATGCGGTGAGTGGAATAATGAAACAATTCCAATATTGGTTAGCTTTTAATGCATTGAGGTGGCCAACAGCCCTGGTTTTCTTTGGACAGGTTGAAGTCACTAACTCACTATCTATTGTAACCTTCTTTTTAATGATAAATAGAAAATAGCAAGGTACTGCCAAATTGACCCAAAAAAAAAAAAAATAGTATTTTTCACAAATTTTTATCAATATAAAATATCTCTTTTCATTTTTCATCATAAATGGTACTCTTGAGATTTGAAGCAAGCTTTAGTGACAATATAACAGGCGGTCAGAAGTAAAATCAGAAAGAATACTCCAAGCACAATTGTTTCCTATCTCGAGTTAACATAGACAGTTTTCCAACATTAGCAAGCCTGATCAATGACAACTTCATGAGAAAGAAATTGAAGAAAATAAATTTATTGATCCAAGGAAACCTTGTCAGCTTGTTTTGAAACCGAGCGAATGATAGAAACTATGTCTGTCTTAGTAGTAAAATGCTTAAGTGCAAATATGCCTTTGAACTGCTGAAGGGACACAACAGTGGCCATGCCCGCCATGATTCCCACTATAGTTGCGTGAGAAAGTAGGTCTATGATGAACCTTAACCTGTTCCATAGAATATCAAATCCGAAAATAACAATTGAAAAAATTTAGGAGCATAGTTCTATTGAATAATGGGGTTTTCTTTTTTATGTCAATGATAGATTTTGAAAATATTATGGAATATGAAAATATCTTCTAAATCTCAAATTTTAAAATATTCAGGAAATCTGCAATGACAAAGACTTAGCAATTGGTTTTGAAATAAGAGTATATAATGTATTAGCTTATACCTGAAAATGCCCAAGGATGCTTAGAAAACACCAGCAAAGAAAGTGGCAGTCATGGCCAAACGTACATAAAGCTCTGGGTTATGAATGGGCGGGACCTTATGGCTAAGCATTGAACTAGGAAGAATCGACACAGAGGTGATCGTACCTACTTCAAGATCCTTTGAGCTCCCCAATATTGCATATATTAGTGGAGGAAAAGAAGCTTGAATCCACCAAATATAATTTTTTGAATAATCAAAGCTTCGTACCTTATTAGACTTGATGAATAGCCAACAAAATTGTATTGGAAAATTTCCAAATTGATTTGATACAGCCGAACTTACTAATTATGATGAAAAAAAAATAGTGAAAAAATAAAAAACACACAGTGGCCTCTAATGTAATGACAATTATTTGCTAGAACGAATGGAGGAAAACAAAAGAATTGACAATGATCCCTCGTGAAATGTTTCAAAAAGATACACCTTTAGTGTAAATATAAATAATAAATAACCAATATTGTTTTTTATTAAATTAATAATTTAACTATTTTTTATTTATTAAATTAATATTCTTTTCCATATTATAAATTTACCTTTTTCCTAATGATGAAGATGAAATTTTTATGCTCAAGTGATGGAGAGTTTCTTCAATCAACCATATTTTCATTAAACTTTAAAAAATTCAAACTTGGCAAATGTTGAACTTAACTTGAAAATTTTCATTTTCTTTTATTTTCAATATTGTGACTGATCATCCAAAGAACGGAGTTTTAGTCCATTCAAATTTTGCCTTGCCGTTCATTTACTGTCAGTGTTTGGGACGAAGGTTGGCATGAAAAGCGTTGTCTTTGCAATGGAGGGATTTCTCTCCACTAAACTTTCATTGCAATTTCCCATCGCCTCTATCGATTTGATAACTGTAGGCATCAATCCTTAGATATTTAGATAAACAAAGATTCGTGTATTTAATTGATACTCACCAGCAACATAAACATCAGCAGAAGCGGTTAAAGGTATAAGGTAGTCGTCGTTCCTCGGCGCCAATGCAATTGGAGTGGCTGCATCTCTGTTTGTTGTTTCCGTTTTCCATTTTAGTAGAAACAAGTGGCTTTACCACTTTCAAATTTATTGACAGCAGCAAATGATATGCTGCACTCTAAATTTGAAAATATGAGGGTAATTGATTGCAATAACAGCATACTCATATAGAGATGCAACAAAATGCGTTTCAGTTTTGGAAGTCAGGGAATTTCCGCACTGGAAATTCCCTGTTCAGTGGCTGCTAGCAAACCATTCAGACATACGGTATCTTGAGAGCCCATATGAAAACAGAAAACAAAGTTACAATTCGAAACCGAAAAACCTAAAGATGGTTTTATCAGCAGATGGGCAGTGAGAGAAGAATTCACAGACAAGAACCATCCTTTTTCAAATTCATTGTCAAACAAAGGGGAGAAGAGGCCGAGTTAGCTTCTGGGTTCTAAACGCCAATGGGAGAGCTTATTTCATATATTAGTGGAGGAACGAAGCTCGAATCTACCCAATATAATTTTTTTTCAGTAATCAAAAGCTCCTTACCGTATTAGAATTGACCAATACATCTGCCAACCCAATTGTATTGGAAAATTTTCAAATCAATTTGATACAGTAAAAAATTGGAAAATTTCTAAATTGATTTGATACAGCCAAACTTAGTAACTATGGTGAAAAAAGAAAAAAACATAAACTAATGGAGGAAAACAAAAGAGTTGACCATGGTCCCTGGTGAAGTGTTTCAAAAAAATACACCTTCCGTGTAATTACAGAGATAAATAGCTAGATTTTTAGAGAAAATAGAAAATGAAGAATACAAATTTATAATTGATTTTATATGACAACTATGTATTTAGGTGTAATTACAGAGATAAATGGCTAGATTTTTAGAAAAAAATAGAAAATGAAGAATACAAATGTATAATTGATTTTATATGAAAACTATGTATTTAGTTTCTTAGTAGCTTCACTAAATAGAACATGTTTGAGAAAGACAAACATTTATGTCTATTACTGAATCTCCATCTCAAGTAAAAATGGAAATAAATACTTAATCTATGGTTGATAAGAATAGATAGAAATTTTATTGAGACATATATCTGAACGAAGTGAGTGGAACACATAATAATTTGTGAAGAGAGACTGTAAGTCCTGTCCGAAAGATATATGAATTAACTTCTGTGCAATAACAAATTTAATAAGAAGAAAAAGAGTTGTATGATTATACATAAAAATCTGCTATACCTAAAAATCTCTCTATGAATAATACATGTCGGCATGGCCACATTAAGTTACAAATTAACATGACTCTGAGCCAAAAACAACCCATAAACAATTACAAAAACAGATTCCTTACAAATTTAAAAAGAAAAAATGAATAAGGAAGAGAAATTTTAAATATATACGATGAACATAAAGTTCAGAAAACCAAATGAATGAAAACACTAAATGAAACCTCTCATGGAATAATCACGAACACACCGAGTACTTTAATCCAGGGTGGGAATCATCTGGAATGATGAATCAGATATCTCCATTAGCATTAGGAACCACATAGTATCATTTTGAAGGAAAAGTTTCAAACTTTCATTTCAAACGCTATGATAACTTGGACAAAACAACGTATATAAATTTGAATGCAAGTTTATCTTGGTAGAATTTGAAGAAGAGAAATATTTTCCACAGTTTGACTACTGTAAAGCATATTTCAGGTTTGTCTTTTTCAAAGTATATAGTAACTATTTGCATATTATAATATATATTAATTAAATATTAAATACATTCTAATGGTAAGGAATAGCAAGAAATCAATATTAATACCTGAGACATTTTTGTTTTGGCATTCTCCTTGAACTTGTACATAAAAATGAAATTATATTAAGGTTTCGTATAAACTGTTAAATTTGGTAATGTACATAGGTAGTGGTAAGAGTGAGATTGTAGTGGTAGAGAGAGAACTTCAAACGTCCTCAAAGAACCTTCACTTGCAACACTTCGATAGAACTAAGTTCCATCCAAACTTTTTTGGGTGCCTCTTTGAAAGTTGCTTACCTTCACCCTTGGAAATAAAACAGTCTGATTCCATTTATATTTTTATTTATGTTTTTAAATATATGTATCTTTTGTTTATATTGTGTATATGTAATCACTTTTCCATTGAACTCAGTACTAATGATTTATTATTTTGTAGTGTTTTTAGTCCTCCCTTTATTGCTTTTACTTGATATGTGCTAGATTTTTACAAATATTAAGTTTTAATTATATATTTTACAAAATTTCAGGATAAAAACAATTTATATATTAAAAAAACATTTCAAACAACTGAAATTTACTGTTTTACCAAAAAAAAACATATCAGTGAATTCCAATTAAGAGGACAAAACACTTATACCACACATTTTATCTAAAAATTTCTGCTTTAATTTTTTGAAATAATTACGACATTCTAACCACAAATATATCTACCTATTATTTTTTTTAACCCCACTTATCATGCCATATTGTTTATTCCATGCTGTCTCTCGAGCATTATGAATTAACCAATGTTGTATCTGTTCACGAGCACCATAAATTAGATAACCGTAGATTAGTTCACAAGCATTATAAATTAACTAACGCAGTAGTTCAAATATTGATATGGAGGAGAAGTTTTGGTGAACTTCTCAAAAAAGTTTTTTTTTAAAATCGAAAAGACCATCTAAATTTTTCGAACCAAGGACAATGACCAACAGCAGTATTAAAAGGATTTCAACGAAGGAAAGCAAAAACTTAACCATAAGGTAACGAATTCCCACTAAAATGTGTAGAACTAAACCTGCAATGCAAACTTCGCCAGTATATGTGCCTCGGATTCCCACTAAAATGTGTAGAACCAAACGTGCAAGGGAAACTTCGTCAGTATATCTCGCTGGGATTAATTCCCACTAAAATGTGTAGAACCAAAAGTGCAATTGAAACTTCGCCAGTATATCGGCCACTTTGTTCCGTTTTTCTCTGTTTCCCTACCTGCGACATTATATGGTATATTCGCTGCCCACAGGTATATTTGTCTGTTCATTCCTCCTTTCCCTTTCCTCTACAGGGGATATCATATGGTTTATACCACGTCCCGTATTCAATCTCATTATATTTTCAGCATATTCGTCAAGCCTTTTCTATTTAGTGTACCTGGAGGACCAACCATAATGTAATCAAGTAAAGAAACAATATTGCTTAGTTTTGGTTTTGATTTGCGCAGGCAAGTTACAGGCAGCTCTTCTTTGGCTGAAGGGAGAATGATAGTATGATCCATGTCTGAAGTCTGCCCATCAATAGTGTGTGTAGTCGAAATTATACAGTACATGTGTATATTTGTTCATAATAATGATTGCTGCCCATTTTCATTTGTTCTTGGTAGATGTTTTAGAAGTTATACTGCACAATGCCATGTAGGCCGCCACAATTATCAGAAATGGAAGTAGAGAAGGAATGTTATTCTCGTTCTAATATCAATCTTACTAGAGAAGAAATGCTATTCTCGTTCTACTATCAATCTTACTATGTTCATTAGTTACTTATAAGCTAATAACATTGTTTTTCCCTGCATTAATCCGGTTTGCATATTATCCAATAAGGAGAACAGATTATTTATTAAACAACCTTGTTCACTGCAGCCACTTTGACGATGGCTACATGTATGCTACATTGTTAGCCCTGATGAAGAGATACAATTTGCATCCATAATCACATTCTCATACTTTCTTTGTTGATTGTGATGAACAGAAGAGGAGATCATCGGATACCATGGACGAAAAATGTGCATCGGATGCACATTGGAACTGGACCATGGATATATCTGATAACCATAAATATTTAAGGTAGCTAGTAAGAGAATATTTCGCAATATTATCCGAGTACCATTCAAAATTGATGTCCAGCTAAATGTAGATATGTAGATCAAAACAGGGCATCTTAGATAATCAAGTGAGTGATATGCTCGTATGACAGAGTTAATAAAAAAAAAATTAATATGAATATAACAGAATTATATATATTTATATATAATTTTATTATTATATTAAAATAAATAATAATATAAAATTAATGATAATGTTTTTAATAAAATATAAATATATATATATATATATAGATATATATATATATATATTTTCTTAAATATAATCTTGAATATTATTCTGCATGTAAGGATAAGATGTTTTTCAGAACGAAAAAGAAAAATTTAATCAAATTATTCAAAGATATTAAAAAACATGCTAGTCCAATAATAAATTTAATATGAAATCCATATCACTGATCGGAATCATTGAAAAAATTAACAATAATTTCTTCCATCACATAAAATATCAGTATTACTATAAAAATATAATAAGCTTTTAATAGAGCTCCTTTTATTTTTAAAGCATTTATTTTCTTTTTCATTTAGGGATATAAATAAAAAATAAGATATTCGGTATTGATGCTATATATAGTTTGAAAATGAGATGAGGTACATATTGCATATTGACTACTGAAAAATAATGTGTTATTGTTTATTTATATAGTTTGGGATTGGCATGTTAATACATAAGTTATGATTCCAGTGTACACATAAAGTGTATTTGTTTATATTTATCATGTTACAAAATAAATAATAAATGTGTGAGATTTATTAAAATAATAAATATGTGAGGTTTTGATTTTAATTAAGGATATGTATTATGGAATATAGAAAAATATAATTGTTAAATTTTAGATGTAAATTTTAATAAATTCCATATAGAGAAAATAAGATGAGTGAATCATATGAGGTAGGAGAATGAGATCTAGATCTGGATGAAAAACTCAATCATGGTCTACAAGTCACATGTTGAGCTAGAAAATTGGTTTTTTTTTGTTTTGTTACAATTTTAAATATTTGTTTTAAGTGTAGGATTGGAATAAGTTGAAGAGTGTAGCAAATTGTGTTTTTTTGGTTTTTTTAACAATTTTTAATATTTTCTTTGAGTGTAGGATTGGAATAAGTTGAAGAGTGTAGGAGTTTTAAATTTAATTTTTATTTTAATAATTAGTTCAAAAAGTGTTTTTTCTACTTCCCTTACTTGGAGACAAGAGGAAACAAATCATTTTCTTAAGTTGTAAATAAAAAAGACATTGTTATGATCATCTTTGTAATGCTATATGTCTATTAATGCTCGATTTTGATGAAGTGGTTGTTTATGCATACCCATTTACCGTGACTTTTGAATTATTTTTGCAGAACCTTTAATTTTGTTGAAAGAAATTGTTCCTTCCATTTAAATTAGAGCCATTAATTTGAACGAGGTGAATCCTTGACAAGGAGAGGAGGTAGGAGAATTTTATTTGAGTTAGGAGCTAAGCTAGACTTTGGAGGAATTGATTTTGTAGACTACTGAGCCTTTTCACCTTCAAAAAATTCAAAAAAGAAGTTTCTCTAGATCACTACCTAATTATTTCATATCACATATAGTTTTTTAAAAGAGTGTTACAAAGTTATTTCATGGTCCGTACAACCAGAATTTTCGGCACTGCGTTTTGAAGTCCAAATTTCCTTTCAGTCTTCCATTTCCCGTCAATTTGTGGTATCAAACCCATGTTTGAGGTAGAGCTACATTTTACATTGGTGTTGTTGTATACAATATAGGGAGATGGATATATGATCAAGAAGAGAACAAGGTTGAGGAGGGAGATTTGTAGCTAATGTAGAACTCTGAGAAGAGACACAAAAGTTGCAAGATTGTTTAGAGGTGATGGAGACAAGTAGGCAGTGAGACCGTGAGGTTGGAGGTGAAATCCGATCATAGGAGGAACATGGAGTATAAGGTGTGGATGAAGCTTTGGAAGTTAAATTATTGAGGTTTTTTTTAAGCGCATGTTTAAGACCTAAACATAAATTGTCTAAGTATGATATCATCTTGTTAACTGAGAATTTGATGGATTTGATGAGTGAATTGGACAAGTATTTTGAATATGAGGAGATTGAAGAAGACATGTGGGTAAAATTTGTTGCAACTAGGTTAAAGTGTCATGCCACATTTTTGTGGGACAATTTACAGGTTGAAAGGGGAAAATAGGGGAAGTAATTAATAAAGAGTTGAGAGAAAGAAATTAATAAGCAGCAAAAGTAGAGGCACTTGTGGCAGAAAATGCACCGAAGATGAGAGAATATTTAATGATGAACACATCTTATTGAAAGAAACCAAGGAGAGTACTGGACTAACACAAAGAAAAACCTTGTTTAGGTCTATTTGCAAGGCTAAAGGAAAATTTTTCAAAGTAGTGATTAATATGAAAGCACTCAAAATCTACTTTCCACATAAATGGTGGAAAAAATTTGATTGAAGAGGTTGAAGCACCTTTAACCCTACAAAGTGTCATGGATGTAGAAATATCACGAATTGTTGGTGAGTGGGAAGATAAATTTGGAGTTGTATATATGCATGTATAAGGATAAGATAATTTGTTAAATAATGCCAATGGATGTCTACTACTTATTTCAGGTCAACCTTGGTAATTTGATAGGAAAGTGGTGCATGATGGAGAGAATAACACTTACAAGTTTGAAAAGGATGGTATCAAGAACATTTTTTGTAACATTGAAGTAGGAGACTAAAAGTGGGACACGTAGCTCAAAATCATTGTTGTTAGGAGGAAAGGAATTTTTGCAAAAAATGGAGAAAGGAGAGGTCAGCTAAGAAGTGGTATGCAAATCAAAGGTAACACTTATGGGCACTAAAATTGTAGAATTATATGTTGAGATTAAAGTGATGTAGCGAGTGTTTAGTAATATCGTAGTAGATGATTTTCCAAGTGAGCTTCCACGTAAGAGAAGTATAATCCATCACACAGAATTGATACCAAGAGAAAGCCTTCTAAATAAAGTTTATTACCGGATGACAGACACTGATAATGAGGAGATAAGGAAACAAGTTCAAGGACTATTGGAAAAAGGGTTGATAAGGGATAGATTGAGTCCATGCACTATCCCTATGATTCTTAGTCCAAACAACTATGGAGAATGGAGGATGTGCACTGATTCAAGAGAAATCAACAAGATCACAATCCAATATAGATTTCCAATGCCATGGATGGACAACATGATGGAATATTTGAATGGAGAATGTTACTTTTCAAAGGTTTATTTAAAGAGTTATTATCGTGAGATCTGGACCAGAGAAGGGTATGAGTGGCAGACAACTTTCAAGAACAATAAAAAACTATATGAATGGTTGTTCATGCCATTTTTATTAAAAAAATTCCTAATTAATTTCATGTGGTTGATGAATGAGGTTTTGAAGGAGTTCATTGGTAAGTTGGTTATTTCTTATTTTGATGATATTTTGATTTTCAGGAAACAAAAAAGGAAGAACAACTTAGGCATGTTAGGTATGTTCTATAAAGGTTGCAGCAAGAGAACTGTTAATCAATTTGAATAAATGTACTTTTGTGACGTTTGAGTTGGTATATTTAAGATTTTCGATTTCAAAGGGTGGGCTCAAAATGGATCTAGAGAAACTAGACATCATTGTAAGTTGGCCTTCACCCAAGAAAATTTTTGAAGTTAGAAGATTTCGTGGCTTAACAAGTTTCTATTAGAAGTTCGTTAAGAACTTCAACAGTATTTGCGTGCCCATCATTGAAATAATCAATAAGGATAGACAAACATTTTGTTGGAAAATATCAACAGAGAAATGTTTACAAAACTTGAAGAATAAGATCGTCAAAAAACCAATGCTAAACTACCTGGCTTCAGTAAGATTTTTTGTGTCAGATCGAATGCTAGCAGAACAACCACTGGAGAAGTATTGAGTGAAGAAGGTAGAGTTTTTGCATATTTCAGCAAGAAATTTAATGAATCAAAATAAGTATGATAAGGAATTCTATGTGGTGGTTCAAGATTTGAGTCATTGGAGATACTATAATATGCCTAGGTCATTTATTTTTTTCTCTGACAATTATACACTATAGTATATAATGTGACAACACTAGCTGAACCATAAGCATGAGATATGGGTGGAATTCCTACAAATTTTCATCTTTGTCTGAAACATGTGACTAGGAAAGATAAAAGGTAGTCGATGCTTTAAGTGGGAGGAATTTGATCATGCAGGAGTGCCATATACAAATTTTGGGCTTTGATTTTTTGAAGGACTTGTGTGAGGATAATGTTTGTTTTCGAGAGGCCTTTGAAGCATGCAAGAACCCCATGGGTAGTGATAGTAGCCCATGGAGGGGTATTATGTTGTAGGATCATTTTATATTGAAGACAGTCAATTACGTATTCCTCGTTGTTCAATGAGAAAGAATATGATGCAAGAAAATCTCAATTGAAGATTGACACTGAATTTTGTGGTGGAAAAGACACTTGGGAAGTTAGAAAACTTATATTTCCAGCCAAAGATGAGGAAAAATGTGTATAAATATGTGAGAAAATCAAAAGTGTTTTATCATGCGAAAAGGAGTCAAAGTACTCGACTATATACCCCATTTCCCATTCCCAGTAGAATTTATGACTCAATGAGTATGGGCTTTGTTTTAGGTTTACCAAGGATGCAACGAGGTAACGACTCTATATTTGTAGTTGTGGTAAAATTTACAAATATGGGTCATTTTATCCCGTGTTGCAAGACTAGTGATGCTACACATGTAGCTCATTTTTTTTTCAATGATATGGTGATTTTCCATGGCTTTCAAAAGAGTATAATCTCTAACAGGGACACCATGTTCGTAGGGAATTTTTGGAGGACTTTTTTGATCTAGATTTATGAAGGAATGCAACAGAATATAGATATAACCATAAAAATATAAATGCAGCGGAAATAAGGCTTCATTTCATTAATATCAAATCACAGAAATATTCTTACAAACATGATGGAAATAAAGTACCTATGGTGCTGGTAGCAAATCGCTGAGAAGAGATGTGGCAGCTACAAACCTTCAAACTGTGTTACAATGAGGCTCGAGGGCCTATTTATCATGGAGAAACAATGGAGAACTCTAAATTTCAAAAAAACCTAACCCTAGGAGATGAAGCGCCAAAACTATGTGTCCTGTTTGGGTAAATTGGTGTTTCAACTTCCTAGGGACATAACTTCGGCATACTATCTCTGTTTGGGGCTTCAAAATGACTCCAGAAGTTCAAGACCCGAAAAACTATTAAAAATAGTAAGTTGTGAAAAAAACTGAAAGAGACAATGGTGGGGCCCCAAGTGGAATAGGCGGGTGGCCACCAATATCCACGTAGATCATTCCTCCCCCCTTAGGAGGCAATGGTCCCCATTGCGTTGAGTTCCTCCATGAGATGAGGAAAATTCTGTTGAACTTCGTCCCTGGTGAACCACTTGCCTTGATGCGGGATTTGGCCAGCTTTGACAACCCGATACAGCTGGATCTGTTGTCGGCAAGTGTTTGTGATTTTCATGTCCATGATACAGTCTGTGGTGGCCTATTCCATGCATTCTGGGTTTAACTCTTTTGGTGTGAGTTCTTCTGCAATTTCAGAGGTGTCCAATAGAGGTGGGAAGTAGGGACGAAGGCAGTCTACATTGAATATTAGGTGCAGACCAAGGAATGGTGGAATATTAAGCTCGAAGGCATTGTTCCCTACAACCTTGTTGATCATGTACGACCCATATCAAAGAGGGAGAATCTTGTGGTGGGGTCCAGTGAGGTGCTCCTTCTGCAAATGTAGCCACACTTTTTCACCCACCTAGAAGTTATGTTGCACCTGATGTTGATCATGTCATTGCTTGTGCTTAGCATTGGCTCTGTCCAATATGTCATGAACCTATTGGTGGATGTGCTGAATGTGCTTGATGAAGTTGTTTTCTTTGTCAGTTTCAGATTGAACATGATCCGAATCATCCTGAGTAGCTGCAAATGGCATGGCTACGTCAATGGGACATAGTGGTTGGAATCCGAAGCCCACCTGAAAGGGGTTGTGGCCAGTTGAGCTGTGGAGAGCCCAGTTATAACTGTGTTGTATATAGGGAAGGTTCTCATCCAATTTGCGTGGATGCTTTGAATTGTACATGCGTAGAATGTGTACAATCATCCTATTGAGGGCCTCTGTCTGGCCATCAGTTTGGGGATGGAAATTTGTGGACTTGGTGAGCTTGGTCTCCAACATTGACTAGAGGCTGGACCAAAATGTGTTGAGGAACCTGCTGTCGTGATCTGATATGATAGACTGTGGGATCCCAAAGTGCACCCACACTTGTTCAAAGAAGAGTTTAGCAATGGCTTCTATTGTGATATTGTTCTTGCAGGCTTCCATAATGGCCATCTTTGAGAATTTTTCGACGACCATGAAAACACAGTCATTTCCATGCTTAGTAGAAGGAAGGCCTGACATGTAATCCATGGATATGGATTCCCAAGTTTGACTAGGGGTAGGTAGTAGAGTATAGAGCCCTCGATTCTTGATGGTCAGTTTGGCAATGACGCAAGAAGTGCAGGATATGATGTAATTCCCGACATCCTGTTGAAGGTTCGACCAATAGAAATACTTCTACAATACTACCACTATTTTCTCGACCCCTAAATGCCCAACGAATCGGTTGCAGTGTGCTTCCTATATCATCTTCGCACGCTTTCTTGAAGGAACAGAAAGGTCTACCAGGTGACATAATAGTTCATCTTGGAGGTGAAAGTTTGGAACTTGCATAGCCCCCAAGAGTGCCTTGTATGTGTAGCTGAATTGTGGGTCGCTCTTGTAGAGAAGCGGCCAATCAGAAGTCTCATGCCCACAAGAGTTGAGAATAGTGGTTATGGCCATGATCGATGGTCGGCTGAGGCAGTCTGCAACATTATTGGTGCTACCCTTCTTATACTTGATGTTCAAATGAGATTTTTGCAGATATGTGGATCACTTCTGATGGCGATTGTTCTACAATTTTCCTTGTGTATGTATGAACTGCAGGGGTCACTGGTCTGTTTGGATGATTTTCTCCCTCCCAAAAATGTAATGCTTCCATTGTGAACAAGCATGCACAATGGAATACATTTCTTTGTCATAAGTGGTATAATTTCGAACTGTGTCAGAAAATGTCTCACTATAATATGCCACTGGATGCCCCTGTTGCGTAAGAACTGCCCCAATAGCATATTCAGAGGCATCTGTCTCAATCTCAAATGGTTGTTGCAACTCTGGTAATTTGAGCACTGGGGCAGAAGAGAGGCAATGTTTCAATTCTATGAACGCCTTCTATTGAGATTCCGACCACCAGAATTTTTCTTTCGCTCCTCCCTTGGTGACTTGACTCAATGGCCAAGTGATATGAGAGAATCCCAACACGACCCTACTATAGAAATTAGCAAGATCCAGAAAGTTGCGAAGCTCTGTTAGGGTGGTTGGGACTAGCCAATCCTGAATGACTTGGATCTTGGCTGGATCCATATGCACCCCCCTTTCATCAATAACGTATCCCAGATTTTGAACCTGGGTCATGCCAAAAGTGCACTTCTCTAAATTGACACACAACTTGTGTTGCTATAATGTTTGGAGGACTTCTTGGATGTGGTGGAGGTTCTCTTACCAATTTTGGATGAAGATCAGAATGTCATCCAAGTATACCACTACAAATGAGTTGGTGAATGGACACAATATATCATCCATCAACCTCATGAAGGTTGCAGGGGCATTTTTCAATCCGAAAGGCATGACGAGCCATTCGAAAAGGCCCTCCTTGGCTTTGAAGGAAGTCTTCCACACATCAGAGGGTTTGATAGGTACCTGGTGATACCCAGACTTCAAGTCGATCTTTCTGAAATATTTTTCCCCTTTGAGTTGGTCCAGAAGGTCATCAATCTGTGGGATCAGGAACCTATTCTGGACAGTGATCTTGTTTAGCACCTGATAATAAATATAGAGTCTCCAAGTCCCATCCTTCTTCCGTACCAACACGATCGGGCTCCCATAGCGCGATGAACTTGTCCAGATGTGACCTTTCTACAGCAGCTCCTGAATCTGCCTCTTGATTTCATCATTCTCCAGAACAGAGTGCCTATAGAACATTCCATTGGGTAGCGGCGCACCTGGGGTCACGTTAATGGGGTGCTTGACTTGAGAGTGTAGAGGCACCCCTGTGGGTGAGGTGAAGATGTCACTGTACTCCTCCACAGCCTTGTCCATTTGTTGTTGTCTTGCAGAGGAGCCACGTTTGGAGGTCGTGGCCACAGTATTCTTCTTTCCCTGGGGGCGGATCATCAGGAAAACAAATTTTCTGGTTTGGGAAATGAGCTTACTACATTGTTTTGCAGTAACCAAAGAGATAGAGGGAGGCGATGGTACCTCTAGTATCCTGTAAAATTTATTTCCCAAAGTAACAATAAGAGCGCAAGGTCAAGATACTTGTTGCTTCCACAAGTATGGTTGGCCTAATAATACATCAGAAACACCAATAGGATCAATGTCACACAATACCTCATCCATGAAGGGCTTGATGTTATAGGGAAGGCGACACTGCTAGCTAACGCAGAGATCCTATCCTTGGTGAAGCCACTCGATGGTGTATGGTTGTGGGTGTGCTCTGGTTGGCAAGCCCAACCACTTCATGACATTCGCTGAAATGAGGTTCTTTTGGCTCCCATTGTCGACAATGAACCATAATGGGGAACCCTTTACCCACATCTGGGAGTGGAAGAGACGCTCTGCCTCCTTTGGATCTTCGTAGTGGAAACAATGGCGTTGGGCTCTGTATCAATAATCTGCTTCCCTTTGTTATCCACCTTGTCAGGTTCTGATTCAGAGTCAAAGCATGCATCTGATTCAGAAGCCCTCATCTTGGCCACCAGCGACTGCTTGGCTGACACTCACTTGTGTTGTGAGTGGAGCTCTTATGGAACTCACACCACTTTCCCGTGTCCTTCTTTGGCTTCACGGTGTTGTTCTTTGCTTGTGTCTTTGGCAGGTTGTCTTGGGCCGCCATGTCTTGGCTTCGTCCTTTGTTCTGTGGTTTGGGGGCACCTTTCCCTTGCTTTTGATTTGCAGATCCAAAGTCTCGCTTCTTCTGTTTGAATTTATGCTCAATATTGACAGCATACCGATATGTCGTACTAAGCGAGGAGATGTCGAGGAGCTCCATTTTCTTCTGAATGTAACTATGCAGACAACCGTGATACGTTAGCACCAAATGTTTCTATGAATCTTTGATACCCAACTTTGTGCGCAGGGTATGGAACAGATTCGTTAGCTCATGCACATCTTGATCCCTTTGTTGCCACAACGTGGTCCATTGTATGTACTTGTCCTCATAGCTCCCCACAGGATAGTATTGTACATTGATGGCATCTCAGAAATAATTCCAAGTGTGTACGGATGAGAACAGATAGGGTTCTACCTTGTCTTTTTTCTCACAGTAGGTTTCCCACCAGTCCCTGACATGGGGGGTAGCTTTGAGCAGTGTAAAAATAATCTTCTCTCAATCAGAAAAGTCATGAACTGAGAAATATCCTTCTAATAGATTCAACCATCTATCTACGGCATCTGCATCTATTTGACCCTCAAATATGGGAATGTCAAAGTTTACTTGTACCTTAAAGGGAGTCGTGCCTCCAGAGTGGCTGCTAGATGCAGATGCGCCAGTGATGGGCAGTTTTTGAAGGATCTGCGCAAATTTATCCATCATCGCGTTCCTTTGTTTTTCGAGGGCCTCCTCGAGAAATATTTTGATAGGATCTCCTGCTCCGTCATCTTTCTTTTCATCCCCCATGGGCGTCCGTCGAGGTTTGCGAGGCTGATCTTGCAAACGTTCCACCAGGTCGAGCCCTAACTCCTTATACCCCGACCTCGTTGGGGACATGAAAAGAAGGATCGAGAAAAAGTAGACAGCTTTGATACCACTGATCCGGATTTATGCAGGAACGCAACAGAATGCAGAAATAGTCATAAACATAGAAATAAAGTGGAAATAAGGCTTCATTTAATTAATATCAAATCATAGAAATATGCTTACAAACATGGTGGAAATAAAATAGCTAGGGTGTTGGTAGTGAATCTCTGAGAAGAGATGTGGTAGCTATAGACCTCTAAATTGTGTTACAATGAGGCTCAAGGGCCTATTTATTATGGAGAAACAATTGAGAACTCTAAACATAAAAAAAACCTAACCCTAGGAGATGAAGCACCAAACATATGGGCCTTGTTTGGGTAAATTGGTGTTTCAACTTCCTGGGGATGTAACTTTGGCATAATATCTCTGTTTGGGGCTTCAAAACAGCTTCAGAAGTCCAGGATCTGAAAAATTTCTAAAAATAGTAAGTTGTGAAAAAAATTGAAAGAGACAATGGTGGGGGCCCAAGTGGAATAGGCGGGTGGCCACCAATATCCACCTGGATCATTTGTGGAAGAAGCTTGGAACAAAAGTGAACTTCAGTTCAGCCTATCATCCACAGTTTGATCAGAAAAATGGAATTGTTGTAACAACCAAGGTTAAAATTTCATGTAATAAAAGTTAATAAAAGGTAAAATAACACTACGGGAAAGAGACATTTATTCCAAGCCGAAGGTTGGGGAAAATATCCTAGCGGGCATAACTTGTTGCATTTTATGGCAAAAGGGGAGTTGGAAAAGGAAATGGCTAAGGCTTTGGAAAGGAAAAGACTCTTTCTGGAACTTATTTATGAAAATAAACTAAATTAGGAGAAAGTAAAGGTGAAAGGTCGCATGTTGCATGTGAGAAGGAAAATAAAGGAAAATAATGGAAAATTAAATAAATTAGAGGCCTCATCAATAAAAAGAGCTCAAAGTATCAATTGGGAGCCTTTCGTTAGTTTAGTGTTAGAAATAATCTCAGAGAGGACAAAAAAAGGAAGCAAGCAAAGGAAGGAAAGGCAAGTAAAGGAAATGGAAAGAAAAGAAGGAAAAGGAAAGCAAAGGAAGGAAAGAATAAAATAGTTTCAATGGGAATGCTTGAAGGTAATGGATTGCATGTGTGAATTTCTATATGGTTTTGACATGCATGTTATGTTCATATTGGTGTATGTCTCTTTTTTGTCATTGGCATGGATTTTTCCAGGTTTCGATAGTGGATTTAAACATATCCTTTCCATTTCTAGATAGCTATGGTGTGATGGAATTTTTCGGAGTTTTGAGCTTTGGATTGTCAGATGGTTTCAAACTATGGGGTAAGGTCATCTCAGGAAAATTCCAAAAGGACAAGGAATCCCTTAACTAGTAATGGTGGGATACAAGGTAAAGCTTGAGGGTGGAGACAGGAAAATTCATCAAGGATGGAGAAGGAAATATGAGACATCCAAGTTCATTTTTGGTTTTTTTATCTTGGCACTAGTTTAGGTGTGATCATGGCGTGGACAGGGTGGACGTGATTTAACCTCTGGATTACCTTGGTTGTGTTTGGATTGGTTTATCCCATGAGATCCCACATTCATGCTTTGAATATGGCACGGGGGTGATTGGATGTAGAGAGACTTGGGTCAGCCAATCCATGGTCGCATGGAATGTGGAAGTTCCCAACCCAGTCAGTATTTTCCTATGTATAATAAAACATAAGTTTCTATTTCATTGGATAAGAAAATATAGTGGTTATTGTGTGGCTTTAATGGTTATTTTATTATTTCCATTTATCTGGTTATATGTTGGTTATAATCATGGTTTTATGATATATCTTAGTCATGGATATTTCATGTTTTCACTCATAACTGAATAAATATTGAATGAAAAACCTAATTGGTGTTATGGCACGTAATGTGAGAAGGTAGTGACCTTTCTTGCTAAACCTTAGATAATTTTTTAGTCCCTCGTGTTCATATTTGCATTCATGACATGTAGGTTTCATATCCACCAAGTGTTTAACATAATATAAGTCCCGGTTCGGGATGGTGAGGTCAAGTCCTAGTTTCAATTTTTTTGTTTACAAGAATTATTTCTATGTTTTTTACCTTCTCTGGAAGTTTCAATGAGTTTTGGGAAGAGGCCTGAGTCCTTGCCCTGAAAAAGTGGCACATTATTCAAATTCGTTGGCGTAAAATTGTTCAGAGAAGTCCATAGTGGCATGGAGGTAGGCTTATGTGTGCGACTAGGAACCCATAGTCAGATGGAGGCATTGGAAATGGAGTGATTTGGGCTCTAGCTCAGGGAAAAGGTGAGTTTTCTTAGGGGTTCGACACCTAGAGGGGTTGGGCTACTCTTGGAGGTCATGTGGCACATGAGGGACGTCAATATGGCCTTATGTTGTAGACTCCATTTACTTAAGGTAACATAGGAGGTTATGTCATAGCATAGTGATCCTTAGCTCATGTTTAGCCTTGGCATGTAGATTAAATTTGGTATACATGGGAGGAGGTGTTACAGGTTGGTATTAGAGCATGGTTTCGCTCCCTTTGGGTAAGTCTGATGTTTTCAATGTTATGGTTTTCATGGATGTGATCATGATATCTAGTTGGTATGGTCTTGCATGATGTTTTTTAGATGTTATGTTAATACATGGATATGGTTATGACTATAAAATTACATGCTAATGTGGATTGATCTTGCATATGAGATAAGCCTCCCCTAAAAATCACTGAGGTATGGATTTGATTTTCATATCTATTTGGTAATTTATCTAACATGCTATACTTGCAGGAAGAAGAGAACCCAATATGACAAGAAAAATAGTAGAATACAATTCTTGTGACTCTCCCTACAAATCAATTGGGAACCAAGGAGAAGAGAACTCTCCTAACATATTGGATACATTAAGGAGCTTGAGGGCAGATATCAGAAGTTGAAAAGAAGAAAATGACATGTTGGTTAACGGTTAGGAAAGAGTTGCAATGGCGGAAGGGAAGCATGCACAGGTTAGCATAAAAATTCTTCATAACTTGTCAGAGTTGCAGAAACGGGGACATATGAGAATCAGTGAAGAGAAGGAAGAGAAAAGAAATGGAAGCTACGGTAGTATATCTTGGTCCGAATACATAATGGATAAAGGGGAAAAAGTAAGAGGTGGTAGATCACTGGATACACCTGACAAGAGGACAAGTATTTCTAGGCATCATTCTAGTTTCTCATCCAGGAGACATCACAACAGTCATCATCGTCGTCATCCTTACAGGAAGAGGGAGTATTTTCCTGAGGAATTCAAGAAAGTGAAGCCTCCTACATTTCACGGAGAGATGAAGAAGCCAGAAGATATAGAGGCATCATTACTTAGAATGAAGAAGTTCTTTAGATTTTATAACTATTCAGAAAACATGAAGGCTAAGATATCCACCTTCAGTCTTGAAGGGAAAGAAAATATATGGTGCGAATATTTGAAGAATGTCAATGGAATTTGGGAAGAAGACTTGATTTGGGATGATTTCGAGAGGATATTCAAGAAGAAGTACGTATTAGAGAGGTAATATGATCCTAGAGCTAAGGATTTTTATGAGCTACACATGGGTTATATGAAAAATGATGAGTATACTAGCATATTCCTAGATTTGTTGAGGTATGTGCCATATTTGGAGGAGGAGAAGGCTAAGATTCAAATATTCATCAGCGGATTTCCAACTTCATATAGAGACCAGATTGAGTTTGATGAGCCTAGATCATTAGAATAAGCCATATGAAAATTGAAACATTGTTATGAGCAGTAAAAGCACAATTTTAAGCCTAAACATGACTTGAAAGGAAATGGGAAGGTAAAAGGGAAATTTACACGAAAGCGAGGAAGACCTGAAGATGCATATAATAAATAAATTGTTTCTCCTTATAAGAAGTTCAATCCAGCTGAGAAGGGACATGTGTCATAGCCTAGAGAGTAGTAGACTAGATGTGATAGTAGAGAATCGTTTCAATTTTGGATATGTGACAAAGATCATCGTAATAATGATTTTCCACTGTACCAGGTAGTTTGGCCTTAGATCTATAATGCTCAGGACATGCAAAAATTTGGGGATATTGGTCATAGTATTTGTCAGAATTATGCGGATGTGGACAACGAGCATGCAGATCACCATGAATCTATCATTGAGATGGATTGTAAGCTTTTTGATCAAGTTATTTCTATTTTTATTGATCTTGGATCTATTTATAGTTATGTTAATCCTGACTTGTTGGATAAGTGTGGCTTGAGAAAATAAGTGCATGTAGAGTCCTCGTTGGTGCAGTTGGATACATGTATAGAGAAGCGAGTTCATCATTGGGTAAGAGCTTCTGCATTTGAGTTGAATCTTAAGCCTACAAAAACATATTTGAATGTATTGGTGAGCCCTATTATTGCACCAATAGTGCTGCGGCTCCAAACGGCTACTCAAATTTACTTATCAACCGAAGGTTCATATTAATTTAGAGATGAAAGTGTCATATGCACAACAGATGGCTTCTACTCATGCCGCCCTCAAATAGTTCTTCTGCTTAATAGTCCTTCTAATCCATTCTTTCTACTTGATTAAACTCCAACTAGCTAATGTAATACAAGGTATTGCTTCTAATATAAGACAAAGAGAATGCCAGTCAAACTTCTACTTGGAATTGATGGTGAAAGAAAAGCATAAACAATTAACCTAGTTGCAAAAAAAGGAAACTATTTTATGTCAAATATTTCATCTAGCTATATACTCATCTGCAGTAAAGAAAATATTGTATTATCACACACTTCATGAAAGCATAAATCAACTCCTATATACTGTTTCATTCAACTTGTACTTTCATGTGAAATTCAATCTAATTCTAAAATTAAATAAGACCCTAATGCCTACTCAATTTTTGAAATAAGGAAGGAAGGAGATTTGGAGTGGCCTAAGAGTCTATTCTAACCATGAATTCAAAGTTGGGGGTCAACTTCATCCTATTATAGGATTAAAAGGAAAAAATGAGCTAAACTAGAGTGAAGCGGTGACCTACAATGTTGCTACATAAAGTTGCTACATGATGTCTTGTAATTGCTACAAGATGTCATAAAGTTCTACAAGAAACAAGAAAAGAGAGTTTATCATGTCTTGTGAGGCTCCCATTTTTAAATTTTTGTCATTCCATTAGGTCATCATGCAAAAATTTGGTCACTTGATGAAGATCTAGGTTTGATTTCACTCCTTTCAAAATTTTACTAGTTGCGAGCTCATTTCACCTCTTTGCTGACTGTACCATAATTCATGAGTTTTCATCATCATTACATTCATTTTCATCATGGTTTCATTCATTCTAGAGTCTCCATCATGTCTTAGGATTCTAAGGTCATCAAATCATCATTTCATGCATAAAGTCCAGCAAGTGAAGGAGTGACAATAAAGAAATTTCATCAGTAAATTTGATTTGTAAATTATATTTCAAGGAAAAATGTAATTTTATGTTACTAATTTGTAATAAGTACTTTAGAGTTCGAAGTAGCTACAAATACTCAAAGTTACATCAGAAAATGATAAGAGTTCCAAAAATAATTTCAATGTTCATAAGCCATCGAAAGATAAAATTCGGAGATCATGTTCAAAGGTTAAAGGTAAAATGCAATGTAAGGTTGACTTTGAAAAAAAGAAATATGGGTATGTGCCTATTTAATCACATTTATCCAAAGTATAAAATGCCCTCAAAGACCAAAAGTCATTCATTTTCATTCTCCAGCATCAATCTCTCATCTTATTCAAGTCAAAAACTAATTTTTTCTTCAAAAAACTGAGTTGCAGGGTCTTTCGCTGCATTGTTTCACCAAGCCATGTGCTTTTTGTAGTGGGCACGCTGTGTTTTTCTTAAGCAAGTTGCAATTTTCTCAGTGTTTGCTGCGTCTTTCCCAAGCTTGCTGTGATTTTTACAGTGAAGGAGCTACCACCTCAAATGTTGTCTCCAAGGGTTCTAAACAACAATTCAAGGTTTCTTCTCACTTTTCAGAGTAAGTTACATCCTTCGAGCCCCTCCTTTCAGTTCATGGTCATAATTTAATGGTGAAAACTTCCCATTTCCCTCCATGCCATGTTCTAGTTATTAAACCATAGTTTTAAAATCTTGTAGGGTTAATTTTTTTTTTCCTAAACCCATCTACCTCCCTCACATTCTAATTCACTCAGCACTACCCCCACATCCCTTCACTCCCCATTTTTAAGCAATATTTCCTAAAATCCTACCCCTACCTTGCGCTTTTCTAGGAAGCTAAAATATACCCTATAATTAAATTCCATAGGAAATTTCCTTTGTTATTTTAACTTCCCTCCACCTCCCTAAGGTCCCTAACTCCCCTACACCCTTCTCTAAATTTTCCCACACCTATCCCAACTCCTGAACCCCATCAGCCAATTCCCTTTTCCTTTAACCTCTGCCCTCGGGTTTCTATTAAAATAAACACCATGAAGAAAGAGAGAAATACCTACAACAAAGGAGAGAGAATATTAAGGTTTGAGGCATCAGATACCAGGCAGCTGATGTCATCACCCCAAGCATTCAAATGCTTCCAACATGTGGGTTGTTTTGAGTTTTGTGAAAACATTGAAAAATTATCCTGATTTGATTAGAATCTTCATCACAAACCTCCATAAATACCAAGTCACCATTGCAACGGTGAAATTAACCATTTCAACATATGTTATGGCACCAGCTACAGGTATACCATATCATGGTGAGTATTGGTTCAAAGGCATGAACCTAGATCTTGAGCAGTACAAACCCTACTTGAAATCACAGTGCAAAGGAAACCCTAAATTGTAAAAAAGAGAAGGATAATTTGGAACTACTTGTTTGATACATCCATGATAGCATAAAACACATTATTTTGCATCTCTAGAGAAATTTTGACCAAATTTGGAGAAAATTTGGAAAATTTGAAAAGATCCTTCAAGGCACATTTTTGACAAATGTCTTGTTTAACCATCTTTTTGCAGAATAGATTGTGGCCCAAAAAAGATGAATTTTGGGAAATTGGAGGAGGGTTTTTCTCCTAAGATACCAAAATAAAATAACCTACTTCATAGGATACATAGGTATTACAGAATGATATATCCATTCACATATTCACAACCTATTTTTCTGACTATGCAATGTCCTGCTTAAGTCACGTTTTTGGAGACACAATTTTGGACAATCAAAGAATTAACTTGGAAGATTGGAGGAGGTTAATTTTCCTAACATGCCAAAGAAAAAAAAATCTCACTATTTTGTAACAAATTTCATGGTTAGTGATATATCTCTCCATATCTAAGGCCTCGTTTTTCAAAAACACCGAAAACTTTGTCATAGTCACAATGCAAAAAGTGAAGAGTGGGCCACGCCGCGTTTTTTATGGATGCCTCTAAGTGAGGAAAACTCTACATGGTTGGATAGATAATGGTATATACATTAAATTTTGACTATTCACACTCAAGAAACTAAGCTTTTTAGAGGGGTAAAATCCAAAAAATCTCCTAAAAAACACCTTTTTGCCACCTTTTTCAACCTCACGCTATGCTTTTTGACCAGTCTTGGGAGATATCATTTTTGATGAGCTTCACTCCCTCATTTTCAGTTCTTGAGGACAAATTTGACAACTAGATAGGAATATATTTCTAATGAGCTATCTTGGGCTCAATTTGGACTTCATGAAGGAAATTAAAATTTTATTTGAAGGCCCACATTGTGATTTTCCCATAGCATGCTGTGCTTTTTGGAAGGATGCTCAACTTTTTCCAATCTGATGTTTTCTTCATAATTTTCACTTTTTTCTCAGTTTATTGATATATTCCAAGGAATTTTACTGATGTAAATTTAAGAATGAAATGTAATTATGTCTTTTATAGTTACTAGAGGTATATACATCAAGTAAAATTGTAATTTTGGGTCAAGTGAATCAATTTCATCAAAGATAAGGATGAGTTTGTTGACCTCCCTAGTCATTAGGATTCCAGTTGAGGAGTTTGGGGAAAAATTCCACGAGTCATGTGCTTGACCCTTGAGAGTGGGAGAAGTTTGTTTTGGTCTATATCTTTCATTTTCATTGGCATTCCAATGGTTCAATGTTATGTAATTGATCTTTGAAACTAGTGTAATGAGAATTTTTGGCAGGAATTAATAGACAAAGTTGCAACTATTTTGGTGGAATTCTTGTGGTAATGTGTTTTAGCATTTTTCCTCTTATGTTTAAAAATGGTTGAATGTATTGTGATTTCCATATTCATACCATATCTAAATGTGAATGATTCCTAAGTCAGATAGACAAAATTCATTAGTTAATGCTCTGTTTTGGAGGAATTATTACAATTTTGTTTCATTTTCTTCTATTTGAAAAGAATTCATGATTTACATGCTCTTTTATGAAACCCTAGTAGTCTAAACCTTTCCATGAAGATACCTAATTGCGTTAAAGTACATGCCTACCTTGCCCCATCATATCTCTGCAATTCTGATCCTTTTTTCTCTAACCTAGTTCTTCCCTGACCTATTCACCATTCAACGCTCAGAATAAATCAATAAAAACCCTAGTGGTACCATACCTAGCCTAAAATATAATTTATCTAGTCATCTTGGCTATGATATCGTGGAGAGAACCCTCTCCTTCCTAGAAGTGCTAGCTACTAGGCGAAAGCGGTTTGTGGTTACCTTTGTTGGTCTCCTTCTAAGCCTTCAGAGATCCGATGGAGTGATAACATTTTGGAAACCATACTAGGGAGCGAAGTGACAGATCTTCCCCGGGAAAGAATAAAAATGATAAAATTATATTATTGATGGTGAAGAGTGATCAGACACATAAAGGCTAAAATCATTCACTTGCATTTCCAAATTCAATTCAAAATCAAATCTAAGACTCCATTAGAGAATGAACCTTGCCAACATAAACATGAAATGACAACATGGCAAGGTTAGGTATTCTGATGTAGGGGCATTAGGCACAATTAAACACTTTGTATCTCAGTAGACATAGGGGGTCCCATGTTCTTAAAATTTCTTGTAAATATTAATATTTTGAATAAATTTTGTAGGGAACTGTAATTGTTCTCAAGTCATTTGAGAGCATGAGAAATTGGTTAAAATAGGAATACAAAGAGACAACCAAGGGTATGAGTCAATTTAGGATTAGTTCAGCTATCGAGTCTAATTCTAGGAATTAGGAATGTTAAGAGTTGTTGAGATATTTGGAGACCTGAATCGATTCAAGTCGTCCATTTTGGTATAAATGTAATCATGAAGAGTTTAGAAAAGGAGAGAGGTAGAGACCTGTTCAGAAGATACATATTAGATTGTTGAGGCCACAGAATAGAATACCTGGCCCGAACAAGGAGAATCTGTAAGTAATTCAAGTGGTGTATATAATATGAATCACTTCAGCATTGTATTGATATTGTTGGCTTAAACTATGGTTAAATTGAATCCTGTGTGTTATTGAAGAAATCGACTTTCCTGTCGATGTTGTGTCTTGAATTGTATGTGCCTTGATTGAATTGAGTTTTGTGTAAATGAAAACGAGTCTCATTAACCCAAAGTATAAGAACTCTGAATAGGTGGTGGTATGTTGCTTTGTATAGTTTAAGTTGTATTTTAATTGGAGGAATCGATCACGGGAAGGATCGATTCCAGCAGAATATTTAATTGTATGTTCAAGCTATACATGACAAGCTAGATGCATCGAATGTATGAACCTGTAGAGTCGAGATTGGTTCGATTCTCTCTTTTATTGTGGAGGAATTTGGGGTGATAACCTCTGTATGAAGAACGAACTTGGTTCCTTCGGCTCCATCGAGTTATGTGTTTTCATAAACCTCTCTGTGGAAGGAATTATTCCTTGCAGGATTCAATTGGTATAGTTGTGAGTCCGTAAGAAGAAATTTCAAGTAGTACATCTGCATCGATTTTATACAGAGGCACAACATTTTAGTAAATGTTGTGGGGATAAAATATTTTGTGGAACGAAATTATTAAAGGCATAGCCGAATCATAAGGAAATGGAATAGAACCATGAATCGTGGGTTGTATGGTAATAATGCAGGAGAACGAGGTGATACCTTGGAGAGACAGAACGACTAACTAAGGCAGAATTGTGAAATTGAATAGTGAAGTCGGATTCAGGAAGCAACTTATGGTTTTCATGGGGTTCAAAATCCGGAAGCGGTTTTGATCGCACCGCCTTTGCGTAGTAAGTAGTTTTCACAAAATCAATGTGATCACATTAGTTGGAGGACACGTGGCATAAGGTGGGTTTCCAATACCGTTCATATCGCGTGCTAATGTTTGGTATTTAATCCCTCGCGATATCCATCTACGTCGTTCAATCAACAATTGAGGCACGATAAAACTCCAACCGTAGATTGATGAAGGAGGAATGGCGGACGGGTAAGTTGTAAATGCCAGGGACCCATAGGTTAGTGCCACTTTAATGTCATGGTTTTGAATTATTAAAGATTGGATTGGGTTATAGTATATGTTGATATATATCTATAACTCCAAACCTTGTATAACGAATTGTGTGTGGGCGCGTTGTAATTATGCGAAAGGAAATCGGGATATATGTGTGTGTGGGCGCATGACCCTATTGAAAGTCGAGGTTGAAGTTCAAGTTTGGGGTTAAATCAAAATTCAAGAATTTATTTAAATGATAAAGAAAAACGGGGCTTAGAATATGATTTCGTAACCATAGACTGAGTGACAACTGAAGCTTCCACATCAATGTTATGAAATTTCCAGATTTGAAATTACTAAAGAAAAACTGGAGTTGTCCCATGGAAAGAGTGAAGATTGTAGGTTTGAAGCAAAATAGAAATTGCATATGCAGAACAGGGTGTAGCCCGGGCATCAAAGTGGTATCAGAGCTTCAGGAATAGCTCTTTTTGAAGAAAGTCCAAGTTTAGTGAATGAAAAGAAACCAAACTTGTGAAACTGATAAGATTTCAGCCTATAGGGATACAGTGAAGGTGATTGCAGAATTATTGAGTCCAATTGAAGGACCAGTGTTTTGAAGACTACATATTTGGAGAAGGAAGATAATATTTTGATTTCTAGTATGAAGCATACATATTTGTAGTGAACAAGATTTGTAGAGTGAGTGGAAGACAAGATCATGATGTTGAAGGTAATTAACCTTAATCTGATTTGAAATTGTGCAGAATTGTGGTTGCTGAAAATTAAAGATAGAGCTTGATAGTGAAGGAAGTGAGCCTAGTATTCAGCTAGAGGCTGGATAAAGAGGACAATTGCAGTGTTCTCAAGAGAAAATGAGCAATTTTTGCAGAAGTCAGAGTGTAGACAATTGAAGACATCTCAGCAGGAGCAGATCACAGCTTTGAGAGAAGTGATAGAAGAGTTCAGCAAGGGACTCCGAGTGGAGAAGAAGTGTGGCAGAACCTAGAAGAATCTCCAACAGAGGTTGGATGAGAAGAGAGTAGAGGTGTTCTTGATAAAAGTTGCAGAGTGAAGCCTAGTGAGCAAAGGAGAGTGCTCAGAAGGTTCCAGCAGAGAGGGGACCAGTACTTGCCAAAAGCCAGATCCATAGGAAGGGATTGGCGAGGTAAGTTGCAGCAAGAGAGCTTGTTGTTGCAGAGGCTTAGTGCAGCTTGTGAGTAAAGAAATCCTAGAAGAGAGGATGGCTATTGACAGCCACAGCAGAGAGGGCATAGGTTTTGAGAGAAGCCACAAGAAAAGAGTAAGTGAAGATGCCAAAGCGAATGGCATCAGGAAGAGACTCATTGATGAAGAATAATAGAAAGAATTAGCTGAGATCAGGGAGAAGTTCAACAGATTGAACAGAAGGATAGAAGAAAGCCAGAGGGTTGGTTGTCTCATGAAAAAGAGATTAAATTGGCAACCATTAAAACTGAGGGTGAGGCAAAGGGAGATTGCCTTATTCAGGGAAGAACTCAGAGCAGCTGAGTTGAAAAAAGAAATTTCTGCCTGGGAACTGGAACAACGCACAAATGAAGAGTGGAGATCTACAAGTGACCTTGTAGGACATGATGAAGACTTGAGGCAGCAAGAAGCTTGTCTTGCTGAGGAGGAAATCATTGAGGATTTCCTATGTTATTAGACAAGTCTAGATGATGCAAGGGCTTGTGTTTTTGAGTTTCACCAAT
Source organism: Pinus albicaulis (assembly GCA_034641835.2). Classification (NCBI taxonomy): domain Eukaryota; kingdom Viridiplantae; phylum Streptophyta; class Pinopsida; order Pinales; family Pinaceae; genus Pinus; species Pinus albicaulis. Next base: position 322,101,216 of record CM076581.1, on the reverse strand, counting down.
GTGAAGTGATGACAGACTCGACAGAGGAAGAAGAACCTAGAGTTCTTGAGGCAAGGATGGAAACTGAAGATTCCATGTTCAGACCTCTTCAAGAAGAAGTGCTTGAGAAAGCAGCCAAGATTGAAAGGTCTTGTGATTTGAAAACTAAAAAGTTGTGGGTGTTTGTAGGTACACCGCTAGAATACGGACAAGATTCAGAGTTTGTTGATGAGAAGAGGACATTGAATCTGAAATCTATTTAGACCAATGCTGAGATGGTGAAATCTCAGGGAGAGATGAAGACTGAAGAGTCAAATGAAGATATTCAGCAGAATGTTGAGACTGAGAAAGAAGGACCAGCACAGGATTGGTTAAGAACAAGAAGAGGCATAAAGGGTTGTGTAAGGTTCCCGAAATATACTCCTATTGAATTTGTTGAGTTGTATAGGAGGTTAGATTTTCAAAGGAGAGAATTAGAGAGGCAGAGGACCTGTGTACTAGATAAGTTGCTAGGGAAGTAAGGCAGGAAGATATTCATGGATACTGTTCATGGAGTAGAGGATAGGAGGAAAGAGAGACTAGCTGACAGTCTCATGAAGGGTGCAGATCAGCATGCTGAGGTTCTGACAAAATATTTAGGAGGAGGTATAGAACCACACACTGATGTGTTTTCAAGAGAGGAAAATGTGTTAAGACCTTGGAATTTTACTGTTGATGATTGATGTTTTAATAATGTAGAGAAAGAGGAAGAACATCAGTTAGAAGTTGTCAGAGAGTTGAATAAGAAGGAACTTGTGTTGGCTGAAAACATAGTGAGGGATCATAAATTGGACATGGTGATTGGAGTAGTGGAGATGACTCTGACAGCTCAAGAGAAAGATGATGAAGAATCTCTGAGTCTTGAACCAGACTTAGAATTGCCGGGAGAAAAATTGGTGACTAGGTCATCAATTGAGACCATTGGGTCTCATGGTTTTAACACTGAAAGTTTTTTTATGTTTACAGGAAAGGCTGAAGACAATGCATCTCTTGGAATTTCCCTAGGAAAAGAAAAACTGTTGCAGAAGGAAGGTGAGACCAGCATGTCTCACATGCAGGAACTTGTCACTACCATTGACAGAGAGGAGTTGGCTAGTTGGATAGGCCAAAGCCAGCATGAAGAGAAATATTTAGAAGCTGTTGAAGTGAAGAAGAATCAACATTCTATGCTGACAGAAGATGAGAAATCAAAGCTTAAATCGCTTGGTTGGACTACCAGAATCCATTAAGAAGGTGAGAGGAAATTGCTGAAGATTGCCAATGGAGGAGGAGAAAATGCTGAGTTTAAATTACAACATACTGAAGATGTAAGGCAAGCACAGAAAGGATGGCTGGAATGTTTTCTGAGAAAATTTATGCAAGAGGGAGAAATCGCAAACACTAGAATGAGATTTTCTGAAGCTGTGAAGAAAAGAGGAGCAGATACTAGCTTGCAGAGTTTAATTTTGTTTACTATTATACTGGATGGGTATGTTACTGCAGGAAGGCAATTGATTGATGATTTATCTTCTAAAATAAAATTTGTAGATGATGAGCCAAATCATGTTGCAGAGGGATGGGAAGTTTGGGAGGATGCAACATGGGGGATGACATCTGCAGGAATTGAAAACATGTTAGGAACAACAGTAACAACAAGAGTAGCAATGTTGGCTGCCACAGAAAGTGGAAGCAACAACAGTAGGAAAGGAAATATCCAGCTAGAAGATAGGCTGGACAAAGAAATCGAAGACATCAGGGAGCTGATGATGAAAGTGACTCAAGAGCAATAGACAGCAGCAGGAAAGCAGGAGAGTTTCAACAAAGGAAAGACAAAGGCAGATTGTGAAAGTATAGCTGGAGGTAATTTATAGAACAAGATTTGGAGACCTGGTGAAATGAAATTGAAGGATGATGCAGCTGATGAACAACAGCAAAACAAAGTATGGGATCCAAGAGGAAGAGATCAAAGACACATGATCAGGAGATCATGAACAATTTGAAGCTTCGGAGTCTGATGCAGGGGCATTAAGCACAATTAAACACTTTGTATCTCAGTATACATAGGGGGTCCCATATTCTTAAAATTTCTTGTAAATATTAATATTTTGAATAAATTTGGTAGGGAATTGTAATTGTTCTCAAGTCATTTGATAGCATGAGAAATTGGTTAAGATAGGAATACGAAGAGACAGCCAAGGGTATGAGTCAATTTAGGATTACTTCAACTATCGAGTCTAATTCTAGGAATTAGGAATGTTGAGAGTTGCTGAGATGTTTGGAGACCTGAATCGATTCCGGTCGTCCATTTTGGTATAAATGTAATCATGAAGAGTTTATAAAAGGAGAGAGATAGAGAGCTATTAAGAAGATATAGAGTAGATTTTTGAGGCCGCATAATAGAATACCTGGCCCGAACAAGGAGAATTTGTAAGTAATTCCAGTGGTGTATATAATATGAATCACTTCAGCATTGTATTGATATTGTTGGCCTAAACTATGGTTAAATTGAATCCTGTGTGTTATTGAAGAAATCTACTTTCTTGTCGATGTTGTGTCTTGAATTGTATGTGCCTTGATTGAATTGAGTTCTGTGTAAATGAAACCGAGTCTCATTAACCCAAAGGATCGATTCCAACAGAATATTTAATTGTATGTTCAGGATATACATGACAAGATGGATGCATCGAATGTATGATCCTGTAGAGTCGAGATTGGTTCGATCATTTCTTTTATTATGAAGGAATTTGGGGCGATAACCTCTGTATGAAGAACAAACTTGGTTCCTTCCGCTCCATCGAGTTACGTGTTTTCATAAACCTCTATGTGGAAGGAATTATTCCTTGCGGGATTCAATTGGTATAGTTGTGAGTCCGTAAGAAGAAATTTCGAGGAGTACATCTACATCGATTTTATATAGAGGCAGACAAGTTTAGTAAACACTGTGGGGATAAAGTATTTTGTGGAACAAATTTTTTAAAGGCATAGCCGAATCATAAGGAAATGGAACGGAACCATGAATCGTGGGTTGTATGGTAATAATGTAGGAGAACAAGGCGATACCTTGGAGAGACAGAACCATGAACTAAGGCTGAATCGTGAAATTGAATAGTGAAGTCAGATTCAGGAAGCAGCTTATGGTTTTCGCGGGGTTCAAAAGACAGAAGTGGTTTTGATCGCACCGCCTTTGAGCAGTAAGTGGTTTTCACAAAATCAACGCGATCACATTAGTTGGAGGACACGTGGCATAAGGCGAGTTTCGAAAACCGTTCATATTGCTCGCTAACGTTTGGTATTTAACCCATCGCGATATCCATCTACGTCGTTCGATCAACAGTTGAGGCGCGATAAAACTCTAGTCGTAGATTGATGAAGGAGGAATGGCAGATGGGTAAGTCGTAAATCCCAGGGACCCACAAGTTAGTCCCACTTTAATGTCGTGGTTTTGAATTATTAAATATTGGATTAGGTTATAGTATATGTTGATATATATCTATAACTTCGAACCTTGTATAACGAATTGTGTGTCGGCGCATTTTAATTATGCGAAAGGAAATCAGCATATATGTGTGTGTGGGCGCATGACCCTATTGAAAGTCGAGGTCGAAGTTCAAGTTTGGGGTTAATTCGAAATTCGAGAATTTATTTAAATGATAAAGAAAAACGGGGCTTAGAATATGATTTCATAACCATAGATTGAGTGACAACTGAAGCTTCTGCATCAACGTTATGAAATTGCCAGATTTGAAATTACTGGGGAAAAACTGGAGTTGTCCCATGGAAAGAGCGAAGATTGTAGGTTTGAAGCAAAATAGAAATTGCATATGCGGATCAGGGTGTAGCCTAGGCATCCTATTCAACTTGGAATTTAATTCAAGGCATTTGTTCTTTGTCCTGAATTATTTTTTCTCTTTTCCTCAGAACTTCAAGAAGTTTTTTCAAAGTATACTATATTTGAGGAAAGATCCTAGATCTGTGTTTGATTCATTCCATTTGAAAATTGTGGATTCAAATTATCCTTACGCCTTTGATATCAGTCAAGAGCCTTCTTCTGAATCTTATGATGATCATCTCCCTCTTGATAAGCCTCAAGTGATCAAGAATAATCTTACATCTTCCGTACATAATCCTATAGCTTGTAAAATTCCAAATAGATACAAGCCACTCATCTTACCTCCTATACTCCATGATTTCCCTGAAAACTATTATAATTATCTTCCCAAGTTTGACAAAGAATATGGTAACATCACTACTGAAAAACACATTCAGGGTTTTGAAAAATTTCTCAATATTTTGGAGGTTGATGATGATGATGTTAGTATAAGAATCTTTGCTCTATCTTTGCAAGGCAAAGCCAAGGAATGGTTGAAAAACTTGTCAGTTGCAAGAATATTTTATTTCCATCAGTTTGTGAAAGTCTTCCTTGATAAATGGGTGATCAAGAGGAATCCTTTTCTGATTTTACAAGAATATAATCATTTGAAAAGATCCCAAGGAGAAACAGTGCAACACTTTTCAGCTAGTTTTAATCAAATATACCATTCAAACCCTGCTAATGTAAAACCCCTTCCTGCTTCAGCTCTCTTACACTACCTGGATTCCTTTGATAAAGAAATGGAATTTAAATTGACAGAAACGAATGCTATAATGCTCGAAGAAATTCAAGACAATGCAATAGATGTGGAATCTAATTTTCTAGTCAAAAGGTTAAAGTTGAAGGAAGAAGAAAGGGAGAACATTGAAAAGGAATACCTGACATCTTCAAAAGTAAAGCTTGACATTTTGGTAAGTGCCATGGAAAAATTAATACAAAATATCACCAGGAGAGATGAGTTTGCTGATAAAAAACACCATTCCCCACTTATTGCAGAAGAAGAGGTTGTTGGCCCTAAACATTTTCCTTCTAATCCCAGTTACCATAGACCAAAAAATGATTTTTGTTTGTATTCATTTATGGACAATCATGAAAATGGATTTGTATATAAAATAAAGGAGAAGCAATCTGCTGACCTAATGTGTATGTTTGATTAAATTACTTATATTGATGATTTACCCAACTTTTATTAGTATGACGATGATTATGTTCTCCAAATTGAATCTAACTTTGCAGAAAAATCAGAAGTTGGTTTGTGGGAGGAGCAAGCTCAGTTTCAGCAACTTAAATGCAGTGATCATCCAACGTATATCTGTGATGATAGCGATTAGGGAAATGCAAAAATTTTCAAAGTAAGTGAAGGATCTTTCCCTTAAGCTTCGCTTCATTCCAATTCATTAGAGAAAATGTTTCTAAGATCAGAAATAAGCAGTCTTTATGTGTTGATATTGAGCATGAAGAACGCAATGAACTTCTTGATCAGGACTCGTCACCCTTATGTTTCTCCCCATTTGTGAAAATAAAATAAAACTATAAGAAAGATGATAAGCGAGTTATCAATAGTATAAATGGGCATCCTTCTCATGAATTGGTTGCGGAGGTCACTTGTGATATCCAAGCTTCTTTCGCTCCAGAATTCTAGCCACTAAGTTACATTGAGCTTCAAATTAGATGTGAAAGCTTAGAACCTCAAAATATATTATGAATTTATGCAAAATGGTTCTTTACTATAAATTTTTTACTCATTTCAGTTTCTGAAGAGAAATTGTCATAATATCTTTGAAATAAAGAATCACAAGCCTATAAAAAATCATCTAATATCATTGGAACCAATGTATGGTAAGTTGCCAAAATAATCTCAAGTTCTCCATGATCCAATAGCTGATGTTTTGAATGATATATGTAATCAAATTCCTTCCCCATTAGTTGGTTATGAGCTTCCAAGCACAAATGATAAAAATTCGATCCAGCACCTGGCTTCATTGTCTTGTTCAACCTGAGTCTCATTATAAAGCTCATACAAATATTTGCAGTCATATCAAGAGAGTAATGAAGAAGATTCTTGTTTTGTTGTTAATCATCAAGAAAAATTAGTCATTCACGAGTTTCAAGATCCTTTTCTTAACTTGTTGCAGTCATCAAGGGAGGAAAGCACGGATGTTGGGAAAATTTTAAAATCAAGGTACGAAGAATACCTAGAGTAGAACAATAATGTATTAGATGGGCTAGAAATTAATATCTATTCCTATGAATATATTTTTGCAACATTCTTGAGGTCAGCCAGTGGGCTCATGCTTTGCAATTTCATTAATACTAAATCTATTGACAAGTTTTCATGGGAGTTTCCTTTTAGTAGTTTTCCTTTCTTGCTCATGAGAAAGCACTTGCGGAGAATTAAACTAACACAAAAAATGCTTACATGGTTTCATTGGCTATTCCATTTCACTTAATCAGGTGATGTATGGATCAATTAGAGTATGTGTGATGAATAAGCTAAATTCTCGACATTTGTTTTAAAAAGTATCCTCCAGTAAAGTTTGTAGTTAGTTTATAGTTCATTTTGTCAGTATTTTTTCAATATCAATTCTTTTCTTTTGTTTTTGACTCCATGCACAATGGTTAGGCTACTTCGTCTATGGTGTTCTTGACACCTCCAAGGAGCTTCCATCACCAGCTGGAGCCAGTGTTCGTGTCAGTTTTTGCATCTTGCCACCAGTGATCAAATAGACTCTTATCATGTCTTGTTAGGCTCTCATTTTAAAATTTGTTTCATTCCATTAGGCCATCATGCAAAAATTTCGTCACTGGATGTAGATCCAGGTATGATTTCACTCCTTTCAAAATTTTACTAGTTGTTGGCTCATTTCACCTCTTTGCTGAGTGTACCATCATTCATGAGTTGTCATCATCATTACATTCATTTTCATCATGCTTTAATTTAGTCCAGAGTCTCCATTAGGTTTTAGGGTTCCAAGGTCATGAAATCATCATTTCATCCATAAAGCCTAGCAAGTGAAGGAGTGACAATAAAGAAATTCCATCAGTAAATTTGATTTCTAAATTTTAAAAGAAAAATGTAATTTTATGTTCCTAATATGTAATTAGTACTTTAGAGTTCCAAGTAGCTGCAAATACTCAAAGTTCCATCAAAAACTGATCAAATTTCCAAAAATAAATTCAGTGTTCTCAAGCCATCTAAAGATAAAGTCCAGGGATCGAGTTCAAAGGTTAAAGGTAAAAGGAAATGTAAGGTTGTAGTTTGAAAAAAGGAATTGTGGGTCCATTTATATTTAATGACATTTATCTAAGGTATTAAAGTTCCTCAAAGACAAAAATTCATTCATTTTCATTCTACAATTTCAATCTCTCAACTTCCTAAAGTAAAAAACCAAATTTTTCTTCAAAAAAATGAGTTTTAGGGTTCTTTGCTATGATTTTTCCACGGGCGTTGAACGTTTTTCAGTGGGCATGATGCAGTTTTCTTTAGCACGATGCAATTTTTGTAGTGAAAGATCTACCACCTAAAAGCTTATCTACAAGGGTTATAAACAACAATTCAAGGTTTCTTCACCCATTTCCAAGTAACTTACATCCTCCCAGCCCCTCCTTTCAGTTCATGCTCATAATTTAATTGTGAAAACTTCCCATTTCCCTCCATGCCATGGTGTAGTAATGAAACCCTATTTTTGAAAGTTTTTTGGGTTAATTTTTTTTTCCCTAAACCCATATACCTCCCTCACATTATAATTCACTCCCCACTACCCCCACATCCCTTCATTCCCCATTTTTAAGCTATATTTCGTAGAACCCTACCCCTATGTTGTGCTTTTCTAGGTAGCTAAATTATACCCATGTAATTAAATTCACCAACCCATTTCCCTTGTTATTTTAACTTCCTCCACCTCCCTGAGGTCCCTAAGTGCCCTACACACTTCCCTACATTTTCCCACACCTATCACAACTCCTTAACCCCATCATCCCATTCCCTTTTCCTTTCCCCTCTCCCTTAGGGTTTCTAGTAAAATAAACACCATGGGGGAAGAGAGAAATACCTACAAAAAGGGAGAGAGAATATTAAGGTTTGAGCCATGAGATACCGGGGAGTTGATGTCATCACCCCTAGCAGTCAAATTCATCCAACATGTGGTTTGTTTTGAGTTTTGTGAAATGTTCCAAAGAGTGCAAAATGATCCAGATTTGACTAAAATATTCATCACAAACCTCCAGAAAGACCAATCCACTGTTGCAGGGGTGACATTCACCATTTAAACAGATGTTATTACAACAACTACAAGGATACAAAACCATGGTAAGTATTGGTTCAAAGGCATGAACCTAGATCTTGAGCAGTGAAAACCCTACTTGAAATCACAGTGCAAAGGAACCCCTAATTTGTAAAAAAGAGAAGGATAAGTTGGATCTACTTGTTGATACATCCATGCTATCATAACACACCTTATTTGGCATGTCTGGAGTAATTTTGAGGAAATTTGGAGAAAATTTGGAAAATTTGAAAAAATCCTTGAAGGCACATTTTCCAAAAATGTCATGTTTAGTCATCTTTTTGCAGAACATATTGTGGCAAAAAAAAGATGAATTTTGGGAAAATGGATGACATTTTTGGGGCTAAGGTATCAAAATACAATAAATTACTTCATATTTACACAGGTATTACATAATTAGAGATCCATTCACATCTTGAAAACCTATTTTTCTGACTGTTCAATGTCCTATTTAAGTTACCTTATTTCAGAGAATATATTGGCAAATCAGAGAATCATATTGGGAAAAAGGAGGAGGTTTCTGTTTCTAAAATTCCCAAGCACAAAAAAAATCTCTATATTTTACAAACACAGTCATGGTTAGTGAGATATCACTCCATATGGGAGGCCTATTTTTGGTAAAAAACCCAGTTAATTGGCACAGTCACCCCGCAAAAAGCGCAGCGTGGACCACATTGTGCTTTTTCTACAGGCCTCTAAATAAGGAAAAATATAAATGGGTGGATATATAATGGTCTCTAAATTACATTTTTACTATTGGAAATAAAAAAAAAAGAGCTTTTTATAGGTGAAAAATCCCAAAAACTTCCTAAAAAACACCTTTTTGTCACCTTTTTCAGCCTCAAGCTGCACTTTTTGAATAATCTTGGGAGATTTAATTTTTTCAGAGCTTCACTCCATCCTTTTTTAGCGCTTGAAGAAATTTGTAAAAAATATATAGGAAGAGCTTTCTAATGATCTATCTTGTGTTATATTTGGAATTCAGGAAGGCAGTCAAAAGTTGATTTGAAGGCCTGTGTTTCACTTATCCTAGGGCAGGTTGTGCTTTTGTAAGGACGTTGTGCATTTTACAGTTTGCTATTTTCTTCAGAATTTTCACTTTTTCTCAGTTGATTGATGGATTCCAAGGAGTTTTACTGATGTAAATGTAATAATGAAATGTAATTATGTCTTTTATAGTTACTACAGGTAGATACATCAAGTAAAATTGTAATTTTAGTCCAAGTGAATCAATTTAATCAAAGATAGGGTTGAGTTTGTTGACCTCCCTAGTCATTACGATTCCAGTTGAGGACTTTAGGCAATAGTTCCACAATTCATGGACTCAACCCTTGAGAGTGGAAGAATATTGTTTTTTTCTATATCTTTCATTTTCTTTGCCATTCCAATGGTTTGATGCTGTGTAATTGATCTTTGAACACTAGTGTAATCAGAATTTTTGGCATGAATTAATAGACAGAGTTGCAACTATTTTGGTAGGATTCTTGTGGTAATGTGTTTTAGCATTTTTTCCTCCTATTTTTACAAATATTTGAATGTATTGTGATTTCCATATTCATGCAATGTATAAATGTGAATGATTCCTAAGTCAAATAGACAAAATTCATTAGTTGATGCTCTATTTTGGAGGAATTATAACATTTTTTTTTCCTTTTTTTCAAATTTAAAAGAATTCATTATTTCCATGTTTTTTTCTTAAACCATAGTAGTCTAAAACACTCCGTAAATATACCTAAATGTGCTAAAGTACATGAATACCTTGCCCCATCAGATCTTTGCAATTCTGATCCTTTTTTCCTTGACATAGTTCTTCCTTGACCTATTCACCATCCAACACTCAAAATCAATCAATCAAAACCCCAGTGCTACTATATAAAGCCTAAAATATCATTGATCCAGTCATCTTGGTTGTGATCTCGTGGAGATATCCCTCTCCTGCCTAGTAGGTCTAGCTACTAGACTAAAGTAGTTTGTGGTTACCTTTGTTGGTCTCCTTCTCAGCCTTCGAAGATCCGGTGGAGTGATAACACAAGGAAGCTATGAAAAGGTTAGAAAAGGTGGAATTATGTGAGGGAGAGGTGGCCAACACCTACATCCAAATTCAAAACCCTTGGGAGGCGTGTTTTTCACTTGGAAGGTTGATCGCAGTGGTGCAGAATGTGGTTTCACAAAAAAGGGTTTTTGGGGCATATTTGGAGGTTAGAGATAATAAGGATGAATGAGATGAAAATGGTATTTTCCTTGCAGTTTTATAAAACCCTGCAATCACTAAACTCATTCATACATTGATTATTACCAAACTAATATATTAACAAGAGGAAAATATGATTTGAATGGAATTCCCAACTTAACCTATGTTAAAATATAATCTAGGGAGAAATCCAACTCCTAACTTATAGTAAGCATAATATGAGCATGATAATCACACTATATAAATTTCCAAGAAATCGTTAAAAAACTACTTTTTATCTCTGGTTGGATATCCTTTTCCTCAAGCTCCCATGAGAGAGGTGAGGAAGAGAGATTACAAGCACAATTTTGATGAATTTTTTATTCTAATAGAAGCTAAAGAGACTAAAAAATGATGAAACATAAAAAAGAGAATATAAATACACAAGAGTGACTTAGCTAATGGATTAGGCCCTAGCCCAAAAGCATCAACCCTTTAAGGCTAAATCAGTGATGGAACAAGAAACTTATGGTTATTATTTCATAAAAAGGTCTAGTACATCATATGACAATAAAAAATAACACTAAAATAGAGATCAAGAGCTACCTAGCTTAATAGAAAGTTTGAATCCTAATGAGCTCTTGCATATTCTTATTTATACAAATGGGTAGCTATCAACAACTCCCTAGAAAGTAGGAATAAGTCCTCCTTGATCTTGAGAAGAGTGGAGCTTGGCTCATCATAACTATCACTTTTCTTGGCTACCTTTTCCTTCCAGTAGGTTGGAGAGATATCAATGTGATATTGTATGATTGAGAGAGTTAAGGAAGTGGAAAACCCTGCTACAATCTCTACTTGTTGTCTACTCTGAGCCCTTAGATCGAAAATATCTCAAAAATAGCCTCATTTCCTGCAATTAATTCAGATTAGGCAACAAGACATGACAAACATCATACACCCTTCTCATTAAGCATAACATGAAAAAAATTTAAATAAATGTGTGAGAGAGGTAAAAATATCTTAAGTACGGAATTTTAACCCCTTAAAATATATCTAATGATGGGCCTCATCATCACCCCACTACTAAAATGGTTTCTCATCCTTTGAGCAACAAAATCCTTGTTGGTGATATATTTCAAGGTTCTGGTGGCCTCTCTTACATCCCAAGGCATCAAATATGGAGTGCCTTTTGGTGGGTGGAATCCTACATTCCTTTCTGCATCAGCCCACTCATTTTTTTCCTCTGTCTCATCTCTCCCTTCATGTAGCCCCAATAGAAATGGTGGGATTAGCTTTGACCTATCCATTGTATCTTCATTATCTGCATAGCTTGTTTGTATAAGGGCTCTCTTTCCAATGAATTTCTCATTATCTTTGAAGAATGATATTGCCTCAACTATAGGCTAAGCAGTAAGGTGTTCCATATTATTTGGCATGCCTACAAACTTTCTTATCCTAGTAATATGGATATATCATCAAAGTGTGTAATGGAGTGCCCTTGCATCTCAATGTATCTAAGTTATAGGGCATCATCATTTGATATCAATTAATGATTAATAATTATCCCCCTGGGGCTTATTAGTTCTGATATGATCTGTAGAGGTTCTCTTTCTTATTTTACAATGAATTTTAATATTTTCTTCTCTTTATTCTTCATGTGTTAGCCAGGATGCTAGAGCCATTAATTTCATATCACCCAACCTGGAACTTGGGTGCCAATTATTCGTAGTGGCTAAAATGAGATTGTGCATGTATAATTCAACTATTCTAGCCCTCTCTCCTACACTAGACTATTTGCATAAATCAATGAATTGTTATGAAACCAACTCAAAATATACAAGAAAATATAGATCAATGACTTAGAAATCAACCTCTTCCAGGGGGAAACCTCCTTTACATTACATAAATTAACAATTATTGGATGATACAAATGAAAAAACGTATCTTCTATATACAGGAGTCTAAGGGGTCATAATATAACAATATGGGGACCACATGGGCACAACGATAAAAATAATGGGGCTAAACCTTTTGGGAACAATAATAACAATATGGTCACTACATGCACACAACAATAACAATAATGGTGCTATACTAACAATAAAAATAAGGATCTACACTAGTATTATAGGGACCTAACATGCCCCTCTAATTCAAACAGGTGTTGTCCTCAACGCTTGAGTAGTTTTGGATGCTTCTATATAAAATTGTCATCCTCCCATGTGGAAACTTCAGTGGGTAAGTTCTTCCACTTGATTAAATACTATGAAATTGATTGATTTCGTAGTTGTCAAGTTCTTGTTTCTATGACTGCTCCAGGTTCCAATATTATTTTTCATTTCTCGTCAAGTTATGGAAATATTGTTTGAACTAGGAGTTTGTCACCTATAACCTTGTTTAAGCATGAAACATGGAAATAAGGGTGTACTTAGGAAGATCCATGAAGCTCCAATTTGTATTCCATAGTACCAATCTTTTGCAACACCTTATAAGGACCATAATACTTTGGTGATAATTTATTATCCTTCCTAGCTTTCTTGAGGGAAATTTGTTTGTATGGTTGTAGCCATAAAAACACCTATTTTCCTACATCAAAATATCTTACGCTGCAATGTTGATCTACCTATTGTTTCATTCAATTCTACGCCAAAGTGAGGTTATCCTTTAAAATTTTGAGAACTTGTTTTTGACGTTCCATTTTGTCTTCCAATGTGTGAACCGATAGTGAGCATAATTGTGGAATTACGCTTCGTTTTTATTTCTTCAGAAGATTTATCATGACATTAGATTTGATTATTTTTCCTGGTTTCCCTGCAATACCCAGCAATTCGATTTCCTTTCCTTCACAAAAAAATTTCAAGAAAAGTTCTTGAAAATTGAAAGTTATAGTCCCCAAGTATTGTAACCATTTAATGCCTAGTACAACATCAACACCACCCATTGGAATATAAATCATTCGACTATTCAATACATATTCCACCATGGATAGCTTTATATTATGGAACTTTCTAGAGAAATCTATAATACCACCATTTGAAACCATCACTTGACACACTGGTCATGGATATAGGAAGAAATTCAATTACTTGGCTATCTTATAATAAACAAAATTATGGGTACTACGTGAATCAATCTTCGCTATTAGATTTTTCTTCTTGATATGTCCTTCTATCTTGAGAGTTTGATGAGTAGTATTTCCTGACAATGCATTACAAGATATGGTCGAATTCATTTCTTCTTTCTCTATGGTTGGTTCCTATTCTATATCATTTTCTTTTGAATTATCCTGTTCCTTATATTCCTCCTCTTCACAATCTATGTAAATTAATTTCTTCTCAGCACACTTAAGACATTTAATTTATTTGCTATCACAACTATAACGTAGCCCTTTTTCTCTTTTTTCTTCGAACTGTTGTGATGTGAACCTTGTAGGTTTTTGAAGGATAGGAGTAGCAACGCTTCCATATTTATAGTTGTAAGTGGTACACTTCCTTATCGCTATAATTTTTCTTTGAATTTTGCATGCAAACCTGAATGCATTCTCCAATGAATCAAGTTCCCAAAGGTGAACGCCATCTTGGATGTTATCCTTTAAAGTCCATATGATGAAATAAATACTATGGTCCTCTGGAATATCACTTACCCTTATATTCAATTTTTGGAAGTCCTCAATGTGCTACATCATTGAACCCTTTTGTTGATATTTATCAATTGGCTAAAGAAAGTCTTGCTCTTTATATCCTCGTAATGTACTATCATTTCCTCCATAAAAATTGATCAAGTGACTTCCTCATATTGATATTTGGAATATCGTGGGTCTTAAATACAACATTACAGTCTATGAAATCATGATTAACATTTATTTTGTTCTCATCATGCTTTTCATCTACTCCATTTTCGCCATTAGGAAAGATTTCTTGTAGCAACTTTGTCAAACCTTCCATTAAAGGGTCCTTGTCTCCTTTTAGACCATTATTCATGTCTTCGATGTTTACTTTCATTTTTTCTTCTATAAAATCAATCTTAGATTCCATGCCATCCATATTATCTTCCACGCTATTCTTCAAACCATCCATCTTAACTTCCAAGCCTTTCTTCAAACCATCCATCTTAGCTTCCATTTCATTTTTGGTTACTTTTTACGAGACCGAAATTTGTTGCTCTTGGTCTCCCAATTTTGATATATTGTTAGCAATATGATGCAGAGTGTTGTCCTTGATGGCAACCCACTGAATTAAGATGAAGACATGAGATTGTTGACATGTGTTGTCCTTGATGGCAATCCACCTGATGAAGTTATTCTTGACTTGATGGACTTGGTAAATGATGTAAATCTGATGTGATATGATGATGCTGAGTGTTGTCCTCGAATGGAAACCCACTTGATGAAGTTGTGCTTGATAGAATATATCTTGATGAACCTGTTAAATGATGTAAATCTGATGTATCTACATTGAGTACAGAAGGCAATTCAGTATGTGCTAGATCTATGATGAAAAGAGTATGTCTCTAGGCATAAGTTTGTCCCAGGGAAGTAAATGTACGCAGCGGAAAGAAACGCGCCAAGTCGCGTATGGGCAAAAGCGCTCATAAAGTGCAAAACCAGGGGTAACCACCATGGTATTGACCCATTGTATTGGGTAATGATTAGTCTAAATGACCCCGTCCAGGAATACCATCGGAAGTAATGTGGTTTTGGCTCATGGTATTGAAAAAGGGTAATCCTATATAAAGAGAAGAAATTCATTGTGCAAATCATGAGTGTGGGAGCAAGATGTCTGAGCTTGAATGAATACTTCTCTGTGAAGTATATCTGTATGGAAAGGGTAAAGGTTTGATGATAGATATGAATCTATGATGCCCCAATAAAGAAATGATGAAGAAGGGAATCTAGATCTGGAATGTATTTGTATCTGCTAGATCTGTTTATGGAAGGCTTAGATCTGAGATGAGGCGAACATCTGTCTGAAGTAAAAGGATAAATCTGAACTGAATATCTGATCTGAAGAAGTATGTTGCTCTATAATGGTTGAAGATCTATACGCTAGTTCGCCGCAGAGGAAGCGCGTATATACGCGGCTTCGCTGAAGAGAAAGCGCGTATGCGCAATGAAATTGGATCTGTAATATGTACAGAAGTATACGTTGGTTTATGTGAACGGAAGCGCGTATATACGCGACATCAGAGAAAGGAAAGCGCATATGCAAACTAGGGTTTGTTGAAGTCTGTGGTAAGAAATGTACGATGCATTCTGTGCTGGGTTCACGATATGCATCGATGAGTTATATGAGTATTTCATGATTAATTTGTGGCAAAGTATGAGTGGGTCGATCAAATATGATGAAAGCATTAAGGTAAGTGGTGTCTAAAAGAGCTTTGGATCCGGTGAAAATTGATGAAAGCACGTATGGACGGTGCTGAGGTTGTAGCCTTCGATCGGAGGTCGTAGCTCCCTTCCGGGTGAGTGGTAAACGAGTTCGAGGAAATTCGTAGCTCCCTTCCGGTGAGGCTGGTAAGAGATCGGTCATAGCTCCCTTCCAGGAGAAATTGAGTGGCATGAAATTAGGGGTTGCAGAGCTCCTTCAGGAGAGGTGATAGCAATCTCTGTTTGCACAACGTCTTTGGTAAAGTCTGCACCGACACATATGTTGTAAGATGTTTTCTCTATAATAAAATATTGAAGGCTGAGCAACTACAGCGGTGGTTTTCTCCCGACTTGGGTTTCCACCTAAAATCCTGGTGTTCATGTGTGATGCTTATGTGTGATGGTTTATTATGTTCTTACTTCACATGTTTACTGTTTACAGAACATCTAATGAATGAATGATGGAATGATATAAGTGAAGAACTAATGGCATAATTAGATCTCTGTGTATACGCGAGTTTTATGAAGGATATCAGCGTATATACGCCAGTTGGCTTCATAAAAGTAACGTATGGGTTTTAGAGCATGAAAAGTAAAAAGTTTTGGTTGCCTAAATGCGATTCACCCCCCCCCCTCTCGGTATTTTTCCCAATGATTGGTATGGTGGGCCCCTGCTGCGGAAGCTTGATCGCTTGAAGGAGAGATCGGAAGTCGCAATGGGTAAAGGCAAAGAGAGAAACATCCATGAGGTATGGAAGAAAACATGTGGCACAAATGGAATAGTAAAATTATTAGTATTATTCTTGTGATTCACTTTCCTGTGCATGCAATGATGAAGATAATGAAATTAATGTCATGGATCTAGAAGAAGCTATCAAGATCAAAGTTGAAGATCAACTAAGATCATATAAAGAAAAGGATTCTATCTACAAAGAGTTAATCTCTAGAATGAAAGAACAGATGAACAAGTATCAAAGGTTGTATGAAAATGTAACCAATCAATGTAAAGGACTTAAAGCAGAAAACATCTCTCTGAAAGCAGATCTGGAAAAATCAAATAAGAGAAATGAAGAACTTGGAGCAAAAATCATCTCTGTCAAAGAAGAATCACATAAGGAGCATGAAGAACTTCGACAAGCATTTGAAGAACAAGAGAATGGGTTGAAAGAGGAAATCTTGGAACTGAATGATCAAGTAGAAGAAGGAAGAAGGGATGAAGAAAGTATGAAGAAGCAATGCCAAAGCTTGGAGGTTGAGGTAAACATTCTCAAAGGTAAATTAGAAGAAAAGGTTAAACTTTTGAGGTTTCAAGATAGCACTAATATTTTGGACAATATTATGAGTAATCAAAGGTCTCCTGCTATCAAAATTGGTCTTGGTTTCCATGAAACTGTTAAAGGAGAATCTAGCTCACAAGGAAGTGCTAAAACTTCAAAGGATGTCAATGCAAAACCTGAAGTGTTGAAAGAGACAAAAGGTCAACCATCAATGATGAAATCTCAAAAGAAATCAGTCAATAATGTTGAATGTTTTAAATGTCATAATTATGGGTATGATGCAGCTAATTGCAGGAGTAGATAATTTCAGCCTCAAACTAATAGATCCTACATAGAAAGGTACTCTAGTTTCTTCAAGGGATATTTTTTTTCATGCAACAAGTATGGACACAAAGCAGCTGATTGTAAAAAGAGGAAGATTAGAAATACTCATTATGATTCTTATGCTTATTTCTCTGGACACATGAGATGTTATTCTTGTAACAAGTATGGACATGTAGGAAAGGAATGCAGGTTGAACAGATCTGAGAAAGTGGACAATTTTCAGCACACAGTTAGGAAGTTCAAGCAAATTTGGAAAAAGAAGGAGGAACAATCAGAAACGTAGGGAATTCTGACCCTACTGCAGTCATCTGCCTCTGAAGCTGACTTTTCTTCTTGACTGCAGGAATGATGTGGGATACATTATGAGATTTAGTAATGTATCGTCATAGGGGGAGCAATGTATGATGCCTCTCATGGTTGATTTTATTTTTCTGGTTATATGTATTTCTGACAGAGCATCTGATATGAAGAAGACAGGTACAGGAATTACAAGTTCAGGAGAAGATGAAGGAATGTGAAAAATTTCTATGCTTCACTTTCCATACGCGGGTTATATGAACAAAAGTCGCGTATACACGCGAGTTCCAGCAGACACAGTCACGTATGCATTGATGATAAGAGAATTTATATGATAACTGAAGATCTGGAGCAGAGGTTCAGGGGGAGCATCAGTCTGATTGTTAATAAACTGTATTATTGACTCTGTATCAGCTTAGTTTATCATTTCTAAATAATGATGACATGATATATGGTTTCACTTGTTGAAGATTATGGATAAGTCCTGTTTGCTTTTTGATGAAGAGTATTCGTTGATGAGATGAAAGTCTTATAATTCGGAGATAAGGACAGTTCATACAGAGATTGTTGCTGATGACTTGCTGTTGAAGGTGCTCAGGTTGCACAAGTTAAGGAAGAGCACTGGTTCAGGGGGAGCAGCAGGTTGAATACTAATGATTGCATTGTTGGCACTATGACTACTGATTCTTTGGTTATTGTGATACTCATGCTCAAATGATGATGACTTGGTATATGGTTTATTATGATGAGATTTTGAGCCTTGTTTACTGAAAAATATCTTTTTTGCTCACACATGGATGAGTTGGAAGTTGTTTGATTCAGAAATAAGAATAGATCATGCAGAGTTTGTTACTATGGTTGAGATCTTTTCATACATAGGTTACTTCATGTTAAATCTTAAAGATCATGGTGATATTGGACCACATGGATGATTGCTTGACACTTATTTGAAGATGTTGTTCTGGTATGATAATTTCTCTTGGAAAGAATGTATTGATGCTGCAAAGAATCAAGGCTTGGTTACTAATGTGCTTATGCTACAACCGTTGGATGACGTCAAGACACAACTACACCGCTCTATCTATCTGCACCTGGGTGGAAGTATCTAAATATCTCATAAAGAAGTCAACACCAGCTTTTCACGGAGGACTGTGATTCCATTAAAGTATAGAAGATGGTATTGGATACGCGGATTTCCTGATACACAGTCGCGTATATATGCGAGTTCATGCACAGAAAACCGCGTATGTCTGATTGCTGACAAATTTATGTTTGGGGTCAGCTCTCTTCAGCACAGCTGCAGTGCTGGTTGGTATCTCTGGTATCTCTGGTAATGTTCCAGCTCTTATAATACTGTTTCAATCTCTGATGTTTTAAAAGATGCCTTGATGATTGGTTGAAAGTGTTCAGGATGCACAATCTAAGGGGGAGCCTTAGTCATATGGAAAGGATGTTCGGATGCACATTTTTCGTGGGGAGCTCCTAGTCGATCGAGTATACGTATTGTTGTACATGGTGGTTTCATATATGATATCTTTATGATTTTTTCAGACAATATGGAAAGTCATTTCTGTAATTTGATGAAAAAGGTCATGTTGAGACCTATGATGAAAAATTGTAATATTCAGTCATGTAAGGACTTGTTCAAATTTGTAAACCCACTTGGTTGGGTAGTTGAGTCAAAATGTGTAAACCCACTTGGTTGGGTACTTGAGTCACATATGTAAATCCACTTGGTTGGATCATTGATGTAAGTATGAGTCCTTGGTGACAGGAAAGGTCATAGAGTCATATACTTCATTGAAAAATATGTTTGAAGATTTAGCATGAACTCAGGGGGAGCTTGGTCACTTCAGTATATATTAGATCTGCAGAACGTTTCTTCTACATGAGGAGAGAAGGGGAGAGTGTGTTGGTTTTGATCCGCCCTTTGCCCTTGATGTCAAAGGGGGAGAGTGACATGGTGTTTGAATGGTGTCAAAAATGGAGAGAGTGACATGGTGTCATTGTATTCTTAATGTACCTATCTGTTGTGGTAACCAAACACCATTATGGTTGCCATCAAGTCCAAAGGGGGAGATTGTTGGAAATATGATGCAGAGTGTTGTCCTTGATGGCAACCCACTGAATGAAGATGAAGACATGAGATTGTTGACATGTGTTGTCCTTGATGGCAATCCACCTGATGAAGTTATTCTTGACTTGATGGACTTGGTAAATGATATAAATCTGATGTGATATGATGATGCCGTAGTGTTGTCCTCGAATGGAAACCCACTGATAAAGCTAGCTGATAGAATATATCTAGTTGAACCCGTTAAATGATGTAAATCACAGTCACAGTGAGCATGCTGCATACCCGCATGTGCTAGATCTATGATGAAAAGAGTATCTCTCAAGGCATACACGGATCTGTCTAAGGGAAGTCGTGTATGCACGCAGGAAATAACGTTCCAAGTCGCGTATGGAAAAAAGCGCTCATAAAGTGAAACACCAGGGGTAACCACCATGGTATTGACCCATTGTATTGGGTAATGATTCGTCTAAATGACCCCGTCCAGGAATACCATCGGAAGTAATGTAGTTTTGGGCTCATGGTATTGAAAAAGGGTAAACCTTATATATAAGGAGAAGAAATTTACGTCAGCAAAGTTTGGGTGCAAGATGTCTGAGCTTGAATGAATACTTTTCTCTGAAGTATATCTGAATGGAAAGGGTTACACTTGAATGATAAATCTGAATGTATGATGCACCAATGATGAAGAAGGGGATCTAGATCTGAATTGCACTTGTATTTGCTAGATCTGATTATGGAAGGCTTAGATCTGTGATGAAGCGAACATCTAGGCGAACATCTATCTGAAGTGAAAGGGTGAATCTGAACTGAATATCTGATCTGAAGAAGTATGCTACTCTATAATGATTGAAGATCTATACGCTAGTTCGACGCAGAGGAAGCGTGCATATACGCGGCTTCGATGAAGAGAAAGCGCGTATGCGCAATGAAATGAGGTCTGTAATATGTACAGAGGTATACGCTGGTTTATGTGAACGGAAGCACGTATATACGCGACATCAGTGAAAGGAAAGCGGGTATGCAAACTAGGGTTTGCTGAAGCAAGGGGTATGAAATGTCTGATCTGTTCTGTGGGTTTATCGATTCCTCACGCGGAGTTATATGTATCAGCTTCATGATCGACCACAGTTGGTACATGGAGTGGGTACCGAAAATATACGAAACGTACACAAGTGGCAGCCCCAAAGGAAGCTTTTGATCCAAGGCAGAAAATTGATGAAACGTGGTCCATAGAGGCGCTCGAGGGTTGTAGCCTTCGCCTCGTGGGGTCGTAGCTCCTTCCAAGCAGGCCGGTAAATGAGTCGGGCTTAGCTCTTCCGTACAGCCGGTAAACGAGTCAAGTTGGAGCCTTTCCAGGAGAGGTCGGTAAATGAGAGCAGTGGTGCTCGCGTGTCGGTAGGCCCGTACCAGCACATATGTTGTAAGATGTTTCTTTATAATAAAATATTGAAGGCTGAGCAACGGCAGCGGTGGTTTTCTCCCGACTTGGGTTTCCACCTAAAATCCTGGTGTTCATGTGTGTTACTTATGTGTGATGATTTATTCTATTCTTACTGCACTTGCTTACTGTTTATTCAACTTCTAATGAATGAATGATGGAATGATATAAGTGAAGAATTAATGGCATAATAAGATCTCTGTGTATATGCGAGTTTTATGAAGGATATCCACGTGTATACGCGAGTCTGGTTCAGAAAAGTAGCGTATGGGTTTTAGAGCATGAAAAAGCAGTTTTAGTTTGCCCTAAATATCGATTCCACCCCCCCCCCCCCCCCCCTCTCAGTATTTTTCCCAACAATCATGTTGCAATTCTTCCTCTTCATGCATCATAATAGAGATTTTAGAGTGCTTAATGGGTGTTGAATTATTTTTGGGATGAATTTTAGAACCCAATACTAATATTAATGCTTCAATATTCCCTCAAAATCACTAAAAACTGATTTTTTTAAACAAATGTTATGCAATTTAAAAACAAACACACACACACACACACACATTTTTCTTTCTTTTGAGGAGCTTGATATTGAACCTAATTTATCTCTTTGTTTTTGGATTGCTAGGATTTTAAATCAAACTCTATATTAGCACTCTAAGTCTTATTTTCAATGCCACAGATCAGACTTAATTTGGATTTTTTAAGACAAATTTATGTCCGATCTCCCACAATGACCTAATTATGGACTGGTTCAGTAGAGAAAACTTGTATGAATTTCCATATGTCATTGTTTCACCCTTAGGCTCTGAAATCTATATAAAAGAAACTAGAGTCTATTGAATTTTAGTCACTTTTTACACAATTCAAATCCAATTCTCTAAATTAAAGTTATAATGATTTTCCCTCGGTGCCTATTTGAGATGAAATTCTGGAGCCTAAAAAACCCTAACTTCCACAGATCATATCTCTAAAAATATAGAGAACCAAAGTCTGAAATGTTTACAATAAATTCATCAATATTTTGGCTCCACATTGTAAATATTTCAGCTTCTAAGCCTCGTAGAAACAAATTTATAGGAAAAATTCGAAGATGAATTGTTTGAAGAAGCCAAACCCTAGAACCCCAAGCTCTGATACCAAATATTCTGAAACCAGCTGAAAAAATAGAATAAATGATAGATCAATGACTTATAAATCAACCTATTTGAGGGGGAAACCTCATTTACATTACATTAATGATCAATTATCGGATGATACAAATGAAAAAACCTACCTTATATATATAGGAGTCTAAGGGGTCACAATATAACAATATGGGGACCACATGGGTAGAAAAATAAAAAATAATGGGTACACACCTATGGGTCACAATAATAACAATATGGGGACTATATGGGCACAATATAACAATAATGGGGCTATACTAACAATAAAAATAATGGGCTATACTACTATTATAGGTACCTAACATGACCTGTCTATAGGTCTGAAAGGGTAGGAAGCCATGTTGAGCTAAGGTTTTGATTTGGAATTGTAACCATTGCTCCTTTACTTAAACTGGATAGGACCTTAAAGGTTGTCTATACTGCACGACCTCCATGTAAAGACTAGCCATGGTGTTAATTTGGTTGTCCTTTTCCTATAGCTGCCCCATGTAGCCTCATGTTCTCTTCTTTCACTCCTTTCATTTGTTCTTTAATCATAGATTCTATGGGCCCTACATCAAGAAACTATTTTCCCATTTCATGCAGACTTTCTTCCATCAATCCCACATCCCAAAAAACATTTGATTTGGATATCTGCATCCACCTATGGGTCTGCCCTCCTTCTATCTCCAACTCATGTAGGAGGGGACTTGCGAATTTCTCAGGGATGATTCTTCCTCCCTCACTGAGCTTATAATAGGTCCCCAAATAAGGCTATGGTGTAGGTTCCTGAAATAATATGATTTGTCTTTCCAAGGTTTGTGGGGAGGCTAATACCTTTTCGATTTGGTGTTTAGCTTGTACCCCCTCTTGCACATTTTTTACTTCGAAATGCTCACTCTTCCTTTCAATCTGTGCATTTTGTTCTTCCAGAAACCCATCCTTCTCTTCCTATAGCGTCTTCTGAGTTTCCTGTGGCATGCTCTATTTTTCTTATAGTGTGCCCTTTCCTTCTCTTTGGATGTCAATGGGTGCTTCAATTTGCTTGAAGGGTGATGCTATGGTGGTGTAACTCCTTACATAGGGTATGGGAGCCTTAGGTTTTGGCTTTGAAGAGGTGGCCTCCTTAATCTTTCCCTCATATGGTCCTCCCTCTTCTTTCTTACTTGGGGCCCCCTCAATGAAAATTGGCACTTTTGTGGGAGTATGGGGCTTGCCTTTTCCTATAATAGTGCTTTTCATTTTTTTAAAGTAGCGAGAGGTTTTTATAGGACCTTTCTTCTTGGGTTTCACAGTAGTGTCGAAAGTTGCTAAAGTGGAAACCACCTCATCCTCAGTGTTTCGTGGTGACATACTAGTTTGATGAGGGGATACCTCAGTCTATTTAGGATTAGTAGTCTGTCTAGGACTTAGGGCATCCTCTTCTAACTTATCGTCCTCTTCTTCCTCATCATCTCCTTCTTGTACCTCTGCCTCTTCTTCTTTCTCTTCATATGTTTCCATTTCTGTGGTTTTCTCTATCTCTTCTTCCTATAACCTAGTGTCTCTACCCCTAATGCTACATACAGGGGTTTTCAGAGGAGTAATTCTTTGGATTCCTATGAGTGCTTCTCTTTCCATATCTCTGAACTTGGACCATGGAACAGGAATTCTTTAGTGGCTTAGGGCATCCTCCACTATCAACTTAATAAGGCCATGATGGGTTAATTTTTTATGCTTCCGTTCTCTCAGTTTCTATCTCATGTCCTTAATGGAATGGAGGAGGAAGTTTACATTAAATCTCTAGTTAAAAGGAAAAATTGTTGGTATCTAAGCTCATGGAACATCCTAAAGTGATAGGAATACTCTAGACTTAATCTACCTTCACAAGAGATTTATATTAAGATGTTAAAGGCTACCTCATCCCATGGTCTCTCCCTGGTTCTAAAGAAATTAATTTTTTGCAGTCGTGTTAGTGGCCTTGTCTTCCCTATTCCATTTGATTCCTAGGTGAATTGTTTTTACTATGTCTATTAGTTCAGGTCTTATGTTAATGGTGAACCCTCTTATTATAGTTTTGAAACTGGAATTTGATTATGAATTCAAAGCCATAGAAAACTCAAAGGCAACTTCATCATCATATCCTTTTAACAATTGAAATAATCCTAACCCTAAAGATACTTTCTACAGGAGGGTGCAATGGATCATTTTGGTGTCTATAGCCTCTCTTGTTAAACCCACCACCCATCTTTTCTTACTGCCCTTGAATAGTGGTAGGAAAGGTGTTTTTATTTAGCCTTAGTGTTGAATTAAGTGGTATCAAAGGAGGAAAAAAAATTCTTATCACTCCAACTTTATACACTTAACCTCTATTTCCTTCAAACACACCCTTCAATTTCACAATTTTGTAGCTATTGACTGCAAATTTTCTAGGATATTTTTGTGAAATTATGATGGATAGGTGAGGTGATAGAAACTTCTTAAACTAATGCTCTGAGATGAAAAAAGGGAATTTCCTAAAACAATTGGTCCTTTGGTTTCATGCACATAGCTCCATTTATGTCTTGTAGCACTCTTTGACTCTTCCTATAGGAGTCACAAATTTCCTGTAGCAGTTACAGGACTTCCTCTAGCACTGTCTTATAACAGCAATGGGTCGAGGTTTGAAGCTACTCGATAGCTTGCAAACATTTTCCTTCCTCGAACTGTTCTTGGAATGGAAAAATATGTGAGGGGAAGCACACTCAAGTACGTTATATGTTATTTTTAGGTGTATTGGAGAGTTGTCTTCATCTATCCCTTGCAGGATGTTCCCTTATTTGGACTATTGGTCCCACTCAAAGATATTATTCCTTTCTCCCTCCTTATCAACACCCTCTCATGCTGATCATACTTCAACTGATTTAAAAACTATACGTTGCATGAGGACTCCACCATTCACTTTTTTTTTAACTGGTCAAGGGTGGCCAAGTTAACTCACTACCTTCAACTTATTAAATTTTTCCCTCTTGACATTTATTAATTTAATCACTTATGCATAAGGAAAGGGTGAGAGAGTGCCATACTTGAGACTTACATCCTTTTCGAGTTGTTACAAGATGATGCATGTTGGAGCTGGACCATTGGAGTGGCATCAAATAAGTTTGTATTGTTTCTTGAGATTTTAATGTGTGTCTTCATTATTTTTGACGTGTTGATCTTGATTTGTTTATTGTGGGTGCCGGTACTTTGGTGAGTCTTGAAGTGAATGTTTGCTGGTGGAGGATCATTCTTGGAGTTCCATTTCTACCTTCAGAATGATCTCATAAGTCTCCTTTCTCTCCATGAATGATTAAAATAACTTCACGTATTTTCCGGTACTTACACATGGCTTTCTACATGAAGTTTCTTCTTCCTATAACAACCTCTTTCTTTTCTTATTTTGGACTCTAAATTTACATGGGCGATGAGGGAGAGTGTGGAGAGGTCTTAGGGTGATGGAATGATGATGATAGGATGATGAGGAAGTTGTGTGGCCTTGGAAAATGGAGTGAAGGGAATCTATTTTTTTTAGGAAAAAAATGCTTTATAGAGGTGACGAACTGTAGGGTTAGAGTGAAAAACCTATGTGTTTTATATGGAGGAGTGATGACAAGGTGGTGGGAAGTGGTGGAAAGACTCTCACCATTGAATTTTTTACACCACAGGGCCCTTGGTGGCTACTTTTGTTTCTCTATCCACCCTCTCGTAGCTCATTGTAACTTCCTGTAGCACCTCAGGAACTTCCTCTAGTAGCACAGTAACTTCCTGTGGCACCATAGAGAGGGTGATTTTTTTTTATTTTTAAACTCATTTGATGGTGTAGAGGGATGAAGAGGTGAGTTGTGGTGCTGAAGAGAGAGTGGATGGATGGAGGGGTGAAGAGGAATTGGTGAACTCCCATGCTTTATGACCATGATATTTCACTGTTCATAACGTCACAAGACAAAAAAAAAATATCACCAGTCATCGTGTCATCTCAACTTCCTATCTTTGTTCTTTTATTTTATTTTTTATTTTTATTTTTTTCAAATACTAGTGGGTGGCCTCAGAAGGATTTTTCAACCCATCAACCTTCCCTGGGCACCTCAAAGAGGTTATAGCTCAGGTATATTTTTATTTGTCTTGTGTTATTCTTTTTTTCTCCAGAACTGCCTAAGATAGGTTTTCAGTCCTAGAGTTGGCTTTGGATGCCTCATGGAGGTTTTCACATAGGCCTATTTATTATTTTATTATTTTTTTCTTTTCTTTAGGAGGATGCTGGATTGGAAACTATAAGTATCCCAGTTACATTCACTACCATGTTGATTGTATTGATGAAATCTTCCATACACATAGGCTTCTTGTATACTTTTAGCTTACAACCATTGACAAGTAGAGGGATCCCCTCCTCATAAATAGCTATGATCTGAACAAACCCATTATCATGGCATTTATATATCATGTTTTTATAAAATTATATATTACAGAGCAATGTAACATATAAAATATGTGGAAACATAAACAAATAAAACATAATAAACAAGAGAGACATAGATATACCTAGTTCACCCAATCTGGGCTATGTCCACCCTGAACAACTAGTCCTTCCTTTATATTATCTAGCAAGATGAAGAGACACAACTTACAACAGATCCACTGTAATATCATCTACTCTCTCACACAGTCCCCCTTTCTGTTTCTCTCACATAATACACATACCATGCACAACCACAATGCAATACCCTCATAAAAAATGAGGGGTTGCCTTCTACGGAAAAACCCCTAAATTAAACATAAATTCTACCGTCGGATCATTCGCCTAATGAATGACCCATATTGACTACGAAATTACAATATTTTACAGCCCCCCTGGACCCCCTGGCATTAAATAAACGAAGAACAGGGGTCCAACGTGGTGGTACGTCTAAATAAAGAAGATAATCAGGCTCCACACCCAACACAGATATGGGCCCTACCATAATGCATCAACTTCCCTTTAAATTCCTTGAAGCTTGAGTCATATAGAGAAGACCAATCTCCTTCCTAGAATACTTTCTCCTTGATGTGCTTATCATGCCAAAACTTTCTCTGCAATTGTATAACTTTAGTGTGGAGGAGGGCCTACATTCTGAATTCATCTAACACATTTAGTTGAAGCAATATATATTTTTGTGCCCTTGTGATATCTAAATCCAATTAAGCTGCCATTTTGAGAGTTCTATATTCAAATTCAATAGAAATAAAAGGTTTCTTCCCATAAACCAGATCATATGGAGTGAAACTAGTAGATGTCTTCCAGGTAGTACTATAGGCCCAAGTTTCCTATAATTCTTGGTATTATGTTACCTAAGAATATTATCAATCCAATGTAATGTGAACTGAGCTCCTTGATTAGTGACTATCTCGCTTGGATACCAAAATTTTTAGAACACATTTTCTCTTAAGAATTCAACCACTTTCTATTATGTTGTTGCTTTGAAAGCCTTTATCTCAACCCACTTTTTCAAATATTTAGTGCATACTATGATATATTTCTTTTACTCATATGGTGGATCAATTGGCCCAATAAAATCCATCCCCCACTTGTAAAATGGCTCTAAGGCCACTGGAGTTTGTAGAGGAACTTCATCCTTGGATGTATGTTTTCCCATCCTCTAACACTGGTCACACCTTCTGGTATACCTTACAGAATCCTGATGGATCATAAGCCAATAGTAGCTAGCTCAAAAGGCCTTCAAAGTTTTCCTCTTAGCAACAAAATGATCCCCACAGGGCCCATGATGACATGTTGAGAGGATTTCAAAGACTTCCTCCTCCTTGAAAATTATACTTAGAATATGATTTGGTCCGAGTTTGAAAATATTCCCACCAATCCAAGTGAAAGGAGCACTATTTCTCGCTACTCTTCTCTTTTCCCTAGATGCTGGATTTCGATGAAATTTCCCAGCAACTAGGTAGTTGGACATGTCAACAAACTAGGGAGAGAATACTGAGATAACAAATAATTTCTCATCTGGAAGTTGATAATTAATCATATCATCATTATTTGTAGGCAAATTTATTGTAGAAAACAAATCTACAACTACATTTTCTTTCCCATGATTATCAATGATAATTAAATCAAATCGTTACGAAAATTATAAACATCTAGTAATTATAACATTGATATCAGATTTTTTTATCAATTATTTAATTGTTGCATGGTTAGTATGCACAAAAATTTGGTACCCAGTAATATAACGTGTGAATCTATTCAAGGAATGGGCCTATTGGAAATCATACCAATAGGGAGTGGAATCATTGATGTAGATTTTGACAGAATCATGGACAAGCTCAACAAACATGTTAAGGACTGCTCTATGAAAATTGGCAAGGGCATTGCATAGGCCAAATCGAAGAACTCTATAGGAAAAGGTGCCCCAAGGATAGGTAAATGCACTCTTTTCTTGGTATTTAAGGTTAATCTGGATCTGATTATAACAACTGAATCCATCTAGGAAAGAGAAGAGCTTCTTCCCTGCAATACCATCCAAGACTTGGTCAATGAAAGGAAAAGCGAAATTGTCTTTCTTTGTGGTTTTTTTCAACTCTCTATAATCAACACAAATATTCCACTTCCCATTCTTCTTTGGGACTAACACTATACTAGACACCCATTCATTATCCGATATTGGTATATGAACCCTACACCCAACAAATTTTGTAATTCATCCTTGACTATGTCCTTCATGGTTGGGCTCATTCTCCTATGTGATTGGCACATAGGATTTCATCTGTATTTGGTGTAAATATTATGTGTGAATAATTAATGATGAACCCCTTTCATTTCTTTTTAATCCCTAGCAAAATAAGCTATCACAATTGTTCTTCCTCTTTGGCCAAGAGAGAGGGATTAATATTTAACGTTCTAGATGGGGAAAATTATACAAACTTAGCAGGTTCACAAACTAATTCAATTGAGCATAGCTCATTCCAAGGACTGCTTTTAGATTCTCTCACAAGTTCATTCAGTGGAATGGCAGTGGGGAATTGGTTTTGAAGTATATTTATAATGAGGTCATCCTGATCAGGTTGCCCCCCTCTGATAACAACATCTAAGGTACAAACATGGTACAATTTTGCATGGTAAACTTCGTCTTCTTCTTCATACTCCAGCCACAAAGGTAGATCATGTTAGATAGAAGGATTAATGGGAGGATATAATATCAATTTATTTGATAAAGGCCCATTCTTGATGGCCATGTTTCTAGCCCTACAACTAATAGAGGCATCAGCAGTGGCCAACTAAGGTCTTCCGAGGATAAGAGCATAACCATTAAACTTGGTTTTGGGTTGAACCAAGAATTTAGTGTTACTCTAAGGATTCAATGGCGACCATCACATCTTCAACAAGTCCCTTAGGAGCTACTCCAGATCTATTTCCAAGTTGCAGAATTGTAGTGGTATTTCTGAAAGCTCCTTGGAGGTTTAGCTTCAACATGGTTTCTTTGGTCATCACATTGATGGCAGCCCTAAGATTATTCAATGTATGAGGGAAAATGATACAATCAATGTGTACATCTACTACTAGACTTCCAAGGCCTAGGTACTTTATTAAAATCACTCTCCCCATCATCAAATCAGATAATTGACCTACAACATTGATGGCGAGGGTGTCTCTCTTCTTTCTTCCAGGATTTTTGAAGAATTTCTCTTTGAAAACATTATTATATATGGGAAAATCCTTAATATCCTCGAGAAGGGGTATCTTGAAACACATATTATTCAATTCTCCTAGAAGTTCAGTATCATCCGGGGTGTGTTTGCTAGGATGGATCAATCTCTTAGGAAAAAGAGGTGGATTTACTTGAGGGGCACTGACTTCCTTTTCCTCTTTAATATTTTCTGGTGGATATGGTGTATGGTTATCTAGGAGCATTCTCCCATTTCTAAGATTAATCTCATGAATATACATACCATATATAAGGTAATATGTCTCTCCCCTGTCAACTAGTTTTGATTATTTCTTGTTCAGATTTGGATTAGGTTGAGCAGGCATTTGAGGTTTCTTAGGGGAGTAGGATGAGTGAGTTCAAGTTGAGGTTTAGGTGGAGGTAGTAAATTAGGAGGTTGGTTTATCTGAGGCCTCCACCCTTGTGATGGATTGCTCTACTAATAAGGTTGGGGAATCATATGGATGAAATGGTTGATTGAGATTTTGAGGATTATATGGAGGAGCATAGCACCAAGAAGGAGGTGTGGTCCATGATGGACGCGTAGAAGAATATCAAGGCTACAAGGCTATGATTTGGTTTGAATTGTAGTAAGAATAAGGCACACCTTGCATGCCCTCTTGGTATGGCCAAGGTCCTTGAGGTCTCCTTTGATTGATATAGCATAGTTGTTCCGGTCCAGCTTCCACCCCTTGGTATACAAATTTTAGGCTAGGTAAGGAAGGGCATCTATCTATTACATGGTTTTCTTCATAGACTGAGCAAAATTCTACGACATTCATTAGGCATTCATTCCTAGGGTGTCTTCTAGTGCATATAGGGAAGATTATGGCTAGGGGTCTCTCTGACTCCTCTTATTTCCTTTTGATTTGAATGATATCCATTTCCAAGGTGAATATATGAAATATTTCACTCTTGATATCCTATAACAGTTCCCTATCTCACTTTTAAAGGATGAGGTGGAGGAAGATGTATTGGCCAAGCCTTGATTATTTCTACCCTTTCTTTTGGTTTCCCTAGAATGGTTTCTGAATACAGTCTTAATTTCATCATAGGCCAACTAATAGATATCTCCTCCAGATAGAAATTTGAGGGTTTCGAACACTTCCTCCACGTTCCCACAGAGAAGAAATAACTTGAGTGTTTCAGGATAAAAGGTGAAGTTGACCCTCTTTTAGTTCAGTTGAAGCCTTTCCTCATAGTATTCTAAAGATCCATCAGGCCCTAGGGTCATCCTAAAGGTTTCTTCCATGGTTTATTTGGGAATACAATAATCTATGTACATGTTATTGAAGGAATCTAACATTTGGGCCTAGGTAGTGATGTTGTCCCAAAGTAAACCCATTAACCAATGCAAGGCTACATCCTTGAGGGTAGAGGGGAATAATTTAAATTTTTTTTCATCTAAAGCGTATTCATTATTCCTACAGAAAAGATGAAACTCAAGCATCAAAGTGTTAGGCTCCAAATAATTTAATCCATGGAAGTGTGGAAGGGATGAAGGGTAGATATTTTTCATCCTAGTCTCTCCATTGGTTTCGCTGATGGGAGAGACTCCTTGGTTTCTGTTCTTAGCCATATCTTGAACAGGTGAAGTAGGTTCCTGTTGTGAAGTAGGTTCCTCTTCTTCCCCAATAGGTTATTAAAATTTTTATGGGTGGTCACCTAAAGATTATTCTAACTCACAATCATTGAAGAAGAGTGAAGGTTGAATATTTGTGGATGTGGGGTTTTTGGTAGAAATTTTCTTTGATTGTGCCTACTCCTACGATGCATGAAAGACAAATTTTGTGTTTCTTTTTCACGTGTTCAAACTGTATGAAAAAAAGAGAAAACAATGCTTAACCAGAAAACAAGTATCTAGTTAGACACCTCTGTGGCAATGGCGCCAAAAAGAGGTGACCCCTAGTATTTCACCAAGAGTGTTGCAACTCCCAATGGATACTCAGCTTTACTTATCAACTCGAGGTTCATACAAAATTATAGGTGACAATGGTATATGCACAAAAGATGGATTCTACTTATGCTACCCTAAACTAGGTATTTTGGTCAGTAGTACTTCTAGGCCATTCCTTCTACTTGATTAAAATGCAACTAGATAATTTAATGTAGGTAATTTATTCTAATCTAAGACAAAGAGAATGTTTATCAAACTTATAATTGCAATTAACAACAAAAAAAAAACATTAACAATTAACCTAGTTGTAAAAAAAGGAAACTATGCTATGGGAAATCTTTTATGTAGTTATTTATTCATTTTCAATAAAGAAACTATTCTATCATCACACACTTCATGAAATAATAAATCAACTCCTACATAATGCTTCATTCAACTTGTACTTGCATGTAAAATTCAATCTAATTCTAAAAATAAATAAAACCCTAATGCCTACTATGTTTTTACAGTAAGGAAGGAAGGGGGTTTGGAGTGGCCTAGGAGTCTCTTCTAACCATGGATTCAGATTTGGGGGTCAATTGCATCCTATTATACAATAAAAATGAAAAAATTAGATAAAATGGTGTGAAGAGGTGACCTATAGCATTGTTATAGGAGGTTGATATAGGATGTCCTATAATTTCTACACGATGTCCTAAAGTGCTAGAGGAAATAGGACGAGAGGGTTTTAACAATGGAAAGGGTGTAATAAATATATGGAAAGGTGAGAGAAGGTGTAATGCGGTGAGGGAGAGGTGGCCAACACCTACAACCAAACTCAAAACCCTTGGGAGGCATGTTTTTCCCTTGGAATGTTGCTCATAGTGGTGGTGAAGGTGGCTTCATAAAACAAGGTTTTGGGGGAAAATTTGGAGGTTGAAGAGAAGAAGGATGAACTAGATGAAAAGGATCCTTTCCCTGCTGATTTTGATATCCCTACAATCACTGCAAAAATTCATGCATTGATTATTTACAAACTAACATGCTAAAAACTAGAAAATATGAGTTGAATGGAAAAACCTACTTTACATATGGTAAAATATAATATAGACATAAATCCAACTCCTAAATTATTGTAATCATATAATGATCATGATAATACCTCTCTATAAATTTTCAAAGAGTCATAGACAAATTAATTTTAATTTTTGGTTGGAGATACTTCACCTCAAGATCCTAGGAGAGAGGTGAAGAAGAGAGACTACAAGCATAATTTTGATGGGTTTTTTATGCTAATAGAATATAAAGAGACTAAAAAAAAATACTGAAACAAAAAAATATATTATAAATACACATGATGGACTTATCTAATGGATTGGTCCCTAACCCAAAAACATCAAACCTATGAGACTAAAGCAGTGATGGAACAAGCAGCTTCTCATTATCATTTCATAAAAAGGTACAGTACATCATATGAAGGTAAAAAATAACACTAAATCAGTGCTAAGAGATACCTATATGAATAAAAAGTTTGGATCCTAATTAGCTCTTTCATATTGTTATTTATACAAATTGGTAGCTACCAATAGCTCGCTAAAAAGTAGGATAAGTCCTACTTGATCTCGAGAAGAGTGGAGATTGGCTCCTCATAAATGTGTCTCTTTTTTTGGTTTCCTTTGACTTGGATCTATTGGGAGAGATATAGATGTAATATTTACTGATTGAGAGAGTTAAGGAGGTGAGAAAACCTGCTACAATCTCTCCTTGGTGTCTACTCTGAGCCCTTTGCTAGAAAATATCTCAAAATGGCCTCATTTCTGGCAATTAATTCAAATTAGGAAACAAGAGTTGACAAAAATCATACATCCTTTTCATTAGGAATAACATGACAAAAATGTAAATAAATTTGAGGGATAGGTCACTTAATAGCTAAAGTACGACATTTTAACCCCTCAAAATATACTTAAGGATGGGCCTGATCATGTAGTTCCATTGGGACCATATAGCATGCTTTTGGGTTTGTACTGGTTGTATCTTCACAAGACCATAGTAGATTGATATTCCAAGGCTATTGAGTTACTAGATGATAATGAATAAAAGAAAATATTACAAGGAAATAAGAACCCTAGATTAGTGAGGATGGTCAAAACTATGAAGACTAAGCATAGTTGCAGGAAAAGGTGCATGATGTTTGTAGTTCATATTTCTAGTGAAATGGGTAAGGATGTTGAGGATGAAAACATATTCAAGAGGTACCTTTTATTGCATCAATGTCAGGATGTGCTTCCAACATATATTCTAGAGTTTCCTCCACACAGGGAAGCTAGATTTTTTATTGAGTTGGTACGAGGGAAACACGAGAATCAAAGGAACCTTAGAGGGTGATCACTCTAGAGTTAGTAGAGCCGAATTTGGAGTTGAAGAAAATTCTTGATAAGGGATACATTAGTCCAAGTGTATCCCCTTGTGGTGCACCAGTATTTTTAATGAAGAAAAAGGATGATACCCTTAGATTGTGCATTGATTTACGACTTGCTTGACTAGTTGATGGGAGAAACAATGTTCTCAAAGATTGATTTGAGATCGACATCATTGGGTATCTATCAAAGAAGAGGAAATATACAAGAATTCCTTGAGGACCAGGTATGGGCATTATGAGTTTTTTGTAGTTACATTCGGCTTGACTAATGATCCAACTAATTTTATGTGTTTGATGAATACTGTGTTGCATCCTTATATGGACAAGTTTGTTATTGTATTCGTTGATGACATCTTGGTATATTCTAAGAATGAGGAAGAACATATCGAGGATTTAAAAACAGTGTTGAGATTGCTAAGCGAGCATTATTTGTATGATAAGGTTAGAAATTGCATCTTTCTTTAGATAGAAGTACACTACTTGAGACATGTTGTTTCAAAGAATGGAATATAAGTATATCTAGAGAATATAAAGGCTATCATGGAGTGGGAAGCTCCTAGAAATTAATTCGTATCATTAATGGCATTAGTAGGTTAGTACAGGAGGTTCATTAGCAACTTCTCACACATTTAATATCCTATTAAATCATTACAGAGGAAATTTAAGAAGTTTGAATGGACAGACGAGTGTGCAGCCAATTTTGAGAAGTTGAAGCAATTGTTGAATAATGCTCCATTGTTAACGATTGTAGATTTGGATAAATAATTCGTGGTATGTGTAGATGCTTGCAGGAGAGGGCTTGGTGAATTCCTTATGCATGAGGGATAGGTGATATGGTATGAGTCGAGGAAACTGATTGAGCAAGAGGAGAATTATTTGACTCATGATATTGAGTTAGAACCTATTATTCATTCCTTGAAGATGTGGAGAAATTATCTTCCTCAAAGGAGGTTTGTGTTGATGAGAGATAACGAGGGGTAAATATATACATTTTAACAATACGAGGGAAGATATATGGTTGGATACCCTTAGTGAGTCTGACTTTGAGATCATGTACATTAAGGGAAAAAAGAATAGGGTTGCAGATGCTCTAATTGGGAAGTTGTAGTCGAACCATGTTGCAATAATTAGCTTGTCTATGAGATATTTAAAATATCGGGTCTTACAAGTAGGAAAACAGGATGGAAGGTAAAGCGAGCTTATTCAAAAGTTATAGTAGGGTACAAGTGATCAGGATGTGGATTATCAAATTATAACAGATGACCTGGTGATATTTAGGGATAGGATCTATGTGTCAGATGATATTTACCTCAAGATGAGTATCTTAAGGGAGTTTAATATAAAACCTTATTCAGGTCACCCAATATATCAGAAGACATTGGTAACAATAACATATTTCTCCTACTAGTCGAATCGAAAGAAGGAAGTAACAGAGTTTGTGGAAAGATGTTTTGATTTTTAGTAAGTCAAAGCATAGTTTAAGAATCCACGTGGGTTGCTTCAGCCTATTCTAATTCCATAGTGGAAATGGGAAGTCAATTCCATGGATTTCATTACAGGTATTCCAAGGAATTTGAGGCAACATGATTCTATCATGGTTGTGGTAAACAAGTTAAGAAAGTTAGCTCACTTCATTTCAGTGAAGACTACTTTTTCAACTATTAAGGTGCCATAACTATTCATTAGGGAGATCATGAGATTTCATGGTGTTCCGAAGAATATTTTTCTAGAAAGGGATTCCAAGCTCACTTCTAAGTTCAAGGAGTAGTTTGCAGGATTGAGAACAAAGTTTGCCTTCAACATAGCCTATCATCCACAAACATATGGACAAATAGAGAAATTCAACAAGGTGCTAGAGGATATGTTGAGGATGTATGCTATCCATCAACATAGGAGATGGCAGGAGTACCTTCCATTAGTTGAGTTTGCATGCTACGATGATTATCATGAATCATTAAGGATGAGTCTATTTTAGGCACTGTACGGGTGGAGTTGTAACACTCCCATCAGCTGGAGTGATCTAGTGAAAAAGTTACTTATTGGACCAGATGTGTTGTCAGACATGGAACAAAAAATGAAGGTTATAAAGAAGAATCTAACGGAAGCATAGGACAAGAAGAAAATTTATGTAGACCAACTTAGGGAATCCAAGGAGTTTTAGGTTGGGGAGCATGCGTACTTGCGCATGAAGCCCAAGAATAAATCCTTTAGGATTGGATCATGTGCTAATTTGGCACCATGGTATTTTGGGATTTTTGATATCCTTGAGAGGATTGGACCAGTGGCCTGCATACTTGCACTACCTAAAATAATGAAATTCCATGATGTTTTTCGTGTTTCACTGTTCAAAAAACATGTGAAGGATTTTGAACATGTTACTTATTGGTATGTATTGCAGGTGGAGAAAGTAGGAGAATTTAATCCAGAACCTCAATGCATATTGCAATGAAAACATATCTTGCTCTTGAACAGAGAACTTGAGCAGGTTAAAGTGCAGTGGAAGCACTTTGGGCCTATAGAAGCTACATGGGAGATGGTTGATAAAATTTCAACTATGTATCCTTCATTTTTTGCTGGTGAAGGAAAATGAGTTTTGGTATTTGTACATATTAATGTATGTTTTCTATTCTAAATACTAGAATGAGATAAGTTATAAAGCTCCAATAAACGTTATGGTTGTCATGTTTGTCATGATGGTTTTGATTTGAGTGGGATGTTATTATAAATATTGCAATGAGTTAGGTTATAAAGCTCCATATGCAGTATGTTTTTTCCTTTCAGCAGTTTTGATGGGTGTAGGTGTGGTTTAACATCGAGGACAATGTTCTCCTAAGTGGGAGGGGTGTATAACAACCCTGAGTTAAAATTTTATGTAATACAAGTTAATAAAACGTAAAATAAGACCACAAGAAAGGGACACTTATTCCAAGTTGAATGTTGGAAAAAATATCCTAGTGGGAATAACTTGTTATGTTTCATGGCTAAGTGGAAATTGGCAAAGGAAATGGATAAGGGTTTGGAAAGGAAAAATAATATTTTTGGAATTTATTTATGAAAAAAAAGGAAATTAGAATAAAAGGAAGATGAAATGTCACAGGTTGCACGTGTGAAAAATGAAGGAAAATAATGGAAAATTCAAGAAATTAGAGTCCTCATCATTAAAAATACGTAAGAGCATCATTAGGGAGCTTTTTTTCAGTTAAGTTTTAGAATTATTCTCTGAGAGGAGAAAAGAACCAAGAGGAGAAAGAAAGAAAGCAAGCAAAGGAAGGAAAAAACAAAGAAAGGAAAAACGAGGAAAGGAAAGGAAAAGAAGATAATGACAAGGAGAAAAAATGAAGGAAAGGACCAATTAGATTTAGTGGGAATAATTGTAGGTAATTTCATGTGTGATTTACTAGTTAGTTTTGACATGCATGGTATGTGCATGTTGGTATATGGTTCTTTATTTTCATTAGCATGGATTTTGTGAGGTTTCGAATATGGATTTTATCCTAGCCTTTTCATTTCCGGATAGCCACGGTGTGATGGGATTATTCTCGGTTTTGAGAATTGGATTACCAGATGGTTTCAGAATATAGGGTGAGGTGGTCTCATGAAAATTTCCAAAGGCCTATTAATCCCTTGATTGTTAGTGGCAGGATAAATAGTAAAGCCTGAGGGTGGAGACATAAAAATTCCTCAAGTATGGTCAAGGAATTTTGAGGAATCCAAGATCAATTTGGTTTTGTGATATTACCACCAGTTTAGGAGTGATCACAGTATGGAGAGGGTGGAGGTGTGTTAAAATTGGACAACTAGGTCTAAAATCCATGTTGTGATGCTCAAATGAAGATACCAATATTTTTATTGGGTTCCTCTTTCAGAGAGGTATAATATTGATCTAAATATCATCTAAATCCGATGAGCAGAAAATTTATTTTGAATTTATTTTCTAATACATTCAAATATGTGCAAGGTCCGATTTAAGGTTTTGTACCCTAGCAGATGTGTCATGCACCCTCAGTGATTGATATAAATAGAGTCAATGTTGGAGGACATTTCACTCATCTCATCCTCATTCTCTCTCCTCTTCTGATTAGTTCGAGCTCCTTGGAGGCAGTTTTCGGTTCACACATGGGAAATAAGGTCAAAGATATTTCTACTTCAGCTAGGGTTTCCACCACACATTTGACCAGTGTTGAATTTTGTCAACGCATGGTCCAAAGGAGCTGATTTTTGGCATAGACTTTGATATCTAAAGTCCGTACATTTTGGCACAAGAACTGAGGTCAAAGGTTGACCATAGACCATGCTACGTTGAATTTTACTTGTTGTTGCAGTTGTTGCTATTGTTGCTGCTGTTGTTGATTTTGCTGTTGCTGCTGTGCGTTGACCGTTGACTAAAAGTGTTGACTTTTCTAGGGTTGACTTTTGATTTGACCATTTGGCTATTCTTAGGGTTGTGTGATATTGCTGGTTAGCTGACCATATCGAGACTTTGCTGGTTGAAGCATCACGTTGACCACCGTAATGCACCACCACCCTTATCTATTTCTGGTTTGTCTTCTATTGATCTACTGGTATGTTCTATCATCATTTCACTTTATGGTTTATGTGATTACTATCTAATATTGAAGAAAAGTAAAGCTGCATCAAGCATAGAACATCTACAAAAATTTACATTGCATCAGAGGTGAGGTGAAGACAAGCCCTAATTTGTAGCAATCACTAAAGAAGAAAATGGGTTCCACAAACTATGGCTTCAAGGAGGATGGAAAAATGATTGGGAAGGATGACTTCCATACTTGGAAGATGATATTGGATCTCAATTTGGAAGACCAAGATGTCATGGACTATGTGCTGGGTAAAATCCAAGAACCTCCATCCACTACTACTACTGTTGCCAAAACAAAGTACAAGAAGGGGGAGATCAAAGCAAATTTGATGATTAGGGAATCGATTCATAAGAGTCTAGTGGCCTACATCTCTAAGCTAGGCACATCCAAAGATATGTATGATAAATTGATCCACATGTTTAAGGCCAAAAATGAAAATCAAGTACTATTCTTCAAGAATCATTTGAAGAATCTAAAGAAAGGCAGGGATGAGTCTGTTCAATCATACTTTCTGAAACTAACTGAGATCAAGAACAATATGATAGCTATTGGGGAGACAATAGATGATAAAGAGATGGTACTCATAGCACTTGGAGGGCTCCCATATGAATGGCATGTGTTCAACACTACCATTCTAAGTAATAGTGTGATACCTGACTTTGATGAAGTACTGTTGAGATCTGTTCAAGAATAATAAAGAATGAGAGAGTATGAAAATGAAGGAAATGCTGACTACACTACTCATTCTAGAAAGAAGAACTTTGGTGGTCCAAATAACAAAGGAAGTGTAGGGGCCCAAGGAATGAAGGGAAAGTGTTACACTTGTCATAGGCTAAGTCACTATGCTAGAGAATGTCCTTTAAAGAAGGATTCTCCCAATGATGGTGACAAAAATAACAACCAGAGGAATGGAAATAAAAGGAACAAAAGGTTCAAGGGAAAGGGGAAGGCTCCCTCCAGTAGAAATGGTCAACCTTTCAAAAGGTCGAGAAACTCCAGGTATGAGGAATAAAATGTTGTTGATAAAGGAAATGAATTCATTCTTGTATCTGCCCTCTCTGCTGCATCTCCACCCAACACTATGGATTTCTGGTTGATAGATAGTGGTGCCTCAAGGCACATCACTGGGTTCAAAGAAGCACTTTCTGATATGGTTGTGAAGGATACTAATTTGGAAATTATCCTTGGAGATAATTCCACATATCCTGTGAAAGGGACAGGGACTGTGACCCTCCACTTGTCTCAAGGACAAGTCCTCCGCTTGTAGGATGTGCTTTATGTACCAAATTTGAAGAAGAACCTTGTGTCTATATCGGCCATGGAAGACAAAGGTTTCAATGTCGCATTCATTGATGGAAAGGTGCGCATGTGGAAGAAGAGTTTCAAGGAAGCTATCACGATTAGATTTAGAGTGGATACACTCTACCAGGTTGGAGGAAGTCCACTAGGAGTGATGACATGTGATACTATGGCACCGGAGGTTTGGAAAACTTCACTAAAAATCCATTTCTGAAGCAAGGAAGG
The DNA here is from genome assembly GCA_034641835.2 of Pinus albicaulis. NCBI lineage: Eukaryota > Viridiplantae > Streptophyta > Pinopsida > Pinales > Pinaceae > Pinus > Pinus albicaulis. The sequence continues at coordinate 322,060,867 of CM076581.1, read as the reverse complement.
TGGTGATGGGGATGACCGAGTTCTCAAATAATCATGACCGAGTTCTCAAATAATCATGAAGGTGTATGACAAGGTTGTGCCGAAGGAAAACACTCAAGGGGGCCTTTCCCATCAAGCGTCACAAAGACATCTGATGCCTTGCACTCATACATTCTAATATGTCTAGTATGCTACCCGTAACATCCTTGGGAGGATGTTATTATTATATGAGACAAACGATTTCAAGAACTTTTGCAGAGGAGATAGCATCAAGAGGGAGACCACAATGTTTGTGAGCTATAGCGAAACTTCGAAGGCCTATAGATTCTATGTTCCTGGTCAAAGGGAAGTGGAGATATGCCACGATGTCACTTTTGATGAAGATGCTTCCCTGAAGAAAGTAGTCAATATTCCGAGATCCGATGAAGATCATGAAGCAAGGCTTGGAAATCAATAGGAACCGAAGGATGAAACGATGCCTGATGTTGAAGGACCGATGGACCCAATTGATCCACCTCCTTCACTGGGAAAGAGACCATCATGGCTCAGGGACACTCTCAAGGATGATGAGGGTCATGCGACCCCAAGGGGAATGTTCCGCGAAAGTAAGAAGCCGAGTAGATACCACGGGTATCTAACAGCCATGAGTATTATTGTACAATCTCAGCATGGATCCTTTGAGGAAGCCGTAAAGCATCAAGTCTGGAAGGATTCTATGCACAAAGAGTATGAGTTCATTATGAAGAATGATGTCTGGGATGTGGTTCTAAGACCAAAGGACAAAGCAGGTGTCACCTTGAAATGGCTCTACAATATCAAGCATGGATCCGATGGAAGTGTTGAAAAGTTCAAGGCAAGATTCATTGCCTGCGGCTTCTCTCAAAAGGAAGGCATAGATTATGATGAAATATTTTCACCTGTGGCCCGATATACCACCATTCGATCTATTATAGCCCTTGCTGCTATGAAAGGATGGAGTATTCATCATATGGATGTGAAGACGACATTTTTTCATGGTGCGAGAAAGGAAGAGGTATATGTGGAGAAACCTCTAGGGTTCCAAGTCCAGGATCGGGACACCCATGTTTGCAGATTGAAGAAAGCCCTTTATGGGCTGAAGCAAGCACCCAGAGCTTGGTACGAGAGGATAGATAGCTACTTGATGAAGTTGGGATTCACTCGAAGTAATGTTGATCTGAACCTTTACTTCAAGGTTGTCAAGGGGAAGCCTCTCATTCTAGTGATGTATTTGGATGACCTCTTCCTGACAGGTGCTGACCCTCTCATTCATTAGTGCAAGGGGGAGCTCGCTGCTGAGTTTGAGATGAAAGACCTAGGACTGATGAACTATTTCATAGGCCTGGAGGTCTAGAAGAGACCTAGCGAGATTTTCCTTTCTCAAGGAAAATACATTGTGAAGCTTCTAGAAATATTTAGTATGGTGGACTGCAAGTCCGTGTCAACACCGATAGAGCTCAACTTCAAGAAGTTGAGTGGCAGCACTGCTGGGCCCGTATTGACAAATTTGACTGAGTATCATCAACTGGTAGGGGCCCTGATGTTCTTAGTGAACACCCGTCTATGTATATGTTTCATAGTGAACAATTTCAGTCAACAGATGGTTGAGCCTCATCACTTTCACTAGGTTTGTGCCAGGAATATTTTGAGATATCTTCGAGGCATGATAAATCATGGGCTGAGATACACTGCTGGGAGCGTGACACTCCTTGGATATACTGATGCTGATTGGGTTGGCAGTGTGGTGGATCGTAAGAGCACATTGGGATGTTGCTTAAGTATTGGTTCTGCTTCGATCTCATGGATGAGAAGGAAGCAAAATTCGGTGGCTTTCAGCACCGCTGAGGTTGGATACATTGCAACGAGTATGGCCTATTATGAAGTAGTTTGGTTGTGGAAGATCTTTAGTGAGCTGTTTGGACATGTGCTAGATACCATCGTGATACTCTATGATAACCAGAGGGGGATTTGTTTTTCATAGAATCTCGTGTTCCACAATCAATCCAAGCATGTTGATGGCTGGTACCACTTTATCCGGGATATGGTACAGCGAGGCACCGTAGGGCTTGATCATAGGAACCGATGAGAAGGTCGTGGATATTCTCACTAAGCCCCTGGGGAAGGTCAATTTCCTAACCTTCCATGAGATTCTTGGCATCATGGAACGACCCTATGATGTGGGTCCTATTGAATAATGAGCTTTGGGAGCTCTGTGGGGCTTTGGGGATAGCTTCTCGGAGCTATAAGTAACCACAGGGCTAGGCCTGCCGAACCTTGTTGATGTGATTGGGCCCTACCGTTGTGATTATTGAGTTGTTTCACCTCTCATTATCTGTGCCCTGTATGCATCCTACCCATTGAGTTCAGGGCTCATGGGAAGTACCTCTCATTTGGCCATTGAGGTGGGAAAAGGTAGAGACTAGTAGCAAAGAATGATGGATGCATCAGAGATTGCCTTATTCTCTATCTAGGATGACACATGTACAACCACTTGATCTGGGATCAAGTATAGTGAGGTTTCAGACCTCCTACTGACTTCGATTTAGATAAACCAACTTCAGGTTAGTATGTAACTCTTTCAGTCCATGTGAGGTTTCGGACCTCCTATTGACTTTGGGTTGGTATCTGACTCTTTGAGCCCATGTGACGTTTCAAATGCCCAAATGACTTCGGGTCAGTGAGACTAACTTTGGGTTAGTATATATGACTCTCTTGAGTCCAAGAGAGGTTTAGAAGCTCCTACTGACTTCAGGTCAGATAAACCAACTTCGGGTTGGTATGAGAGCCTTTGTGAGTCCTATAGAGGTTTCAGACCTCTGGGCTAAATCTGTCAGCCGGGAATGATGTCTTTGTTACTGAACCACCTCTGTTCTGAAATAAAGAGGCTAGCAATGCAAGTTACGACAGGATGACGCATGATGTTTGGGTTGCACATGTGGATGGAGTTTTCCCTAGTTGAGAGGGAGTGTTAAAATTGGACAACTAGGTCCAAAATCGATGTTGTGATGCTCAGATGAAGATACCAATATTTTTATTCTGTTCCTCTTTCTAAGAAGTGTAACATCGATCTAAAGGTCATCTAAATCCGATGAGCATAACATTTATTTTGAATTTATTTTCTAATACATTCAAATATGTGCAGGTCGGCTTTAAGGTTTTTTACCCTGGTAGATGTGTCGCACACCCTCAGTGATTGATATAAATAGAGTCAACGTTGGAGGAAATTTCACTCATCTCATCCTCTCACATTCTCTCTCCTCTTCTGATTAGTTTGAGCTCCTTAGAGGCAGTTTTCGGCTCACATGTGGGAAAGAAGGTTGAAGATATTTCTACTTCAGCTAGGGTTTCCATCGCAGGTTTGACCAACATTGACTTTGGTCAACACATGGTTCAAAGGAGCTATTTTTCGCATAGAATTCGATTTTTGAAGTCCATACATTTTGGCACAAGAAGCGAGGTCAAAGGTTTATCGTAGACTGTGCTGCGTTGACTTTTACTTCTTGCTGCTATTGTTGCTGTTATTGTTGCTGGTGTTGCTGCTAATGTTGTTGTTGTTGTTGGTGCTGCTGCTACTGTTGTGTGTTGACCGTTGACTGACAACGTTGAATTTTTCTGGGGTTGACTTTTGAGTTGACCATTTGGCTGTTCTAAGGGCTGTGTGATATTCTGGTTAGCTGTCCATATCGAGACTTTGCTTCTTGAAGCATCCTATTGACTGCCATAATGCACCACCACCCTTATCTATTTCTGGTTTGTCTTCTATCGATCTACTGGTATGTTCTATCAACATTTTACTTTATGGTTTATGTGACTGCTATCTAATGTTGAAGAAAATTAAGTTGCATCAAGCATAGAACATGTACAAAAATTTACAGGGTTGTTTAACCTTTGGATTCCCTTGGTTGTTTTTGGATCGGTTTATCCCATGAGATCCCACATTCATGCTTGGAATATGCAATAAGGGTGATTGGTTTAAGATATATTTGGATCAACCAATCTATGGTCGAGTGTAACATGGAAGTCTTGAACCTAGTTAGCATTCTCCTATGTTTAATAAAAGCTAAGTTTCTCTTGTATTGGATATGGAAATATACTGGTTATTATTCTGCTTTAAGGACCGTTCTCTTATTGTTATTTATATTGTTATATGTTGTCTATAAGCATGTTTTTATGACATATCTTAGTCATGGCTCTTTTCATGTTTTCACTCATAATTGAATAAATATAATTAATGCAAGAAATAATTGGTTTCATGAAAAGTATGTCAGAAGGAAGTTACCATTCTTGTTCAACTTTGGATAAGTTTTATGTCCCTCATTTTCAAAATTTCATTCATGAGCTGTAGGTTACATACCCACCAAGTGTTTGACATAATTTCCGTCTCGGTTACGTATGGTCAGGTCAAGTCCTAGTTTCAATTTTTTGTTTACAAGCACTGTTTCTATGTTGTTACCTTCTCTGGAAGTTTCATTGATTTTTAGGAAGAGGCCTTAGTCTTGGCCTTGAAAATGTGACAAAAAAATTCGGAGTCACTGGCATACAACTAACCATAAAATTCCATAGTGACATGGAGTTAGGCTTATGCATGTCACTGGGAACCCATAGTCGTATGGATACCTTAGCAAGCGAGTAAATGGTGTTCTAGCTCAAGGAAAAGGTGATTTTTATTTGGGGTTGGACACCTGGAGGGGTTGCGTTATTATTGGAGTTCATGTGGCACCTAAGCGAAGTCAATAAGGTATTAAGTTGTCGAATCCATTTCCTTAAGGTCACTTAGGAGGTTGAGTCTTATCATAGTGACCCACAGATCATGTTTACCCCACACAGGTCAGTTAAAGTGGGTAGATATGAGAGTAGGCATTGCAATTGTGAACAGGAGTCTCAGGAACATAATGAGGAGCCCTATGGTTGAGCATCCCAAGAAATGGGATCGTGTTTTATCTCAAGCTAAGTTTTCATATAATTATTGGCCAAAAGGATCACAAGGAAGAGTCTGTTTCAAATCTTGTTTGGAATGCATACTAGAGGATTTTGTGAACTCAAATATTTTGGAAAACTTGAGAAAAGGAGTGTTGATGGAGAGTATTGTGTAACAACAATGATTGACTTACATGAGGAGATAAAACATAAGCTACAAGACAAAAATTACAAGAATAAACAAACGGAACACTTAAGGCGAAGAGAGTTAAACGTTGAGGTAGAGGACATGGCCTTATCCCACCTCACAGAAGGAGATATTCCCAAGAGGAGAATATAACAATCTCGAGATGAATATAATAGGAACTTGCAAGATACTCATAAAATTTTCCCAATTCTTATGAATTGGAGTTACCTATAGGAATAGGTATCTCAGCTATTTTCAATGTGTCTTACTTGTATCCCTATTAAGATGGTGGTGACGGTACCACTACAACAAATGATAGAAGTAGAGGAATCAATGAACAAAGTTGGATGAATCAAATTCCTATGGCAGAGAGTCTAGAGGCTAAAATAATTTGGACACTAGTGTTGCAAAGCACACTAGGGAAAAAGTGTATCTCAAAATTTTTGGTCAAGTGGAACGGTCAGCTGATGGAGAATTCTACATGGCTGAGTGTTGTAGCTCTACAAAAGGAAGGTTTCTTTGTAGAGCACCTTATGAGCATGAGTTCGCGAGTTTTTCCTTCGGGAAATTATATACAGGAGCGTTAAACTAAGCTTGGGATGAAGAACTATAACATCACTTGACAATGTCATGGGCTCATGTTGATATGGAAAATTGATTTGTTATTTTTGTTGGGATTATAAATATTTTCTTTAAGTGTATGATTGGAATAAGTCGAATATTCTATGAATTTAAAAGTTATTTCTCATTTTAATAATTAATTCACAATGTGTCTATTCGACTTGCCTCATTTCGAGAGAAGAGAAAATGAACCATATGCTTAAGATGTGAAGAAAAGAGGCATCGAATGGGGAGGAGGGTAGCTCTTATCCTGCCTCAAAGTCTCTTGCCTTGAATGAATGAAAAAGAAGTTGTGCAAAATCATATCTATTCATAAATATGTGTTTTTGGTTCTTTGGGTTCCATTTGAACTATGTTTGCATTTATTGGCATTTCAAAATTTGTAATGATCATCTCTATAATGTTACATTCCCATTAACATTCGATTCCAATGAAGTAGTTGTTTATGTGTGCCCTTTTACCATGACCTTTGAATTATTTTTGCAAAGCCTCTCTTTTTGAAGGCATAAATTATTCCTTCCATTGAAATTTGGGTCATTAATTTGAGCGAGATGAATCCTTGAGGAGGAGAGGTGAGAGAAGAATTTTATTTGATTTATAAGTCAAGATAGACAATGGAGGAATCGATTTTACAGAGAACCGAGCCTTTTCACCTTCAAAAAAATTGAAAACAACACTTTTCTACAACAGTACAAAATTATTTCTTAGCACCTACATGTTCAAAAGAAAACTACAAAATTATTTCTACAACTAGAAATTTTTGCATTTCATTTTAGAGTTCATATTTCCTTTCATTTTACCCCTTTCCCATCATCATACATAGCAATTTTAAAATAATTCAATCAAAATTTAAGATTGTCTAACTACGTTTCTCTTTCTTAAAAAAAAAAATTAACATAGATTCTAACATAACCTATAACAAAATGGATTGTTTGAAAAAGGTCTGAAAATATATATTTTTTAAAATGGGTTGAAATTGTGTTTATTATATCTTAGTTCCAGAAAATTAAGATTTCTTCTTAATTATAATACATAATTATAACTTTACTAATTAAAATGTGGATTTTTTTATTCCACCATATTAAAAATTACAGTATGCGAGAGTAAATTATAACTTGTCCATTAATATACCATATATAATTAAATTAGGTTTTGGCGCTACACACCCTAGTATTTTTTTTTTCAGAAAGAAAAAAACGCTGTATTATATGATAAACACCCTAGTATCTATGTATATTAGTTTAAATATGATAATATTTTTTAATAGTTTACCATCTTTCTTGGTAATTGAGGATAATTTAATGGTGTATTTGCTAACTTTTTTGTCTTCAGCAAAGCATTCAAACGTTCTTTGCTCATACTTTGCTAACTATAGTCATGGGTATGATGAAGCACGACGACATAAAAAGAGTCTCTTGAATGTTGTGCGTTGATCAGATTTCATTACACCATGCTTCCGCACACTAACGGAGTAGGGATAAATTTTGTCCAAGAGAAGTTAAATTGCAGAAAGAGAAGTGTAACCTATATTTTTTTTTCTCAAAGTAATGTTTCACGTGGACTTTTTTACAATTTCAGTAAACATTTATGACTTATCGTTTTATTCTTTAAAATTAAACATTTTCTCTGGCTTCAATGTTTTATATACGGGCAGAAATACATTAAACATTTTTGGCTTATGGTGTAGATCATTGGCTATTTGAGTCAGATCATAATCAAATACTTTGTCACATAGTGTCCTTGTCCTTTACTTGGTCTTTAAATAAAATATTTACATTTAAAAAAATATATTAAAAGTATGTTTACTGTATTGATGTATTAATTGATTTCAGATTTAATTTATGGAAGAAATGATTAATTAAGTTCTTTTATTTGTAATTTATTTTGAAGATGAGAAAGGATAATAGAGAAACATTGATTTATGGAAATTTTTATGATGGGAAAATAATTTATATATAAAAAGAGAATTAAGAATTAAAAAGAAAAAATATAGATTAAAAAAAATTAAGAATTAAAAAAAAATAAAGATTAAAATTCTATGTTAATTGATTATATTTTTTATACAATAATAATTAAATTATTAACCATGCACGTAATTAAGATAAGAATATTTTCAACTTCCTAAAGACAAGTTAAAGAATATATTATCTCATTAATTTTGTATTTTGTATCAAATCATGGCTAAATTATTACACAATATGCATAGCTTGTGAAACTAAGTAAAATTAATTAAAATTTGGTTTAATATGATTTTAAATAAAATAAGAGATAATAACTACCAATAACTATCTCATGGTTAGTATTTTCCTTATCTACCATATGAAATGTTGTCACCATTTTAAATATTCTCAACCATTAAAATAATCCAAGCACATTGAAATTTTGATTGTCCTTTTCATTGTAACATAGTTTTTTCATGTATGAACCACACACAAATTATTCCTTTAAAAATAAAGCCAAAACAGCCTCTCTATATTATGGATCATAGGTCCCCTTTGTATTGGTTGCATGCCTACAAAAATAAGCCAAAAATAGTTAACATTGTCATGAGAGGAAACCGTAAGAGAAAACGTCGTGCATGATTCTTCCTACATAATTGTAATAGAGCCCTCATTTGATGGAAAGATGGAAAGTTTGAACTCTTTAAATAATTCACGCTGACTCATCTCTAAAATGACACAACCTCAATATGCAATACTTAACAACTGAATGGGTTCCATCCCCTAGCTAGCTAGTGAGCGGATAGATCCTTGCCCTCATTGTATTTCAAAAAGTGGGTTCCATCCCCTATCTAGAGATAAAATCAACTAAAGAATTCATATATTACACACTAAGGTGTATGCAATCAACACACACAGACTACATTTAGATTACTCTACTAAATACAGTTTCTAAGATCCAACTTATTCCTAATTTAGAGGGAGAAGTTGAGAGAATTTCTCAACCATCACAAACCAAATTCTCAAATAGGATGTAAGCATTAATTCCAACATCCCCTCTTAATGCTTACATTACATAAATTTATTGAAAACACAATAATTATTTAGCTTATTAGTACAGGATCCATCAAATTTCCTCATAACCCTCGTAAAGGTGTAGTTAGCAAGTTGGATTCCTGAGTTCAGCTACTAAACTCCCAAATCAAGGACCTCCCGAAGTCAATTACCGGACAACATCCCAATCTGTTGCATAACCTCATTAGGAGACCACTCCATGTCTAAGACTAATGAGAGATCCTTCCCTAGATCTGCAACTGCCATACATCCACTCCAACTCTTAAGAAAAATCGCTGAATTTCTAGTCATTCTATGGACGAGCTCCCATCTACTGAGATACATGGGTGCTAACCATTATAATTGCCAGTTATCTAGGAAAGCCGTCTAGATACAGAATGTAACTAGAATCTGTTTTACATCACGACCTTTTACCAGCAAAATTCTACAAAACAAAGCTTCTAAAATTTTATAGAATGTCATTGCCCCTCTGCAAAACACACTAAAAAAATCATAGTATCATATAGAATAGAATAAAACATCCATATAATTTGGCCATATTGTAAAAGATGTTCAGGTATTCTTTGATTGCATAATATATATATATACATTGCCCCTCTTTTGAGCCCATCAAGCCCTTTGTCTCATTGTGTTAAGAATGATGTCGCTGCTCCACACTAGCTTGCACGTCACAACTCTCACGCAGTACCGCTCACCACCGTAGAGAGCAAGTTAATTTCTCCCTTTGAATGCCATATAATTTCTCCCTCCTAAAGAGACACTCTATTCTATTGAACGTTCTGCAGCTCATGGTGGATGTCAAGAGCTGTGTTGGCCATGACAAAGACACCTCCAAACTCTACCAGGCTCCCCATGATGCTCCCTGCCACAATGCCACTAGATTGCACGTCTCCCAGACTGACCATGACTCCCATGACTCCTGTACCCTCTTGGTTATCGGTGTACCCTCGTGGTTATTGGTGCAATGGGGGAAAGCTCCAGAGATCAATATAATTTGCAATGGTCCTGCATACGTCACCACTCCACCTTGAGCGACTGGATTCCGCAGGGTGACATTGCAGAACATGACGTTTCCACTGACAATTAAAAGAACTAGCTTATTTCTGTCTGCAAATGTCAACAGAGTCTTCTTCTATTGAACACACATTGCAAAAACTATTACACCCTGTCTATGCCCCCTCAACCCTCCCATAAGGGAGTTAGCCTAGAAAGTCTCTGATACAAAGATAAAATTAATTAAAGCATTCATATATTACACACTAAGGTGTATGTGATCAATACACACACAGTACATTCAGATTATTCTATTAAATACAGTTTCTAAGATCTAACTTATTCTTTATTTAGAGAGAGAGGTTGAGAGAATTTCTCAACCATCACAAACCAATTTCTCAAATAAAATGTAAGCATTAATTCCAACAACTAGTTAATGAGAGAATAGATCCAATAATGGAATCACTCATTATATTTCAAAAATAATTAATACAAATATTTATTCACCTTTTTCCATCATTATATTTCAAAAAGGATTAATAGAAATTTGTATTCACCTTTTTCCATTAGGTTTTCCATTTAGATGCAAATCATAAATAAATGGTTTCCAAATAAAAGGAGTTGAGTAACTTGTTTCTTTTCAACGATGGGTAATTTTCTTTTCTCCTTTAGAACATGAAGGATGGATGAATTTTTATTTTCTTTTGATTTTGTTCTTTGTTTCTTAACTTAACTTAATTGATGTTTCATAACTAATGGGATCATGTGTAGGTTATACACTAAATAGTATTCATATTCTAATATTATATCTTAACTTTAAGAAGAGATAAGAGTACAAATTCAACTAATATTTTAGGATGAAATATATTGGGAGGAACTAGTGACACATCGCATATGGACTAGGATAAATTAAAAGGAAATATATTCACTTGTGCCAAAAATTTTATAGAATTCAAACTAGAAAAGAACCTCCTAAAGGTGATTCAGTTAAAACGAAATCTATGAATCCACTTACAAGATATATATTATGAGTTTCTCAATTCCTAAATAATTTTTTATAGTGAATATGTGCATTTCCACAAAATCTTCTAAGTCCAAGAATAAAAACCTTTCCTTATGCATCCCATCAACCCTTTCAGTGAGAAGAAATGTAACCATTTAGATGAATAGGTAAAAATTGTATGATAATAGAATAAAAATAAATAAACAAATAAAGACAATTATTAGACAACCTAGAGAAATAGAAATTTCTTTAAGATCATAGTTAATTTTTAAGACCATAAAAAAGGAAAGGGGGCTTGGGTGTGGATGATAGCTCAATAGGAAATTATAATCCATACAAAAAGAATAATCCACTTTGGAATACAATCAATCAAATAAGATGTAAAGAATACTTGTTATTAAGAAAAAAAAAAAAGTCAAAGAATACTTCATGGAATTGAAATGACACCTCTCAAGAAAAGAAAAAACCCTAAGAAGAAGAAAAGTAAAGATATAAATAAGACAATGATGGTACCTTGTAAGTGAAGAAAGAACTCTAAAAATATCTAACTCTTCTACACCAAGTAGTAGATATTCAATGTTATAAGTATGTCCTCTACTCTCTAGAGCATTAAAGAGTCAATCATGTGTAGGCAATCTCATCAATAGAAAAAAAAAAATACATGAATATGAAACTCTACTTCCTCATGTAGTAAATGTATTCCGTTTCCCTTTGCCATTTCTTATGGTAAAGAAATGAGAAAACGAATCGCATGATCATAGATTTTATCCACACTCGTAATGGAAGAAAATATAAAATGAATGTAAATAATAATAATAAAAACAATTCATAAAAATTGAGATATAAAACTACATTTAAATCATTTTTACTATTGCTTATCATGACTTTTAAATATATAATATTAGTGAGACAATTTGTTTATTAATAGTCAAATGAGCATCATTTTCTACTTAACAATTATGTTGGTGATGTATATTTTGAAAACATGTGAATAATTCACATTGAAGAAGTATGTTGTTTTTCATTTTCATGGATGTTATGAGAATACGTTTATTTAGGGAATATCGTGGGAGTTTGTATGGAAACAAAACGGTGGCTTAAGAAGACAGTGAGAACATGAACCATTGCGATTTTCAATATACTATGCTAGTAAGACATTTTTTTATGAACATATAAATGAACATTATTTTATAATTAACAATTATATGTCTAATTTATATTTTGAAAAGATGCGAATAATCCATATTGAAAACATATATTGTTTGACATCTATAACGAAGTTATGAGAATGTGTTTCTTTAAGGAATATCGAATCTTGTGGGAACTTGTTGGGGAACTAAATACTGGCTTAGGTAGAAATTGAGAGAACCTTATTCAATGCCTACAAATATATTTACAATAATGCTAACGTAGTAGTATTAAGGATCGCAAAGCTTCAAGTGAAATTTGTAGTTATTAACCATAATATGAACCTCCTTAATGTGGATCTAGAAGCGAGTTGGAAATTTCACGAGATTTAGGTTTCAAATTAGAGGTTATATGAGAGAGAAAATAGGGGGTCATGAAGACGCAAAGAAAGGAATCGAGGAAATATCCCAAAAGAGAGTAGCCAAATTTGAATGTCATTACTCATTCACATTTGATGTTGAATATGGAAGTGAAGGGAAATAGAAAAATATACCAAAGTGATATTGATGCCTTCAAATCGAATCACTTCTTGCTAAAATTAGAAGCATATTATAGTATGAAACATATAAATATGGAATAAAAAATATCACCTGCCAGATTAGTGTTACAAGGACACACCCTAACCTCACAGAAATGCATATGGAGACACTTAGGTTAGATGGTGATCCAATAATAAGTAATTCGGACAACTTTCAAATCCTTAGAATGCCCTGGTCCGACCCTATTGGGTATAAAGCAGATCAATGGATGCAATGGAACTACTTTAAGAAAATGTAGGGCTACATTGTACACCACATGGTTTAGGAATAGGGCCATCATGTAGGGTATCTTTCCCAAGATCCCATATGTAATCCTTAAATATTTGAGGTTTTGCATAACCGTGTTCTAAAGTAGTTAATTTTTTTCAAGACAAGAATAGTTGATAAGGCCTGTATCCTAGAATAATACCCAATACAAATGTACCAAAAGAAATGGAATTCACATGGTTCAAAATAGAAACATTACATGTAAGATTCCAAAGAAAGGAACACCAAGTGGAAATGGGGAAGGATAAGAATAAACCATGACAACACATAAAAATATAGAGAACTTAAAGAAATATGGGAAGAGAAAGAATATTTAAACCATATATTTGAGCAATGATGTGGAAAGTAGATAAAATGTGGACATTAAAATTATCTACAAATTAGTGTAGATAGAGGTGAATCTTAGTAACATTCAAAATAAAGAGGAGGAGATGCAGAAGCTCTTACAAATTAAGATGTAGGTCAATGAGACCATGTTTTTATGTGATGTTCAACTCAGGTTGATAGGGTAATCTTGTAGCAGTAGATTTGGAAAATAAAGTTGGATAAGATATTGATGGTAACATTATCTCATATTGAATGGTATGGGTGAATAAAGATAAATAAATCAAACCAAAAACTAATGTAGAATACTACTTCCTATCAGTGATAACCATATTAATTATGTAGAGTTCAATGTAGTACAATGTGATGTATGTTGAGTTGTTTTTTGTAAGACCCTACATGTATATGTGGAATGAAATGTTCATGTAGTTAGCAAACTAGTATTATCTCATAATGGGGGGGTAATCCTTCATAATCGAAACACATAAGAGAAAGTCAAATATTTCACTGGTGAGTGCTAAACAAGCTAAGAAATTGTCCAATTCTAGTATGCAACTGGTTTTATTATCTTTATGAGAAAATAATTCTACTAAGGAGTACAAAAGGCTAGATGAATCCTTTGACGGATGTACTAAAGAAGACAAAAAACTAATTGATGGATTTATATAGATATATAGAGTAAATTAAGTACGAAGTCAAATTATTTAAATACTAAACATTATGAAATATTCAACTATATTTATAGTGTATTCTTAAAGCAAGTAAAGTGAGGAAGGACTTGTAGTAGTTGGTGGATTAGGGTGTGACTCAACTAGGTACCCAACTCTGTGGGTTAATAACAATAATTGTTCCAAAGAAGGATGGGACACAAGAAATATGCATTAATTACAAATAATTGAACAAGTTTATGATGAATAAAAGGTACCCCTAAATATAATTCACAATCAATTCGAGTAGTTAAAACAAGTAAAATAGTTCATTCAGATGGATTTAAATCAACATATGACAAATTGTAAGTCAAAGAAGAAGAATTATGGAGCCCTACTTTCAAAGATAAATAAGGTCTAATGGGTGGTTAGTTGTGAAATTTGTTCTATGTAATGCACCAAGTAGGCTAATAGAATTAGTGAATGCTTTATTAAACCCTTATTTATATTCCATTGTTATTATTTATTTGTATGATATACTAGTTTATAGTTATACATAGGAGTAGCACATGCCATAATAAATAGAGATGTTAGAGTCTTAATGGAAGCAACATTTATTGAAAAATGTCAAGAAATTTGAGTTTGCATGGCAGTAATTGTTGTATATGGAATATGTGATTCATGGATGAGATACTATAATAGATCCTCCAAATCAGATCCCATGAATAATTGACAAGCTACTATAATGCTCTATAGAGTTATAAGTTTCATATGAGAAACACACTATATGAGGAAGTTCATATCTTCATTTTTAACATTTGTTAGAAAATTGCATGCTATACAAATGAGTGGAAAGATATTTTAGTGCACGAACTGTAACTGGAAGGCCTTCACAAAATTCATAAACAAAAAATAGTTAAACACTATTTCTCGCATGTTAGGCCCCTATAATATTAGTCTCTCCCCTTATTGTTATTGTTAGTGTTGCCCTCTTAGTTTTATTGGTGTTCACATGTAGTCCCCATATTTTTATTATTGAGCCCCATAAAAGCCCACTATTGTTATTGTTGTGCCCTTGCATTATTGTTGTTATGTCGGCTCTAATTATATTGTGACCCCTTAGACTCCTATATATAGAAAGTAGGTTTTTTCATTTCAATTGTCCGAGAATTTTTCATTTACCAATGTAAAGGAGTTATCTCCCTCTAAGTGGATAATTTTTAAGTCGTCAATCTATCTTTTCTTCTATTCTATGAGCTAGTTGCATAACATTTCATATGACAGCTTTAGATTCTAGGGTTTCACTTCTTCAATCAGGGCATATTGGAGTTTTCGTTATAAATTTTTTTCTACAAAGCTCAGAAAGCTTAAATTGAAACCAAATGGATTATAAATACTGGTGAACCCTGTGTACTAATTTCATATCTTGATTCATCATATTTTCAGAGATATCTTCTAAGGAAGTTAGGGTTTTTGCAGGATCCAAAATTTCATCTCAAATAGGTGATGAAGGGAAAATCGTCATAGCTTTCATATGAGGCATAAAAAATGGATTATGTAAAATGTGGCCTAAAGAGCATGGAATTTAGTTTCTTTGGTATCAATTTCAAGTCTGAAGGTTGAAACACTAACAAGTGGTATGTCATACAAGTTCTCTCTACTGAACAAGTCCATAATTAGGAGATTGTGTGATACCGGGCATAGATTTATCTTGAAAAATGAAAATTAGGTCTAACCCATGGCATTGGAAAGAAGACTGAGAGGTATAATATAGTTCAAAATTTGACATATTGGGGATCCTAAATCACAAAGATACATCGAGTGCAATATATAATTCCTCAAAAGAAAGAAAAAGGTTTGTGTGTTTTTTTTAATTGCATGGCTTTTGTTTGAAAAATATGTTTAAAGTGATTCCAAGGGCATATTGAAGCACTTATATCAGTATTAGATTCTAAAATGCCTCCCAACAATAATTATGTGCCTATTAAGCCCTAAGAAAGCTCTAGTATGACAAATGAAGAGGAAAATTTGTAGCATGATATATAAAAATTACGAGACCAAGTGCAACAAATTTCACTCTCACAAAGAGCAACCGAAGATGAATTAAAATGTGACATGTATGGTTTAAAATAAGAAATGGAAGCTAACATGGATGGCATGGAAGCTAATATGTTGTTGGTTGGCTTAATTGTCGGATTAAACCTCTCAATATTAATTATCAATCTGGGAGTCGTAAACACGAGTTGTACTGTGTATTAGCTCAGCTTACTGATCAGAGTACAAATATATTCCTTATTAATGATGAACTCGGTGATGAAATGAAACACACATTTTCTCACAAATAAACAATCTTGAAAACAAAACTCACTGAACTAATTTCATTTACCGCAAAATCCACACTGTAATTAAGTTACAAATTAATCCTCAATCATGTAACATTCTCACACTCGTTCCTATGATAACTTTAAAAACCTTAATCTAATTATTCCTCTCATTAACTTAAAAACTAACACTTGAAATTAATCTTCAAAGAAGCAAAAAGACACACACTATTCTAATGATAACTCACACATTAAACTAACTCAAAATACTCTTCACAATAAATTCAAGATTCAAATTAATCAAATGAAAAATCTATCTATTTCTAGAAGAAACCATTTCACGTTATAAAATAAAACTGACAAATCTGATTAAAAACCATTGAAATATTTTAATCTAGATGAAAATGAACTATTATAGAGTGAGCCTACTTCAAATCGAATCATGTAACTGAATAGCTAAAACTAAATCATGCTGCATGCATAATTAAATCTACACTCAATCTTGCACTTATAAATAAATGATTATATCACGAAAACAAAAACCATCCCGACTAAAAATAAATCTATCAAATTTGCACTTGCTCTCTTAAGGAAATGATTACGCTATAACAAAACAATAAAGAATCTAATTAAAAGGAAATCTAAAACAAAACAACTCTAATTAAAAGAGATCCAAAATAAAACTAATTAAAAAGAAATCTAAAATAAAACTAATTCTAATTGAAATAGATCTAATTATTCAATAAAATCATGCCTAAACAAACATTTAAATCTCTAAATCCTACAAACATCCAAAGAAATTAAATAATGCAACAATGACTTAATATTTTAAATATCAAAGCTAACATACTCAAATTTTAAAACATTACATTCTATTCTAGTTGCATATTTGAAGTCAGAAATTGAAAAAACAAAATAGTGAACTAAGTGCATAATTCTACAAAGTAACAATTTAAAACAAAAAAATAATTCTACAAAATAAACAAAAGCATAATTCTTAAATCTAAGAAGAGTGAGGACTGGACTCCACGTTTAAAAAGAAAATTACAGTGCTTATATAAAAACAAATGCACACCAAAATTTATTAAATTAAATCAAAACATGAGTCAAATATTAATTAATAAATACATCATTCGTCGCTGCTCCATTACAATCCTGCAAATTCAATGATGGATCTGCATTTCCTTCTGCGCCCTTTATATCTGAGAAACCAATTGACAGACCCATTTCTTCATCTGCGCTCTATCAAATGGATGGATGAACTTATCGATTCTGTGCCCTCCAATGTAGTGCACAGCTAATTCTTAATGCATCAACTCCATTCTACAGCGACTACCTATCTCTATCTATCGACCTCTTCTTATCTACAGCTACTACATCTCTCTCAACGACTTCTTCTGCACAAAATCGACTCCCCTATCTATCATTCTACATCTCCAACATCTGCACACATCGCCCTCCTATCTTCTACGCAGAGTTTACAAATTGACTTCCAGCTACTTAATTATTCTCCTATAACTCCTACATCTATAATCAATCCCCCATCCATAAATTCCAACAACTTATATATACATTTTTAATTACCAAAATTGGAGGATCTCAACAGCTGATCAGAATATAGAAAATTAATAGTTTGCCAGAATGAGAATTAGTTTGCAACAGATTGTCGATTCAGGAAATTGCTCCTCTTTTCATGGGATTTTACTTTTGCTGGGAGATGGGATGACATGGAAAAGCTAACATGAGTTCTGTGTTGATGGAGATATTCAATTAACTATGCATCTACGCCCAGAATTTCGCAATTGCCAGGCCTTCATAACACTTTTTTAATTAAATCCGATAAGGTGAAGTCGGTTCGGCTTCTTTCAATATGTTTCCCTTCTTTGCTCAGTCCAAGACAATTGGTAGAAACGAAACTGGAGCTCACCTTTGGACTTCTCAAAAGGTGTATAAAACTCTTCTTTTAACTGTTGTCCAACATGAAATTGGTTGAACTTTAGCAAAAACTGCTCTGCTGAAATATTTTTATATGGCTT
Organism: Pinus albicaulis; assembly: GCA_034641835.2. Lineage (NCBI taxonomy): Eukaryota > Viridiplantae > Streptophyta > Pinopsida > Pinales > Pinaceae > Pinus > Pinus albicaulis. The sequence continues at coordinate 322,042,813 of CM076581.1, read as the reverse complement.
TTTGTTGTCCATCATTTATGATTTCCCATCCGACTTCACTGATACAACGGAGGACCAGAAGAAAATAAATTCCCTCATGTTCAGTAGTATGCTTAAGAGCATCAGCAATAGCATCATAAAATTTCTATGGACAGTTGTCTTCGTTTGGTTTCGAGACTAGTAGTTTCTCCAAAATAGCACGACGATTATCAATAGATACCACAATTGTTTGGGCAGAATAGTAGTCTTTTGTGAGCAATCAATAAGTGTAGAACTGTGCATGTATTGACTCCTGAAAAACCTGTATTTGCAACACCATATTATCATATGATTTGTGTTTTTCAATAAATCTTGTACATATATTTCTATCGGTTTGCTTCTTCTTGTTAGAGAGACAATTCTTTTGCAAGTTGGCTTTGATATATCCCCATTGGAGCTCAAAATCGAGCCAGAGCCAACTCGTATTTTCTTCAACGTGGACATAAATAGAGAGAGCATCGTCCCTGGTCAATTTTGTTTGAGGGCGATCTGGGCATATAGATGGAGGCGCCTTTTACATATCGTCTTAATCTTATTAGGTAGTTATGAGGGATCACAAACAAATTTTGTTTTTACATCTGGTAGTTTCACCTTCCGATGTCACCCCATTAGCTTTACCTTCTTCATCAAATGTCACCTTGCAATCCCGCCTGTTGAGCAATTGATCTCTCTGCCACATAAACCTTTGCAATGCAGGCACCTCAAGCGATTCTAAGAACATAGTATGAAGTGTTGTATAAAAGTTGTTGTGGCAGAAAATGCCATATGTGTACGAGAAAAAGTATATGTGAAAAAACAAAAAAATACAACAAGAAGAACCGAGGAAAACACTGCATTGACATGGGTGTATGCACACTAGTCATCGTAAACAACTCACATAAGCACATAAGAGTGATCACCATAAAGGCGAGTAGCTGGTCATCATAAAATTCAGATAGGAAGAAAAGGATTCCAATCATGATAGGTACAAAAACAAGTGATTCAATCATATAAACAAAAATGAGTTGAAATATTGGAAGATGAGGTCATGCATGATGCTGAGGCTGAACTGTTAATTTAAGCATGTGTGACTGAGTCTCCCTAATATTAAATGACACTGACATTGTGGTGGTGAAAAAGATGAACAACGACATCAACAACACCCCACATTTTGATATAAGATAGTCTTCAAATTTGAATGGTGTTCCAATATACTCTTGTGGATAAGTAAGATCATAAAGTATCTATTGTTTGAAAATTATAGAGATAACATATATGATTTCGCGCTTAAGTTGTGCTCTTCATAAAATTATGGGTAAATTGAGATTTTTTTTAATCCCCAAACATAACCAGAGTAGCAATATTTATAGAGACCCAATACGTTCACTTTCAGGAGTGGATTTGAGTAGAATACTCCCCTGACAATAACTCTTCCACAAAGCTGAATTTCGCCAAACGGTTTCTGGGTTATAGGAAACATGGTTCTCTGAACACAACCACATCTCGGAATTTAGATATTCTGCTCCATTTGGTCGCAAATTGGATATTTTCACCTATAGGAATTCAACTACCCAGCTGTTGCTTTTATTCATTTGGTGAATTCGCACTCGAATGCATTCTTGCACCGAACCTTCCTGCAACCAAGAAGAAATTTATTAAAAACACTCATTAATTAACAAAAAACAAGAATTTATAATTTAATAGCTAAAATTCCTCTAATTAACAACATAATGGATTAATAACGATTAAAAACACTAGGTACAAGTATGTATTTAGTTGATACAAATCGTAAAAATTTGGACAAAAGTGCGGCTTAACATCCCCCCACGCTGAAATTCTTGCACATCCTCGTGCAAGAAAAACTATAAGACGGTGAAATAAGGTAGGGAAAATGTCAGCAAAGAGTTTAGCTTGATATTGTAATGCATTTATTAACCCGCAACATTATTATTACGACACCAACTAAAACCATGTTAGATGATAAAACAAGATAAGGTACCGAAAGTAGACATGATGGAGAAAATAGTATCGCATATACCTGTTACCATGTCCCAAATTTTGTTTTTCCCAAAGTCTTATGATAAAATCATGTTTTTACTGAAGAGGTGCAATTTTACAAATACTACCACCGAATTCATGCACCTACAATATCAATCTTGAAACTAGGTCATTCAACACATATTTAGAGGAAACTACAATCAATACACATTATCGACAACCAATACCTTGTGAGTAGTCATCATTGACCATTTCATCATTCTGAATACCATGAAAATTAAAGTGAGTTTTGATACCAATCAACAACCTCTTTACGTTGTCATTCAGATTCAAAAATAATTTTCCTCTTAATCTACTACAATGGATTACCTTCACTAAGGGTACCACTTCATTCAAAGATTCTTGATTTTTGAAAGATAGAACTCAAAGCATGATGTTCAAATTGTCTTAAAACCATTTCCCAAGAAAAATGATGAGTCTTAGGGAAATAGAAGGATAACCAAGAAAATCATAGTATGCAGTTAAATTTACTACCACAGACATGGCCCTGCTACCCGCCGGTGTTCATAACCTTGATAGGGACATCTTTTAACCTAGCGAAATGTCAGTATCCCACTTACTAGATATAGATTCAGAGTTTTCTTATTTTACCTTTTAGATGAAGGCCACTGTCCTAGCTTGGTAACCAGCTAATGGCAGTGCCACTCACAAGAAGTAACATGGATGAACAGGCCGGCTCGTGATGAGACCTCCTGTCTTCCAGCCAGATGTTGGTCGGCTTAATTGTCGGATTAAACCTCTGAATATTAATTATCATTCCAGGAGTCATAAACACGAGTTGTACTGCGTATTGGCTTAGCTTACTAATCAGAGTATAAATATATTCATTTTTAATGATGAACTCGGTGCTAAAATGAAACACACATTTGCTCACAAATAAACAATCTTGAAAACAAAACTCACTGAACTAATTTCATTTACCGCAAACTCCACACTGTAATTAAATTACAAATTAATCCTCAATCATGTAACATTCTCACACTCGTTCCTATGGTAACTTAAAAAACCTTAATCTAATTATTCCTCTCATTAACTTAAAAAATAACACTTGAAATTAATCTTGAAATAAGCAAAAAGACACACACTATTCTAATGATAACTCACACATTAAACTAACTCAAAATACTCTTCACAATAAATTCAAGATTCAAATTAATCAAAGGACAAATCTATCTATTGCTAGAAGAAACCATTTCACGTTATAAAATAAAAATTACAAATTTGATTAAAAACCATTGAAATATTTTAATCTAGATGAAAATGAACTATTAAAGAGTGAGCCTACTTCAGATCGAATCATGTAACTGAATAGCTAAAACTAAATCACGCTGCATGCATAATTAAATCTACACTCAATCTTGCACTTATAAATAAATGATTATATCACGAAAAGAAAAACCATCCCGACTAAAAATAAATCTATCAAAGTTGCACTTGCTCTCTTAAGGAAATGATTACGCTATAAAAAAATAATAAAGAATCTAATTAAAAATAAATCTAAAACAAAACAACTCTAATTAAAAGAGATCTAAAATAAAACTAATTAAAAATAAATCTAAAATAAAACTAATTCTAATTGAAATAGATCTAATTATTCAATAAAATCATGCCTAAACAAACATTTAAATCTCTAAATCCTACAAACATCCAAAGAAATTAAATAATGCAACAATGAATTAATATTTTAAATAGCAAAGCTAACATACTCAAATTTTAAAACTTTACATTCTATTCTAGTTGCATATTTGAAGTCAGAAATTGAAAAAACAAAATAGTGAACTAAGTGCATAATTCTACAAAGTAACAATTTAAAACAAAAAAATTAATTCTAAAAAATAAACAAAAGCAGAATTCTTAAATCTAAGAAGAGTGAGGACTGGACTCCACGTTTAAAAAGAAAATTACAGTGCTTATATAAAAACAAATGCACACCAAAATTTATTAAATTAAATAAAAACATGAGTCAAATCTTAATTAATAAATACATCATTCGTCGCTGCTCCATTACAATCCTGGAAATTCAATGCTGGATCTGCATTTCCTTCTGCGCCCTTTATATCTGAGAAACCAATTGACAGACCCATTGCTTCATCTTCTCTCTATCAAATGGATGGATGAACTTATCGATTCTGTGCCCTCCAATGTAGTGCACAGCTAATTCTTAATGCATCGACTCCTCCATTCTATAGCGACTACCTATCTCTATCTATCGACGTCTTCTTATCTACAACTGCTACATCTCTCTCAGCGACTTCTTCGGCAGAAAATTGACTCCCCTATCTATCATTCTACAGCTACCACATCTGCACACATCGCCCTCCTATCTTCTATGCAAAGTTTACAAATCAACCTCCAGCTACTGAATTATTCTCCTACAGCTCCTACATCTATAATCGTTCCCCCATCCATCGATTCCAACAACTCATATATACATTTTTAATTACCAAACTTGGAGGATCTCAACAGCTGATCAGAATATAGAAAATTAACAATTTGCCGGAATGAGAATTAGTTTGCAACAGATTGTCGATTCAGGAAATTGATCCTCTTTTCATGGGATTTACTATTTCTGAGAGATGGGATGACACGGAAAAACTAACATGAGCTCTGTGATGATGGACATATTCAATTAACTATGCATCTATGCCTAGAATTTCGCAATTGCCAGGCCTTCATAACACTTTTTTAATTAAATCCAATAAGGTGAAGTCGGTTTGGCTTCCTTTAATATGTTACCCTTCTTTGCTCAGTCCAAGACGATTGGTAGAAACGAAATTGGAGCTCGCCTTTGGACTTATCAAAAGGTGTAGAAAATTCTTCTTTCAACTGTTGTCCAACATGAAATTGGTTGAACTTCAGCGAAAATTGCTCTGCTGAAATATTTTTATATGGCTTTTCGTTGCCCATCATTTATGATTTCCCATCCGACTTCACTAATGCAACAAAGGACTAGAAGCAAATAAATTCCCTCATGTTCAGTAGTATCCTTAAGAGCATCAGCAATAGTGTCATAAACTTTCTGTGGACAACTGTTTTGGTTTGGTTTCGAGACCAGTAGTTTTTCCAAAATAGCACAGCGATTATCAATAGATACCATAATTGTTTGGGCAGAATATTAGTCTTTTGTGAGCAATAAATAAGTGTAGAAGTGTGCATGTATTGACTTCTAAAGAACCTGTAGTTGGAACACCAAACTATCATACGATTTCTGTTTTTCAATAAATCCTGTACATATATTTCTATCGGTTTTCTTCTTCTTGTTAGAGAGAGAATTATTTTGTGAGTTGGCTTTGATATATCCCCATTGGAGATCAAAATCGAGCCAGAGCCAACTCGTATTTTCTGCAACGTAGACATAAATAGAGAGAGCATCGTCCCTGGTCAATTTGGATTGAGAGCGATCTGGGCATATAGATGGAGGCACCTTTTACATATCGTCTTAATCTTATTAGGTAGTTATGAGGGATCACAAAAAAATTTTGTTTTTACATCTGGCAGTTTCACCTTTCGATGTCACCCCATTAGCTTTACCTTCTTCATCAAATGTCACCTTGCAATCCCACTTGTTGAGCAATTGATCTCTCTGCCACATAAACCTTTGCAATGCCGGCACCTGAAGCGATTCTAAGAACATAGTATCAAGTGCTGCATAAAAGCTGTTGTAGCAAAAAATTCCATATGTATATGAGAAAAAGTATATGTGAAAAACCAAAAAAATACAACAAGAAGAACCGAGGAAAACACCGCATTGACATCGGTTTCTGCACACTAATCATCATAAACAGCTCACATAACCACACAAGAGTGAGCACCATAAAGGAGAGTAGCTGGTCATCATAAAATTCAAATAGGAAGAAAAGGATTCCAATCATGATAGGTACAAAAACAAGTGATTCAATCATATAAACAAAAATGAGTTGAAATGTTGGAAGATGAGGTCATGCATGATGCTGACGCTGAACTGTTAATTTAAGCATGCGTGACTGTGTCTCCCTAAGATTAAATGACACTGACATTGTGGTGGTGAAAAAGATGAACAATGATATCAACAACACCCCACATTTTGATATAAGATAGTCTTCAAATTTGAATGGTGTTCCAATATACTCTTGTGGATAAGTAAGATCATAAAGCTCTATTGTTTGAAAATTATAGAGATAACAGATATGATTTCACGCTTAAGTTGTGCTCTTCATAAAATTATGGGTAAATTGAGATTTTTTTTAATCCCCAAACATAACCAGAGTAGCAATATTTATAGAGACCCAATACATTCACTTTCAAGAGTGGTTTTGAGTGGAATACTCCCCTGACAATAACTCTTCCACAAAGTTGAATTTCGCCAAAAGGTTTCTAGGATATAGGAAACATGGTGCTCTGAACACAACCCACATCTCTGAATTTAGAGATTCTGCTCCTTTTGGTCGCAAATTGGATATTTTCACCTATAGAAATTCAACTACCCAGCTGCTGCTTTTATTCATTTGGTGAATTTGCACTGGAATGCATTCTTGCACCGAACCTTCTTGCAACCAAGAAGAAATTTATTAAAAACACTCATTAATTAACTGAAAACAAGAATTTATAATTTAATAACTAAAATTCCTCTAATTAACAACATAATCGATTAATAACGATTAAAAACACTAGGTACAAGTATGTATTTAGTTGATACAAATCGTGAAAATTTGGACAAAAGTGTGGCTCAACAGATGTATGGTTTGAAGGATGGCATCGAAGCTAAAATGGAGGGTTTCACAAAGTTGTTGCAAGAAAGTCTTCTCAGTGGTGACAAGGTAATCCATGAAAATGATGATGAGGAGAAAACGAATATGAATTGTGATTTTAGAAACTCAAATGTTGGGTTTAAGAACCACCACATTCCAAATATCGATGTGAGTAAGTCTGATGGTAAGGTTCTAGTAACATGGATACTACAAATGGAGCAATATTTTGATCTCCATGATGCGTAACACTCATAAAAGGTACGCATTGCAACTTTTTATGTAGAACCCAATCAATTTGTATTGTATAAATGGATTTATTTTGGTAAACATATTGCCACTTGGTCACTGTTTATGGAAGAAATGATAGCACATTATGAGGAAACAAAGAGCAACACCTTCTTTATCTAATTGATAAATCGAAAACAAAACAGTTCAATGACAGAGCAGATTGAGGACTTCAAAAAATTGGATATTAGGGTAACAAATATTCCAGAGGAAAATAGGCTTGATGTCTTCATAGGGACTTTAAAGGATAGCATCCAAAATGAGGTTTGCCTTAGGGAACCCGATTCATTTGTGAATGCATTCAAGGTGGCAAGAAAATTTGAAAGCAAAATTGTTTCCACCACGAAGTATACGAGTCACAACTAGAAAGATGGAAGTGTTGCTACTCCTAGCCTTCAATAACCTGCAAATTTGAAAACACAACAATTAGAGGAAAAAGGAACAAAATTGATTTGTTATAGTCATGATTGAAAATACAATAAAGGTCATAAGTGCATTAAGAAGAAACTATTTTACATATATTGTGAAGAGGAGAAAGAAAATGAACAAGAAACACCAAAAGAGGAGGATATACACCAGGAACCAACCCCAAGTAAATAATAAATGAATCTAACCATATCTTGTAATGCATTGGCAGGAATTACTAGTCCTAAAATTCTCAAGATAGAAGGATATATGAAGAAGAGAAAGGTAATAGTATTGACTGATTCAGGTAGTACCCATAATTTTATTCATTGTAAGATATCCAAGGAATTGAATTTCTTCCAATCTCCAACACATAAGTGTAAAGTGATGGTTGCAAATGGAGGAAATATAAATTTCTCTGGAAAGTCTCATATTATCCAGCCAACCATGGGGGGGGATTTATTGAATGTTCTAATGCTCTCCATTCCATTGGGTGGTTCTGGTGTTGTAATAGGAGTCCAATGGTTGCATTCTTTTGGGATCATAGCTTTTAGTTTTAAATAATTTTTTTAAGTTTTATTTGGGAAGGAAAGGAAGTTGAATTATGGGGTATTGTGAGGAAATCAAGAAATATAATCAGCTCTAATGTCATGAAAAAAATTCTGAAGAAAGAAAAACGAGTCGTAATTGCATAATTATGCTCACTAGAGGTTCAAACATAAAAATAATCTATTTCTCTAGATATCCAAAACTTCTTGGACAATTCTTGGAGGTATCATGTTAAGAGGGTGCTCAAACTATTGAAGGAGAAACAATTATATGCCAAAATCTCCAAATTCTTCTTCGAAGTAGAAGAGGTGGAATATTTAGGTCATATTGTATCTCATGAGGGTGTTAAGGTAGACCCTAAAAAAATTAAAGGCATTAAGGAATGGAAAATCCCCACAACCATAAAGCACCTTCAAGGATTTTTAAGGCTGACAGGGTAATATTGCATGTTTGTTAAGAATTATGGGAGAATGTCAACACCTCCAACATCATTAATAGAGAAAGACACATTTTCTTGGACTCCAGAAGAAACTAAGGCCTTTGAACATATTAAAGAGGAAATGTGCCAAGCACAAGACTTATCTACACCAGACTTCACAAAAACCTTTATTGTGGAATGTGATGCCTCACAAAATGGAATTGGTGCAGTTTTAAAGCAAGAAGGAAGACCCATTTATTTTGAAAGTTGTCCAATAAAAGGAAGGAATTTACACAAAACTATTTATGAGAAGGAAATGTTGGAAATAGTACATGCACTAAATAAATGGTGACCTTACCTAATGGGAAGACACTCCAATGTAAAAAAATATCATGATAGTCTTAAATAATTTTTGGAAAAAATATTATATTTAGAAGAACATAAGAAATGGATCAGAAAGATGTTGGGTTATGTATTTGAAATCATCTACAAAAAGCGGAAGAAAAATGTTGTTGCAGATGCACTCTCAAGAAAGGATGATGATGTGGAGGCATTTCTTTGTGCCATTTCTATTATCCAACCTGACTAGATAACTGAATCAAGGGATGAATGGAATAATGTTAAAAAGGCGTGGACACTCATTCAAAATTTTCAGAAAGATACCAATAAATTTGATACATGTAGCTGGAAAAATGATTAATTATGGTACAAAGATTGCTTATATCTTTGTAAGAATTCCCAATTCAAACAAAATATTCTTTTGGAATTACACACCTCTCCCTTAGGATGGAACTCAGGATTTTGAAAAATTTACCATAGGGTCAAGAAGGATTTTTTTCTTTTGATGGCCTTAAATATGAAATTAAAGAGTTTGTGCCAGAATGTTTGGTTTACCAAGAAAATAAAATTGAGATAGTTGAGACTGTGGGTCTATTAGAACCCTTATCCATTTGGTGTCAATGTTTGGAGGAGGTTTCAATGGGTTTTAAGGCAGTTTTATAGAAGTCCGAAGGAATGAGTGTCATCATGATGGTAGTTGATAGACTTACCAAGTATACACACTCTTTTGCATTATCTCATCCATTTAAAGCTAGTACAATTTCTACTGCATTTATGGAAACAATTTAAAAGATACATGGAAACCAAAAGATTATTGTAAGTGACAGATATCCCATTTTTACAGGAATTTTTTTGACAAAATTATTTCCTCATCTGGGTACTCAATTAACTCATAGCTCATCTCATCATCCTCAATTTGAAGGGAAAAATGAGATAGTGAAATTTTTTTTGGAAGGATATATTTGTTGCTTTGTATTTGATAAAATGACACAATGGGTCAAGTTGTTACCTCTGGGTGAATGGTAGTATAAAACTTCCTTTCATATTCCACCAAAAATGCCCCATTTATGTCACTTTATGGTTATCATCCACTGTCCATCATATCATATTTAAGAGAAAATTAAAAGGTTCAATTAGTGGATGAACACTTAGAGCATCATCAAAAATTTCTCCAACTCTTAAAGGATAACCTCACTTTGGCACAAAATCGAATGAAACAACATGCCTATCAACATTACAGTGAAAATAGTTTTGATGTATGCGAGTAGGTATTTTTACGGCTACAAACATACAAAAAAATTTCCCTCAAGCAATCTAAGAAGGATACTAAATTATCCCCAAAGTATTATGGTCATTAGAAGGTGTTGCAAAATATTGGTACTATGGCATACAAATTGGAGCTTTATGAATCTTCCCGAGTGCACCAAGCTTTCCATGTTTCATTCTTAAGGAAGGTTATTAGTGATAGGCTCTCAATTAGAACAAAATTTCCAAAACATGATGAGGAAGGAAAAATAATATTGGAACCTGAAGTATTCATGGAAACAATAACTCAACAACTATGAAATCGATCAAGTTCACAGTATCTCATCAAGTGGAAGAATGTACCCGTTGAATATTCCACATGGGAGGATGAGAATTTTATACAAAAGCCTTCAAAACTACTCAAGCATTGAGGGAAACACCTTTTTGAAGGAGAGAGTCATGTTAGGTCCCTATAATACTAGTGCATTCCCGTATTGTTATTGTTGGTGTAGCCCCCTTATTGTTATTGTTTTTCCCATGTAGTCCCCATATTGTTATTATTTTGCCCCATAGAATCCTACTATTATTATTATTTCTCCCTTAAATTATTATTTTTATATTGGCTCTGATAATATTGTGACCGCGTAGAATCCTATTTATAGAAAGTAGGTTTTTTCATTTGAATTATCCGAGAACTATTTATTTATGTAATGTAAAGTAGGTTTCCCTCTCGAAGTGGATAATTTTTAATTCGTTGATCTATATTTTATTATATTCTTTGAGTTGGTTGCATAACATCACACTACTATTCCTGTAGTAGCTTTTTTAGGTGGAGAAAAAAAGGTCTAAGCATAGCAATGGAGTTGTGTTGATGTAGAGAGGAAGCATTGCATCTTACCATTCTCATTTCTTTCATGGGATTTTCTCAACTACCTTACTTATGAAAGGGATTTCTATGTCCTTGTAAAAAATTGAAAACAATATCTAGTGGTAAATGAGACTTTGATTTACATAGATGATTACCATTTATAGCTCTCATGAGCGTAGAGTAAGCTAAAAAAAACTAGAGACTACAATTGGATGTTGCTTTTATTATAGTTTCATTTGTTCATCAATTATATGAAATGAAACACAAACAAGTTGGGCAACATGTTTTCAAGGACATCCACACAAAAATTATAGTTTGAGTAACTCTGATGTACATCGAAACTTTAACACATAGATGAGATAGAATGTAATATATAGAGGATGAGAACTTCAAGGAGGATTTTTAGCAATTTTAGAGCCATATTCATGTAGAAGATGACCATAATAGAATTGATTATCATCTCCCAAACTGGTTACCCTACAAGATAGCAAAAACATTGTGTTCCTAAAGGTGAATGATTTCAACTAATATATGAGGCTAAAACCTCCATGGCTGTAAAAAATTCCAATGTAGGAAACATCATGGTTAACTTATGGAGGTATGTATACTATCAACATGTGAAAGAATATGTAGCATGGTTGAGTAAATGATGTATGCTTCATTCTACATGTTGCAACATGCGGTTAAAAATACGTGTAATAATGTTAATAAAGGAGAAAATAAGACCAAGGTCATGGGACACATATTCCAAGTTGAATTGTGGGAAAAGATCACAGTGGGTGTTCATTTGTTTTATTATTTCATAGGAAATTGGAAAAGGAAAAGGAATTTGAAAAGGAAAGAGGCATTATTTGGAATTTATTTATGAAAATAATGGAAAATATGATAAAAGGAAGGTGAAAGGTCATAGGTTCCATGTGAGGAGGAAATTAAGGAAAATAATGGAAAATTGAAGAATATAGAGGCCTCAATGATAAAAATGATTATGAGGATCAACTCATGGATTTTTTCAATTTAGTATTTGGCTCTCTCATTCATTTTTTCATTCTCTCATACTATTGCACACTTTGAGAAAAATTATTTTAGCATGCTTGGAGCACCCCAGTATTCACTTGGAATTGGATAAACAAGGAAAAGGGAAGTAGGAAAGTGAAAAGGAATAGTTGGATCATTGGCTACAACTGGATTTCGTTGCATGTATCAAGTTTCATGAACATTTTCCTTGATATTTTTGGTATGCATGGTACATACACGTGGTTTCTTGGTTATGATATTTCAGTATAATGGAGCATTTCCTGGATTGACAGTGGTTTTTCCTAGCCTTTCCATTTCCTGGATAGCCATGGTGTTGTTGGTTTTATTTTTTTTCGATTTTTTCTCATGTTCCTTATGGCTTTGGGTTCCATGATCGGTTCCTGGAAGCCTTGTTTGGACAAAAACTATATAATCAATATAACAACTTGGGTTGATTTACTAGTCCTGGAAAATTTGGTTGGAGAAATCCTCTGGAATCCCTTGGTAGGTTTAGTTACTAGTCCTTGAATCCATGGTTGGGAAAAATATTTGGAAGAAAGATGACAATTGTAGGTTGTGTTACTATCCTGGAAACTATGGTTTGAACAAACACTTTGGAGCCCTAGACAAATTGGGTAGATATCGATCAGGTGATGGTTAGTGATTTCCAGCTATGAGGTGAAATCACTGGTTGAGGTTTGAGGAATTTTCTCCTCTGGAATCCATGGTTTCTTTTTTATTTGGTTTATTCCATGAAATCCCACATTTATTTTTAAAATATGGCACGAGGGTGATTGGCTAAAAGAAGGATTTGGTTCAACCCAATCTATGGTCTGGTGGCACATGGAAGTCACTGACCTAGTTGTATTTTGTGTATCTTAATAAGAGATATTTTCCTCTTCTATTTTATGGGAAAATGTACTTTTTATTATGTGGTGTTCATTATTGTTATATCATTGTTACTTTTCTCGCTATATATTATTTATAAGCATGATTTACGTAATTCTTTATTAAAGGCTCTCATAATATTTTGATTAGTAGATGAAATGTTAATGACTGTATGACCTAATAGATGACCTTCGAGCTATTATGAGGATGCGTCAGTAATTCTAAACGATTCTTAGATAAGTATGAGACCATTATGCTCACATGTGTGATTATGACCTGTACATTTCATGTTTATGATATATTTGGCGAAATTCGTATCATGGATGGCAGGGGTTAGGTGAAGCCCTTGATCAAGTTTTATATTAGAAGCTTTGTCTTTGTGTCAATTTTTTTGGAATGTTTCATGAAGTTCTAGGAAATTACCTGGAGTTTAGCCTTAAAAAGGTGGCACAACGTTCACGGTCTTAGGCACAAAACTAGCTGAAAAATACTACAGTCACTTCCTTATAGGGGTTATGCATGTGTCTAGAGAATTATAGTCACATGGACGTAGGATTTTTCATGTGACTGAGAGTCCACATTAGTGAAAGGAAAGTTAACTAATGGTTTGGTCACTAGGAGGAGTTGGTTGACTCCTAAAGGTTTTGTAGGTTCTCGGGAATGTTATATTGGTCTTGTCTTGTCTGTTTTACTTCATTTATTAGACATGGGGGGTTAAATCATATCATAGTAAATCTTCATCACATGTTTACCCTGGTGGACTGGTTAGCTTTAGTAAATGTGCAAGGAGAGTGTTACAAGGTGTTATGCGAGTGGGTTTTCTTCCCTTTGTTTGATGTCTGGTTTCCATTTTTTTTCGGTGATGTCTAGTTTCCATTCTCTTTGGGTGATATCTGATACCACAAAGTGGTATCAGAGCATGGTTCAAACCTTGGAATCGATGGGTGGAATGTTGTTTTCTTGCATGCATGTAGGTTTTATATTTGCTTGTTATATATGCATGGTGATGGTCATTATCACAGTTGCGTTGTCATGTAGAAGTTGATTATGTTGATGTTGGAATGTGTTTCTCATGAATGCATGCCAATTTTATATGTATTTTTCATGCATATCAGTGTATATATGTTGTTGTGCATGCATTTTTATGGTTATGGTTAAACATGCACAATGGGTTAGATATGCATCATGAGGCCATTATATGCAGTTTGTGTCATCATGATTTTTTTGGTATGTTATGGTGCTAATGTGTTGGCTAATATAGAGTAGGACATGCAGAACATTAGAGCGAGGATGCAGCACTAGAACTCTAGGTAAGTGTCGATCATCATAAAGGTATTGTATGTTGGGCATGCAGGTATGTTGGTTAATGGTTGTTATAAGCATTATGGTTATGTACATGCTTGTCATTCTATTATTTTTTGGCTACATAGGTGTTATTTTAACAGTGTGGTCATATGCACATTCGTCGAATGGTCATGCATGATAGTTAACTTGTTATCATATGATGGTTATTTTCATTGCAGTTAAGATCAATTGTTATATGTATTGTGCTAATCCAGATTGGCCTGTCAAGATTGTCATGGCTATAATATTAAGGTATAAGTTGATATATTTGTGATATTGTGTCGTTTTCATCTAGAATGAATTGTGAAGATTTGATATCCACCATTGAAATAGATTCATGTATGAGTTTAATTATGTCTTCTATCTATTGTTTGAATGTTTTAATAATTACATGATATCAGTACGTGTCTATAAGATCACATGAAGGAATGATCTTGTTTTAAGATGGTTGTATTGACTCATTTTGTGCTGAGATAGTTAATATGTATTTGAATGCAAGTAGGTGCTAGTTGTAATATCATGACTAATTACTGTAACCTAATTGAAATTATGATATGATTTCAAATTAATAGATATATTTTCTTGATATTTGGAATGTGTGACTAACATGCATGAATAGTTGCGAGAAAACATGATTTGTATTAACATGACAAGGAAAAAAATTATTTTTTTATATAACTAACAATTGGGTGATGTGATAATACATAGTAAGAATCAGTTGTAGGAAGGTAAAATGTAAAATAATGAAGTGAGTGAGAATTCATTTTTCTATGTCTGGAAATTGGTATGTTTTTATAATTATTTATTTATTGACATTTATGTTTTTATGGTAGTATGATGCAGGGAAATGCATGTCAAAAGAGACTGCCATGAAATCTTGAAAAATGCTCGGTTTGAGCTCTCGATTTGAGCTCTCCCTTGGAAGAATTGGGAACCCATGGGGATTGAGTCATGGTATTTTTTTCTAGTCCTGTGCTTTGGGTCTTTTGTGATTTTTTTCATTTGACTTGAATTTTTTATTATATATGGTGCATGGCCATGCCAAATATCTTATGGTGTCATATTTCTATTGGTTTTTCATGGTTTTCTCTTTTGTTCTTCTTTGTCTTGTCTCTTATGCTTTGAGGGTCATGGGAATTGTGTTGGGAAACAGAAATTTAATGGAGCTCGGGAAGAGATGAATGAAACCCAATAGGTAATGTGAGACTCAGATGAAGCCAAAACATTTATAAGGGCACCTGAAGGCAAAAATTCAGTTGGATTGGTTAGGTCCATTGGGATAAATGGACAGTGGCAAGATAGTCATGAGAAAGCTAACTAGGAAAGGTAAGGTGAATGGATTTTAGGCGTCTAATGCCTTAAATATGTTGGGAAATATTGTTCTCCGTGTTGTATATGTTGTGAACAGATAAAGTGAGTTGTATTAAAATTAACCTTATGATATCTAGTAATTATGTTATGATTATGATTATGTTGATGTCCATATGTGTATACATGTATGTATGCATGTTGTTGTGTGATAGTATCGCCAGGGATCATAATTATTTTATGTATATGTTTATATGTATATATGTATCTATGTATGCCATTGTCTGATAGGGTCGTCAAGGATCATGATTATTTTATGTTAATGTTTATATGTATATATGTATGTATGTATTTCGTTGTATGACAGGGTCATCAACAATCATTCTTGTGGAGGGATAATTTCTTATGAAAGTGAATGTCATGATAATGGTCATGGTCTTATGTGGAATCAAGTGGGAAGAGTAGCCTTCGAAGATCTACAAGGTTAGTATGATGTGGATATGAATTGATATTATATGCTTGTACTATTCCTATGTTTATGTTATGGACAGACTATGTTGAGGGATACAATAGTGAAATGAAAGAAGTGTTATCTGGAAGATGTTGTGACAAGAATGGATGGTGGAGTAACATTGGACGCAAGGTTTACTAATAGAGATAGCATCATCTCTGGATGTGTGGTACTATTGTTCTGTATATCTTGGACATGTTGTACATGTTGTACCTGTGTTGTTGTGTACATGTAGTGTTGTATATACATGGTGTTGTGTACATGTTTTTTTATGCATTTATATGTACAAATGGTGTTGTGTACATGTTTTTTATGCAATTATATGTATAGATGGTGTTTTGTAAATGTTTTTTTATGCAGTGGTGTGTACAAATGGTGTTGTGTGCATGTTGGATATGCAGTGTTGTGTACATATGGTGTTGTGTGCATGTTGGATATGTTGTGCTCTATATATATGGTGTTGTGCACATGTTGGATATGTGGTGTTCTGTAAATATGGTACTTTATGCATGTTTCATATGCGTTGTTTTATACATATGGAATGGTGTGCATGTTGTACATATGGTGCTATGTACATGTGGTGTTGTGTGCATGTGGTGTCGTGTACATTTTTCATATGGGGCATTGTGTGTAGGTGGTTTTTTGTACATGTCATGCATGAGTTGTTGTCTACATCTGGTGTTGTATACACGCCACACATGTGGCGTTGTGTACACATTTTGCAGGTGGTATTGTGTACACATTTTGCAAGTGGTGTTGTGTACATGTTGTATTGCGTACACATTGTGTAGGTGGTGTTGTGTACAGGTGGTGTTTTTTACATGTTGTGCAAGTGGTGTTGTGTACAAGTGGTACTATGTACATGTCGTACATGTCATACTGTTGTACATATGGTATTGTGTGAATGTAGTAATTTTTTTGTTGTGCACATGTGGTATTGTTTGCATGTTGTAGATGTTGTTTTGTGTATGTGTCGTAATCAGGGAAATTTTTAAGGATCGACATTTATCTTAATCCTTAGAAACCTTGGCAAATCTTACTAGTCCCCAATATGTAGATTGTAATATTTTTGATGTTATTTTTGTGAAAATATTTAGTTTTCTAATCATTTTATATTAGTATATATAAATTTTTGGTGATTTTTAGGGTAAAATAATTTTATACTATAAAATTTGGGTGAATCACTTTTTTTTTAAATTGGAAATTGGAAAATCCTTTTTTTGGAAAAAGCATGGAAAATTAGCCCACCTGCGAATATTATCACCTAAAATTTTCCCTGGTCGTAATGTGTACGTGCATTGCGTATACATGGTATCATGACATGACTATTCATTGTGTTTTACTTTGTGTATGTATATGTATTGTGTTGTACAATGATTGTATGTGTATGTATTGTGTTGTGTTGTATATTGGATGTAGGTGTATTTATTGTGTTGTATGGTGCACCAAATGTAGGTGTATGTATTTTGTTGTGTTGTACATTGGATGTAGGTGTATTTATTGTGTTGTATTGTGCATCGAATGTAGGTGTGTGTATTTTGTTTTTTTGTATACCAGGTGTAGTTGTATGTGTTATTTCGTACACCAGATGCAGGTGTATGTGTTGTGTTGTACATCAACTGTATGTGTATGTGTTCTATGGCAGGTGAAGGAAATTGTATTGTATGGTGTTGTATGTAATGTGTGGTTGTATGTGTGTCATGCACACTATGTGTATGTCTAAATGGTTGAAGAGAAGGAACTAGGTGTTTATCAAGTGTGGAAATCGATCCGGTATGTGTACAAAAAGGATAAAATATAAAGGTACAAGTGACTGAGCAATTGAAGGATAAGTATAAATATTATATTTTATTTTTTATTATGCATTTGATATATCACTTTGATTTATGATGGCTGGATGTGATATATGATTCTAATTTATGATGGTTGGGTTTTGAGCTAACTTAATGTCATATGTTTATAATGATAATTTGATCAAACAAATAGTTTGACTTGTTGCGATAGGAAGTGAATAAAATTTTAAGTGTACCCTATTGAAGAACCACCAATGAGGTATGATTTCAATTTATTTGAATTTTTTTTATTCTAATGGAAATTATCTATTTGGTACAGGAATGCATGAAAAATACCAGTTTTTTGGTTGGAGCTGATTGACAGAATTCGCAGGAACAACAAAAGGAATTGGAACATGTAGCAATATGTTGGTAAAGCACATTGGGAGTAGGTCCATTGTGGGGCACTCGTACCCAATTGAGTCCATTTATTTCCATGATCATGCTATGACCAGTATGATGGTTTTTAGGTAGGGATATGACTTGGTTTTGTGGACCTTTTGATGCGACGAAACCTTGCCAAGGGAGGGGTCTCTCGAGGGATTGTGTAGCAGGAAAAAGGGATGCCTGCGAAACTTGGAAGGTGTTTTACTATAGAAAAATGTGTAATTCCTATCCTTGACAAGTAGAATGAAAAATAAAACACAAAAAAGATAGATATTTAGCATAACCTATGCTTAGAAATGTTCATATTTATTTTTAATAATTAGATCAACACCCAATTTAATAAAAAACCAGAAAAAAACTTAGGGCACAAAATATACAATTTCATACAAACCAACACAACCAAAAATCAATGTCTAGGGTGTATGATATGCATATTGGTAAGATGGAAGTGACTAGGAAATCATTTCACAATTTCAGGAGAGCAAGGGTTAAGAACCGAATAGAATTTCTTGGAACCTTGATATAACAGGATTTTTACCTAGATGGAACCTTGTAAAACATCAAAGTTCCACCTACATTTATGCCATGTTCCAAAAAAAATCAAATTTTCACCTGAATGAGCCAAGTGTGTATGCTGATGAAATATTGAGGGTTCTATTTTAAAAAGGGCATGATTTTCAATTATTCTCACTCACATTACAAGGAAAAAAAATGAATAAAAACATAACAAAGAAACAAGAAGAAAATTCTTTTGAATTAATTACGTTACAATTCTTATACTCCACAAACATCTTCTCATTGTTTCTCACAAAGTGTGTAGAAATTTAACCACGATCAAATTTCATTCCCTCCAAATGAATAACAACACAAAAAAGAAACAAGAAGAAACTTTTTTTGCATCAATTACCTTGCAATTCTTATACTCCACAAACATCTTCTCACTGTCTGTCACAAAGTGTGGAGAAATATAGCCACGATCAAATTGCATTCCCTCCAAAACATGTAGATTATTTTATGCGTGTTTTCCCTCTTCAAGTGTCACAACACCTTTCATTCCAACTTTCCTCATAGCCTCTACTATCATTTTTTCTATTTCATAGTTATTTACAACAGTCACTGAAGAAACATCTACTAATTCATTATCTTTAACCTAGAAAATAATATAGATTATGAAGTGTTAACATGTGCAACCACTCACACATAACGAAAATTCCAAAAATGCAATGTTTCACAAGAACCTCCTTAACATGCTACCTTGGAGTAAATTCCAAAAATAAAAATGTTTCACAAGAAACTCCTCAACATGCTACCTTGGAGTAAGGATTAAACGATAATTTTGCATGAACTATTTCCATAGTAAAATTTCACCTTGACCATAAGACTAAACAACTAAAAGTATTAAATACCTAACCAGACCACACAACCAAATGTATTCCTCAAGACAAATATTGTATTAAAATGAAAAATATTTTGCAACCAAAAATATCTTAGACAACTAATTCATTCAATTAGGCACAACACCAAATCATCGAAAAAATAGAAAACCATCCTACTCAAAATATGAGATTTATCTCCTTTCACAAAATTTTCAGTTCTAAAAGAAAGACATTTTCTTTCATGTCAATTCCCATAGTAATTTGGATGGGATTTTCACCTCATGCAAGAACTTAAACAAAAAGGTTTCATTTCAAATTTTAATTCATAAATTTAAGATACAATATTTGTGTGTTTGGTCCTTCATAAAAAAACTCATAACAACTGATAAAAGGATCAAAATTTTCAAACACCTTATGAAAAAATTTTCATTCAAATACCATCTTAAACTCATTATCCAAAACAAAAAATAAAAAAAAAACACCATAAAACCCTACAAAAATGTATAGATCTTAAACCAATACTAGTGGAAAAAAATTACCTTTAGAACTTAATTTATTAAACCATGTGCAAGCACAAAAAATCATGGTAGTTCCATCCCCAACTAAATTATTTTTCTTTGTTGTAGCTTGTCTTACCAAATTGGCCCCAATATTTTCAACTAGGTCCTCTAACTCAACCTATCAAAAAGATGAAACAATGGAATTGAAATAAACTTCATTAGACTATTCATTACAATAGAGATTAACTCAACCACAACTCATTGTTTTCAGTTGTTAAAATATTTATTCATTACTCTCATGTGACTAGTCCATAGACCAAGTAGACCATTGAGTAAAAAACATATTGTCTTTGACCTTTAATTTTTCTAATTTTTCCTACCATATCTAGGACATTTAGGAAGGAGAAACTAATACAACATTAAAAAGAAAACTAGAACACACATCTACACATTACCTACTTAGCTACTATCATGCCATTGTTTACTATTCTCGTAGAACCATACTCTCTCTCCAAAACAATGTTTATTCCCTTCAGTCCAAGCGTGACTCCAACAAGATCAAAAATTTTGTTCACACCTACCTGCAAGACAATTAGAATGGGCTTTCAATAAGAGTACAATTAAATGAAGGATTATATGCCATAAAAACCCTCCATTAAAATTTTAAACCACACATGAACATCAAATATAAGTGGACAAGGAAAGATCATCCACAGTGAAGTTGTACGTGCAGGTGACGTTCTTTAAAAAAACCATTTTTATATGGCATGCAGTTTTTTTTTCGATGAGCCATCCAAGTTGAAATAAAACTCATTTTCCATGGCTCTTGTATTAACTACCTCTTATCTGGTGTGTAATCGTAGAGTCCATATTTTTCTTAAGCGATTAAAATAAATGGGCGAAAAAAATGAAAGAGAAGACATTTCTATGCCATAATTATTAAACACTACAACCAATTTCCTCTCCTTTCAAATGTTGCCCAAAGAGGTAGACATGGAAATTGTTGTCATGTTTCCTAAAGAAAAGGCCATATTACCATATCCTGAAAAAATTACAAGATATTCATATTAGTATCTATGTTTTAAAAAAATGAATTACATTGCATAAAAGCACCATAAGTGTTAAAAGTAAAATTGAACAGCTATCAAGACTCTAGGAAACTTATGGAGCATCAAGAAAGAAACAACCAAATAGAAATCCAACCACAATCCTCATTTTAATGAGATTGAACTATATATGTTAATACTAGCACAAAAAAACATTAAGCTAATACAAAGAAACTGAAACTATATTAATACTAGCACAAAAAAACATTAAGCTAATACAAAGAAACCCCATATATATTAATACTAGCACAAAACAATCTAAGCTAGTTTTGTTGTAGGCCTCTAGGTTGCACATTTTTGAATTTCAATTTTTTACCTCTATGTAATGTGCCATGGTAATTTTTCACTAGTTTTCAATAAAATTTATCCTTCTTGTCCAACAATTTAACACAACAAATCCAACAGTTCACCCCTACCAATGATACTACTATACAGTGTTATGATAATTCACCCTATAATTTCTTGATAATTAACCTTTCTTTTTCTATTACAGTGGTTAAATTTAAATTCAGAATTGCAACTTTGTCTTTAGTGATTACAGTGAAAAAAGGTATTTGGTATAATAAAAAACAATACAATAGTCTTTGGCAATACACTACTCAGTATCATATAAACCCTTAGTCACAACATGAAATTCAATTCAAACAACTTCAGTTGCTCACTAATGAGAAGTATGAACCACAAGTTAAATCCAAATTCCAGAATATCAATTACTCTAACGAGGAGTCACAACTTAAATGAGTTATGTTTCCCACACTTTGTGGGCTTTACACTATCTAAGAAATCATTTATGAACTTGTTACAGAGTTTCCTTCACCAAAATATGCTTCCTTCTACTGGACTACATCGTTCTATTGAATGATCTGAATTATTGGCAGTCACAAATTATAGGAAGTATCTTTGCTGGAATGTATAGGAATTCTTCTCCACATATTGAATGGAAGAAAAAATCAGTAGTTCCCTTTGGATCCTAAGACAAGAGTCAAATCCCTGCAACTTGGAAACTCTCCTTGATGCTCAAAATCAAAGTTATCTCGTGTGATACCTATTCAGGTTGAGCATCAAGGTTGGTTTCCAAGTTGCGGGGATTTGATTCTTGTCTCTAGATCAAAAGGAAACTATTAATTTTGTCTTCCATTAAATCTGTCGAGAAGAAGTCCTATATAGGCCAACAAAGACACTTCATGTAATTCATGACTTCCAGTAATTCAAATCCTCCAATAGAAGGATGTATTCTGGTAGAAGGAGGCATATTATGGTAATCCAACTCTGTAACAGGTTCGGAAATGACTTCTTAGATAGTGTAAAGCCCAGGAAGTGTAGGAAATGTAACTCATTTAAGTTGTGACTCCTGGTTAGAGTAGCTAATATTATGGAACTTGGATTTAACTTGTGGTTGATATTTCTCATCAGTGAGGAACTTAAGTTGTTTGAATTGAATTTCATGTTTTGACTCGGGGTTTATATGATATTGAGTAGTATATTTCCCAAGACTGTTTTATTGTTGTTTATTATCCCAGATACTTTTGTTCATTTTAACCACTGAAGACAAAGAAGAAATTCCGAATTAAAATCTAACCACTGTAATAGAAAATAAAGGTTAATTATCAAAAAAATATAGGGTGAATTATCATAACATTGTACAGTAGTATCAGTAGTAGGGGTGCACTGTTGGATTTATTGTGTTAAATGTTGGGAAAAATACTGAGAGGAGGGGGGAGTGGTGGTGAATCAATATTTATATCTTGTAGTAAAATTTTTACTTTTCTTTATTGAATTTATATACGTGACTTTAATGAACGCAACTAGCGTATATATGCAGATACACTAACAGAATCTCACGTATACTAAGATGAATTTATTTTTAGGTAATATTTCAGAAACATCATTTAACCCAACTTATGAGTAATGCGTCAGATAGTTAGAAGTAAATATGTGCAGTAATAACAGAATAAATCATCACATAAGAACATCACACATGAACACCAAGATTTAAGGTGGAAACCCAATTCGGGAGAAAACCACCATTTCTGTCGTATATGACTTCAATATTTATTATATGGAAAACTGCTTACATTATTTTATTGATGTAGACTCATATCAGTACGCAGGCATCTACCTGTAGAATGCTCCAACCTTCTCTTGTTCTCCAGTTGCTACTAGAAGGGAGCTCCAACCCCCTAATCTCGTTTACTAGCCACTACTGGACGTGAGCTTCAAACCCCTGATCAGAAAACCACCTCCTAATAGCAGGAAGATTCTACTTCCGCACTGAGGGCTTCAACCCTCAGAATTACTGCAGACTACATTTCATCAACTTTGACACTAGATCCCATAGCTTCAACACAACTCCTCATAAATATCATCAATAACCCAGACCTCAATCATAATAGTAAGATCATTTTAACGAGAACAAAGTAATAAAACCATACTTCAAAATCAATATGAAGAATAAATCTCAACCCTAAACATTCATTATCATAAAATACATACACTACTTTACTTCACTGAACCTACATGTATACCTACTTTCCTTCATGCCAACCTGCATATAGATATTAGAATATTGAATTCACAGAATATGATCAATCTCAGAACTAGATATGAGGCTTTTATTTAGATATATTTCCAATATTGTAGAACCCTTAACTAGTGAATCATCATTAAGCATATTTAATCACTCATTGATCAATTTAGCAGCATATACGGTATTAAAACAACCCAGATATATATGGAGACTTCATTGACAGATGACAGAAATATAGGAGCATTAAACAGATAACCTGTTCAGCAAGATTCAAAAAAACCTCACTTCCACAGAGCCGTGTATATATGCACTTTCACTGAGACAAAGTAGTGTATAGATCTGTAAATATTAAATTTTCAAAATGTTTTAGATCTATAGTCTTACCCAGATTTCTTCACTTCACTTCAGAAAACATGTGCGAGATCATAGATCCAAACATATCATCATTAGATCATGCAAGTACATATTCATTTCAGGTCTAGAGATCCTCAACCATAATTATATCCAAGGGTGCATCATATATTTAGATCTACCAATAAAACGTAGTTCATCCCATGCATATATACTTCTGAGAGAAGTATTGAGTAACTGTCCTTACACATTCCCACGCTTCCACTATGATCTTCCTCTCCTTATATAGGATTATCCTTTATCAATACCATGAGCCAAAACCACACTAGTGTTTATGGTATTCTTTGGATGAAATCAAATAGATGATATGGCGCTCAATACTATGGGCTAATACCATGGTAATGACCCTTGGTATCATACTTTTAGAGCGCAAAAGACATTCATGACTTTTCTTCTTCGTACCCATCTGTATATGTGACTTATCTTCATAAAAGCTACATATATACTAATTATGGATTTATACGTGGGTTGCCTTCATAAAAGTAGCATATGCATTGCCTCCATATGCGGGTTGCCTTCTTGCTTCATTTTTCTGGCACTTGCTGGAATTCCTTTCTCTGTCACAGTTGAATTGACCTATAGAAGCATTATTTTGGAATTCCTTTCTCTGTCACAGCTGAACTGACCTGTAGAAACATTTTTTTTACATATTTAACAAGTAGGTTTCTTATGAAAAGGCAACTCATCAAGTAAGTTTCCATCAAGGAAAATTTCATCAACTAGGTTGCCATCAAGGACAACATATTGCATCATATTACCAAAAATCTCCCCCCTTGGACTTGATGGCAACCATGATGGTGTTTGATTACCACAAAAAATAGATACATAACCATAATTAAAACAAAAAAATACTCTTTCCCTTAGACATCAAGGGCAAAGGGTGGATCAATACTAAAACAAGGTTTCTCTTTCCTTGTAGAAAAAAGAGCTCTATAGATATGATGTGTACTAAAATTACCATGCTACCCCTGAGTTTATGCTGAATCTTCAGACATATTTTTCAATGAAGTACATTAGTCTATAACTCAACCGAGTATGACCTTTCCTATCACTAAGGACTCATACTTACATTAATGATCCAACCAAGTGGAATTACATATTTGAATCAACTTCCCAACCAAGTGGGTTAACAAATTTTGACTCAACTACACAACTAAGTGGGTTTACAAATTTGAACAAGTCATTACAAGACTAAATATAAAAATTTTACATCATAGGTCTCAACATGAAATTTTCATCAAATTACAGATATGACATCTTATATTGAGGACCAAAAGATCTCGAAAGAGAGATCTTAAATTAGAAACCAATCAGAATGTCAACAATGCATCCTTTTCAACAAAGCATGTGCTCCCCCTAAGTTTGTGCATCCTGAACACCTTCAACATCCAATTCATCAAAGAATCTTCATCAAGGAGATAAATATCAAAGAAAGGTATAGTAAGATGAATACTAAAAAAACAACAGAGCTTACCCAACAGTACCACATACTGTTCTAAAAGCTGACCCAAGGAATTTCTGTCAGCAAAAACCATATGTTGTTTTGTGCATAGAAACTCGTGTATATACATGATTCACCTTTATGAAACTAGCGTACCAAAAATAATCTTTACAAATTAAGCAGATTTGGTAAGAGAGGTAGAGACAACTCCCATATTCTGTCTGAGATATTCAAATGCTTCCCTAGGAAAAGGTTTATTAAATATTTCTGCAACTTGTTCTTTGGAGGGACAATACTCCACTTTAACCTTTTTTTCAAGCACTTGGTCATGTAGGAAGTGATACTTGATAGGAAAGTGCTTGTTCTTGGAGTGCATAGCAGGATTTTTCAAGATACTAATGGCACTTGTATTATAACATAGAATGGAGATGGGAGGTGAACATTTGATTTGAATATCTTGTAATGTTTGCATCATCCAAAGAATTTTTTTGCAACATGATGGGGTAGCCACATGTTCCACTTCAGCTATAGATAAGGCAATAGAATTTTGTTTCTTTCTGAACCAATATACTAATCGAGGACCCATATAGAATGCACCACCAATAGTGCTTTTTCGATCATCAACATTTCCAACCCAATCCGCAACTGTGTAAGCATGAACAGTGAGATCAGAATTCTTTTGATACCATAGACCAAAGTCTTGAGTCCCTTGTAGATATTTGAATATTATTTTTAAAGCCTGAATATGAGACTCTTTGGGGTTAGCTTGGAATCATCCAACAATCACAACAACATGCATAATGTTTGGTCCTGTCCCAGTTAGATAAAGCAGACTTCCAATCATGGATCTATACTTTGGATGATTCACCATGGGAGAATCATCATGATAACTGAGGTTACATCTAGTTACCATTGGAGTACTCACAGGTTTGCAGTCTTCCATCACATACTTCTTCATAATTTTCTTGAGATATTTTTCTTGTGATAGAAATATTCCATCTATTGCTTGTTGCACTTCTCAGCCGAGAAAATATGTTAGTTCCCCAAGTAATGAAATTTCAAATTCTTTCTGCATAACAAAAGAAAATTTATGACTCATGGATTCTTCATTACTTCCAAAAATGATGTCATTAACATACACAACAATAATCAATAATTTATCATTCTCAATTTTTGTGCATAAGTTACTGTCAGCAGATCCTTTTTTGAAACCTTGTTGTCGAAGATATTTGTCAAGACGATAGTACCATGCTCGAGGAGCCCGTTTGAGACCATATAAATCATTTTTAATTTTGCAAACAATTTTTTCATCATTTCCCAGAATGAATCCTTCTAGTTTTTCTATATGAACTTCTTCTTCTAAATCACCATTGAGGAAAGAAGATATTACATCCATTTGATAAGCTTTGAATTGTTGAAAACTTGAAAAATCAAGAAACATTCTTATGGCTTCAAGTAAGGCTATAAGGGAAAATGTTTCTTCAAATTCTATACCTTCTTATTGAGCATACCCCACTCCTATATATAGAAAGGAGGTTTTGTGAATTGTATCATCCAAGAATTGTTCATTTATGTAATGTATTGGAGGTTGCCCCCTCGAAGTGGCTCATTTCTAAGGCGTTTATATCTCTTTTCTTCTCTTTGTGAGTTGGTTACACAACATTTGGTATCAGAGCTTTGGGATTCTAGGGTTTCGCTGCTCCAAACAGGTCATCGTGGAATTTTCGCTATAACTTTTTTTCTACGAAGCTTCAGAAGCTGAAATTTTTAGGTTGCGAAGCTGAAATCTTGAGGAAGGTTGTCTAAAAATTTCAGATCTTGGTTCGCAATATTTGAGGAGATATCATCTGTGGAAGTTAGGTATTTTTTCAGGCTCATAAACAGGTCATCGTGGAATTTTCGCTATACTTTTTTTTGTACGAAGGGTCAGAGTCTGAAATTCATATGGTGCGAAGCTGAAATCCTGATGAAATTCGTCAAAAAATTTCAGAACTTGGTTCGCAATATTTTTGGAGATATGATCTGTGGAAGGTAGTGCTTTTTCAGGCTCCTGAATTTCATCTCAAAGAGGTGATCGTGGGAAAAGTTCAATAACTCTCTCTCAGAAGATTGGATTGGAGTGCCGTCAAAAGTGGTCACAAGTACACAGCCTGTAGTTTCTTCGCTATCAATTTCAGAGACAAAGGAAAAAACAGTGACACGTGGCAAGTCGTACAAGTTCGCTCTACTGAACCAGTCCAGAATTAGGTTATTGTGGGAGATTGGACACAACTTTGTCTTGGAGCATCAAAATCAAGTCAGACCTGTGGCATTTGAAAGAAGCTTCAGAGGGATACTACAGGGCTGAATTTCAGATATCGAAGATTTTCAAGCACAGAGATAATACAATTTCAATATCGAGCTCCTCAAAGCTAGTAAAAGGTGTGTATTTTTTTTTCCGAATTGCATAAGTCTTGTTTGAAGAATCAAGTTGAATTGATTGCAAGGGCCTATTGTAGAATAAATATCAATATTGGAGTCTGAAATGGCCCCTAAAAAGAATTCAACACCCATTAAGCCTTTAGAAGGCTCTGCTATTACTCATGAAGATGAAGAATGGCAACATGACATGTCAAAATTACAAGAGCAAATGCAACAAATTTCGCTCTCGCAAAGAACAACAAAAAATGAAATGGAAGTTTTGAAGAAAGGCGTGGAAACTAAGATGAATGGTTTGGAAGCTAAGATGGATGGCATGGAAGTCGGCATGGAAGCTAAGATGGATGACATAAAGAATGATCTAAAAGCATACATGGAAGGCTTGATGACAAGCTTAAAACCAGAAATGATTCCTAATGGCGGAAATATAGGAGAAGAACCTCCTGATGAGAACAAAATAAATGTTAATCATGATTCCATAAACTCGAATGTTGGAGGAAAGAACCACCATATTCCAAAAATGGATATGAGGAAGTTTGATGGAAAGGATCCTGTAACATGGATACTACAGATGGAGCAATATTTTGATCTCCATAACGTGCAAAACACGCAAAAGGTACGCATTGCAACTTTACATTTAGAACAAAATACATTTGTATGGTATCGATGGATTTGCTCCCATAAAAAGATTGTAACTTGGTCAATTTTTACGGAGGAAATGATAGCACATTATGAGGATACAAAGAGCAACACATTCTTTAGCCAATTGATAAATCTCAAACAAAAGGGTTTGGTGGGGCAGCACATTGAGGACTTCCAAAAATTGAATATAAGGGTAACTGATATTCCAGAGGAACACAGGATTGATCTCTTCATAGGCACTTTAAAGGATAACATCCAACATGAAGTTCGCGTTTTGGAACCTGATTCATTGGAGAAGGCATTCGGGTTGGCAAGAAAAGTTGAATGTAAAATTATGGCGACAAGGAAGCCTACCACTCAATTCTATAAAGAAGGAAGTGTTGCTACGCCTAGATTTCCACAACCTACAAGGTTGAAACCACAACAATTGGAAGAAAAAAAGAGCAAAAGGGCTTTGCTACAGTTGTGATAGCAAATACACTAAAGGTCATAAGTGTGCTGAGAAGAAATTATTTTACATAGATTGTGAAGAAGAAGAAGAAAATGAACAAGAAGAGGATATACACCGGGAACCACCCCTAGAAGAGGAAGAAATGAATCCGACCATATCGTGTAATGCACTGGCAGGAATTACCACTCCTCAAACTCTCAAGATAGAAGGACATATAAAAAAGAAAAGGGTAATAGTGTTGATTGATTCAGGTAGCACCCATAATTTTATTCATTATAAGGTAGCCAAGGAATTAAATTGTTTCCTATACCCAGCACCCGAATGTCAAGTGATGGTTGCAAATGGAGGAACTATAAATTGCTCTGAAAAATGCCATAATATCAAGCTAACCATGGGGGAATATGTATTGACTAGTCCAATGCTTTCCATTCCTATGGGAGGTGCTGATGTTGTACTAGGAGTACAATGTTTACAATCTTTGGGGACGGTAGCTTTTAATTTTCAAGAACTTTTCTTGAAATTTTTTTCAGAAGGAAAGGAAGTCGAATTACGGGGTATTGTGGGGAAGCCAGGAATGATAATAAGCTCTAATGTCATGACAAAGCTTCTAAAGAAAGAACGGCGAGGCGTAATTGCACAATTATGCTCACTAGAAGTTCCAACATCAAAATCATCTATTTCTGCAGATCTCCAACAAGTCTTGGACAATCATTCCAAGGTGTTTGAAACTCCCAAAGGACTCCCACCTATTCGTGATCATGATCATGCTATTCATTTGATTCCAGAAAGTGTTCCTCCAAACATCCGGCCTTATAGATATCCTTACTTCCAAAAGAGCGAAATTGAACGCATGATTGCAGAAATGTTAGAGGCAGGTATAATTCAACCTAGTCAAAGTTCTTTCTCTGCTCCTGTAGTATTGGGACACAAGAAGGATGGATCATGGCGAATGTGTCCGGATTATAGGGAGCTCAATAAGCTCACCATTAAAGATAAATTTCCCATTCCTGTGATTGATGAATTATTGGATGAATTACATGGAGCAATTTATTTTACCAAGTTGGATCTTCGTTCGGGATATCATCAAATTAGAATGAAGACTGAAGATATTCCAAAAACAGCATTTCGAACTCATGAGGGTCATTATGAATTTTTGGTCATGCCTTTTGGCCTTACCAATGCACCTTCTACATTTCAAGGTTGATGAATTCCATTTTCAAACCCTTCCTTAGAAAATTTGTGCTAGTATTTTTTGATGATATACTAATCTACAGCAGGTCTTGGAAGGATCATGTTGAACATGTTGACGGGGTGCTCAAACTATTGTAGGAGAAACAATTATATGCAAAAAAATCCAAATGTTTCTTTGGAGTACAAGAGGTGGAATATCTGGGTCATATTGTATCTCACGAGGGGGTTAAAGTAGACCCTAACAAAATTAAAGCCATTAAGGAATGGAAAGTCCCCACAACCATAAAGAAGTTGCGAGGATTTCTCGGGTTAACGGGGTATTATCGCAAGTTTGTTAAGAATTATGGGAGAATAGCAGCACCTCTAACAACATTATTGAAGAAAGATGCATTTTCATGGACTCCTGAAGCAACTAAGGCCTTTGAACATCTTAAAGAGGCAATGTGCCTAGCACCAGTCTTAGCTACGCGAGACTTCACAAAAACCTTTATTGTGGAATGTGATGCCTCAGGAAATGGAATTGGTGCAGTTTTAATGCAGGAAGGAAGACCCATTGCTTTTGAAAGTCGTCCAATCAAAGGAAAGTATTTACGGAAACCTATTTATGAGAAGGAAATGTTAGCAATACTACATGCACTAAAGAAATGGCGAACTTACCTAATGGGAAGACACTTCAAGGTAAAAACTGATCATGATAGTCTTAAACACTTTTGGAACAAAGACTATCTTCAGAAGAGCAGCAAAAATGGGTCACAAAGATGTTGGGTTATGACTTTGAAATAATCTACAAAAAAGGAAAGCTTAATGTTGTTGCGGATGCACTCTCAAGAAAGAATGAAGAGGTGGAAGCATTGCTTTGTGCCATTTCTATTATCCAACCAGATTGGATAGCTGAAGCAAGAGATGAATGGAAGAAGGACAAAGATGTATGGACACTCATTCAAAAGTTGCAGCAAGATCCTAGTACATCTGATACATTTAGTTGGAAAAATGATTCCTTATGGTACAAAGATCGCTGATATCTTTGTAAGAATTCCCAACTAAAACAAAAGATTCTTCTGGAATTGCACACTTCTCCTTTAGGAGGACACTCAGGATTTTTAAAAACTTACCACACGGTGAAGAAAGAATTTTTTTGGGATGGCCTTAAATCTGATATTCGAAAGTTTGTGGCGGAATGTTTGGTTTGCCAACAGAATAAAGTGGAAACAATTAAGACCCCAGGACTTCTACAACCTTTATCCATTCCGGGTCAACGTTGGGAGGAGATTTCAATGGATTTTATCACAGGTTTACCTAAGTCCGAAGGAAAGAGTGTCATCATGGTGGTAGTTGATAGACTTACCAAGTATGCACACTTTTGTGCATTATCTCATCCATTTAAAGCAAGTACGATTGCTACTACATTTATGGACAGAATTCAAAAGCTACATGGAAGCCCAAGGGTTATTGTGAGCGACAGAGATCCCATTTTTACTGGAAATTTTTGGACGGAGTTATTTTCTTGTTTGGGTACTCGATTAGCTCATAGCTCATCTTATCATCCTCAATCTGATGGTCAAACTGAGATAGTAAATAAATGTTTGGAAGGATATCTTCGTTGTTTTGTATCTGATAAACAAACACAATGGGTCGAGTGGTTACCTCTTGCTGAATGGTGGTATAACACTTCCTTCCATACTGCAGCAAAAATGACCCCATTTATGGCACTTTATGGATATCATCCACCATCCATCACATCATCTTTAAGGGAAAATTCGAAGGTTCAAGCGGTGGAAGATCACATCGAGCATCAGCAAGAAGTTCTCCAACTCTTAAAGGATAACCTGAATTTGGCACAAAATCGAATGAAACAACAGGCAGGTCAACATCGCAGCGAGAGAAGTTTTGATGTAGGAGATTGCGTATTTTTACAGCTACAACCATACAAACAAATGTCCCTCAAGCAAGCTAAGAAGGATAATAAATTATCACCGAAGTACTATGGTCCTTACAAGGTGTTGCAAAAGATTGGTTCTATGGCATACAAATTGGAGCTTCCTGCTTCTTCGCGAGTACATCCAGTTTTCCATGTTTCATGCTTAAAGAAGGTTATAGGTGAAAATCTTCCGGTTCAAACAATATTGCCAGAACTTGATGAGGAAGGAAAAATCATATTGGAACCTGAAGTAGTCATGGAAACAAGAACTCGATAGCTATGGAATCGATCAATTTCAGAGTATCTCATCAAGTGGAAGAACTTACCCACTGAAGATTCTACATGGGAGGATGAGAATTTTATACAGAAGCACCAGGAGCTACTCAAGTGTTGAGGACAACACTTTTTTGAAGGAGAGGGGCATGTTAGGTCCCTATATCACTAGTATAGCCCCTTATTATTGTTAGTGTAAACCCCTTATTGTTATTATTGTACCCTTGTAACCCCCATTTTGTTATTAGTGTGCCCTTAAAGTATTATTGTTAGGTCGGCTAGGATTACATTGTGGCCCACTAGGATTACATTATGGCCCCATGGACTCCTATATATAGAAAGGAGGTTTTGTGAATTGTATCATCCAAGAATTGTTCATTTATGTAATGTATTGGAGGTTGCCCCCTCGAAGTGGCTCATTTCTAAGGCGTTTATATCTCTTTTCTTCTCTTTGTGAGTTGGTTACACAACAGTTTTTCTATATAAACTTTTTCTTCTAGAACACCATTGAGGAAAGCATATTTTACATCCATTTGATAAACTTTGAATTGTTGAAAACTTGAAAAATCAAGAAACATTATTATGGCTTCAATTCTCGCTACAAGAGAAATTTTTCTTCAAAGTCTATACCTTCTTGTTGAGCATACCGTTTACAAACAAGTCTAGTTTTGTTTCTAATAACATCTCCATTTTCATTTAACTTGTTTTTGAATATCCATTTTGTTCCAATAACATTTTTATCATGAGGTCTTGGAACCAATTCCCAAGTATGATTCTTTTCAATATGATCAAGTTCTTCATTCATGGCTTGAATCCAACGTTCATATTTACTAGCTTGATTTACTTTTTGTGGTTCAAAAGTCGATAAGAATGCCAGATAGC
Organism: Pinus albicaulis; assembly: GCA_034641835.2. NCBI lineage: Eukaryota > Viridiplantae > Streptophyta > Pinopsida > Pinales > Pinaceae > Pinus > Pinus albicaulis. The sequence continues at coordinate 322,009,502 of CM076581.1, read as the reverse complement.
TAGGGGATCCTACAAGAGTGATTCTTGTTTGGACACCTAATCCCTTTTCTCGTATAATTTGAGATTACAGATGATTCTTTTGAACACACCTAGATGGAGCCTTTTCATATATATCTTCTTATGTTGCTTCATTGGGTTCTCCTTCTATATTGTTTCTATTTGATGAGGTAAAATATACATCATCATCATCTTCATTTATTGTTGTTATTTCCCTTTTAGGAGTTGTGAGAGACTCATCAATTACAACATCAATACATTAAAAAATATTCTAAATTCTTTTATTCTAACATTTATATGCTTTACTTCTAGAACAATAACCAAGAAATATTCCTTCATCTACTCTAGGTTCAAACTTTCCAAGTTTTTCATCTTTTTTCATGATAAAACATTTTCTTCTGAAAACTGTAAAATGATTTACAGTGGGAAGATTACCACACCAGATCTCTTAAGGAGTTTTATCACTGTTTACATGAACATGAGCCTTGTTAAGAATATTTATTGGAGTATGTGCTACTTCTCCCCAAAAGGTATTTGGATTTTCATATTCATCAAGCATAGCAAAAGCGATTTGTTGAACTGTTCTATTCATTCTTTCTACTACGCCAATATTTTGTGGGGTTCTAGCTATAGAAAACTGTCTTTTTATGCCATGATGTTCACAGAAATCAAAAAATAATTACCATAACATTGTCCATTTTCTGTGAAATTGAAAGAATATCCATTAACAACCCATCTCAAGCTATATCTTCTCAATCCCTGCTATGAAGACTTCCAATACTTATTATGTGCCAAGGCCCACAAACTAGTTTGTTGATTTGAATGTCTCAGCTTTGTGTAACTACAGAAACACAATCATCTCCCGTTGCAATTTTACAATTCTGAATCACTACATCTCGAGAGGCTGAGATATGAATTCCATTTGTTTTTCAACTATCCCCAGGAGCAGCAATTTCCAAGTTTGACTTAAACATGTGTTGATTGAGCTATTTCAAAATGGATTTTTGGACTGTCCTTAAAATTCAAATATCTGGAATGTACATTTCAACTAGAATATACCATAAATTATGTGGGGACACTGTGGAAAATATGGTTTAGGTCACGGTTGTAGTGACCAACCCACCATTTCTAGGTCTTCCCACCAATCATGCCTCCGCTATCAATAGCTAATCCTTGGACTTTAGAGAACATAAGCTATTCATTGTGGTCTTGGATGAATTTGGTATAATATATTCTCCTTAGACTTTTCACCCAACTAGAGGGAAGTCCATGTTATGTGATGCATCCTGAAACTTTGGGAAGTCATCGAGAGTAAATAGATATCTTATTAGCATTCAATGAAATCTTTGGGAGATATTAAGGCTAACTATTTGTAATGTTAATTAGTGGTCAAGAAATATTCATTCTGCAATTGATGGCACAGTCTATTAGTGGTCATAGCTTTTGGAATATAAGTTTTCATACATGATTGTTTTAAGATGGTTGCAAGGATGAGAATCGTTACATATGATTATGGAACAAGTTGTGTCTGAAAATGTTTTCACTGTGGAGAGGTTAAATTCAAATAGCGGAAATATTTTATACTGAAACCACAAATCTATAATTGTTTTATACCAAGGATCTTACTAAGCTAATTTTTTATCTTTAAAGATTATTTTCCTAGTAGTGTTCAATGTTCTAAAATGTGTATTTGAAGCCAATGGTATTTTTGTTTTAAAATTACATCTCTAGAATATATTTTTTTTTTTCTGGACATTTAATATAGTTATAGTTTATAAGCTTCAAATTCCATGAGCGTTGATTATAATTTAGTTCACTTATCATATATTTTCATTATTATACATGCCAATCATATAAATAGTCAAATTTTCATTTTAGGATCCTATATTGAATTGTGGAACAAAATTTTGTATTTTCATATTGAACTATAGTGTTGATTGTGTCTTTTTCCATAATGGTATTTGCAGATAGCAATAACTTAAAGGGTTGGTAAAATTTTAAGGTTGTTGCTACCTTCTATTGTTGGTCGCAAATTTTGTTTGATTTTCTGTTTTCAATTTGTTGTGCAAAATTTTAATTTATTTGCATGCAATTTTTGGGTTCACAAGTCATTTTTTTTATTAACCTTGTTAGTTCCCAAATCATGTTACCATAAATCGAATTGTAGGATATATATCCAAGATATGGTCAAGAAACAAAAGGAGTATTTAAAAACATCTATAATATTTTTATAGAAGTACCATAGTACACAATAACATTGAGTACTATCATGGGAAAGGAATGTTTGGATGTAAGTTTGGTTGCATTGTAGGAGGAAGGCTTTACTTTAGAGTAGCCTTGATCTGAGTTGTTGATTGGATTGTGTGGACTATATAGAAAAATAATTATTTTTTACTTTGTGTTTAGATTATACATGAAAATTAAAAATTCTAACATTTAATAAAATCACAAATCTCAGGTTATTTTATACCAAATTTTGTTCTTTAAAGATTATTTTCCTAGGAGTGACTATCGAGTAGTGTATGGATGGAAGAGAATCAAGATTAAAACTTGAAGGCTTGAGTGCTAGGTGGGGAATTTATTGTTGTAGATTGTGAAGACTTGAAGAGTTTCCATTGTATAACTCAAATATTTCATGACTTTCCTGTAAATTTAAATCATGAAGACTCAATAGATTTTTAGGATTGTTACCATGTCTTTTGAGAGGATGGATTAGAGAATTGACCATTAAGTGGATTTAAGATTGGAAATGGGAGGCCAGATGATCAAAATTGTAGTTAGAGACTTAATTTCCTATCTAATCTAAAATCCCCAAATATTTTTATTATGTGGAGTAAGGATAGAGCTAATCATTAATGCGTATAACTATAGGTAGAAAAAATCTCACTCAATTGAAAACTGTGCTTGGTCATATTTTCTAGAATTGAAAATAACATATTCAACAATATCATAGGACCATATCAACATACATCAAAAATTTCCAAGGAGCATGGCATGAATTTGTGAAATGATATGGACAAAGTTCATTTTGTCCATTATTAAGAGTCAAATCTAGAATCATGTTTCAAAATATTGTAATACACAACATATATAATACCTTAGGAAAATGTGGAAAACAAGGCCCTCATGCTTTTTTACAGTGTTGCTCCAATTGCATGAACTTATTTTTTTGGATATACTAGATATTGGGCCTCTTAACCTTGCTAAGAATTACTTTTGAGGTTGTATCTAGGTTTCCCATGTTAATGATAATAAGGTAGATGTCTAGTATGTGAAACTAGTCATGATTTTGGTTTGTCTCGTCAATCATAGTTGATTTTTTCTAGAAGTAATTGGGTCAAGCATATGTGAATACCCAAACTTAATATTTTGAAGATTTTTTTTTAATTTGTTCCCTATGTATTGACAATATATACAAACATTGGTAAATTCCAAAATAGTATTGGAAAATGAGATGAAACCAAACTTCCATTTTGGTGATAGACATAGTGGTTGGGTTGAAGTGTGGGAACCATGGGATAAAAAAAGGATCTTATCTTCCCTAGAGGACCCTCTTCAAAATATTTGGGATAGTAATCTATATAATAAAATTGAATAATATAGAAACCTTCAGAGTATGGATACACTTCGTAATAATTTTGTTTTCTAGTTTGAATAGGTCCACTTGTACAGTTCTAATATAGGTGTTGTGAATCATACTTCAGTGCATGTGATTCATAGAAAGAGACAATTTTTGAGACCTCTTTCTCAAAGAACCCTACCATTGTGACCTTTATATCTTGGGCTCATAAGGGAAAATGCACATTTAAAGTGCATGCTAATAAAGGGCATTTATTTGCAACACGTTTTGTGGTTTTTTCTTGACCCATTATTTAATGATAACTATGATTAATAACTCTTTGGTAATTTTAAATATTGTAAAATTGATTACAAATTATAGTCGTTGAAGTGGACTGTTTTATTTGAGACCTTATCCTTAAAAAAATAGTCTTTGAGGATGAAAATGCACATTTTCCCATCAATCGTTTTTCTAAGCACAACACCAAAATTAGAATAGTGTCTTTGCATATGTTAGACAATAGATAATGGTCATCAAGTTGGTTTCCTGCAAACAAAGTTATTTCTGGTAGACAAGGATCATATGCATGAGCTCTACCTTTTTAATTTTATTTTCTATAAAATCAAGAAAGTTCACCCAAAATATTAAGGTTTTCCCTACCATAGACTTGACAATAATTTGAAAGCTTTCTTTTATGTCAAAGCCCTCTCAAATTAAGGTCCCCTAACATTTCCATCGACACCAATTTTTTTTTCAAATACTTTTTGTTCAAATATTTTGTTGAACATTTTCCATGCAACCTGAGGTCCAAAGGAAATATTCGTTTTTCGGCCTAAGTGATCTTGATTGAAACATGTTAACTACCAATATATCTATTGCGTACTTCCAAGAATATTACTTTACCATACCCCTAAGAACACATCTAAGCCATTATTCTTTGTACTTGGACTATCATGTTAGTCCATAAAGAATAGTTTGAGTTCTTCCATTACTAATAGAAACAATCATAGACCTATTTCCATATGAACCATGTTGACATATTTTCAAGTTTCTTTGTGTATGTCAGTTCCTTTGAGAAAAATCAAACCAACAATAACCTACGTGCCTATGTTTACACTGCCTTTAGTCTCTGACACTTTCTGATTTCCACTTCAAGGCATTCCTCCATTGTGCGAAGCAATGGATGTGTAAACTAGTTAGTGAATAGTAAACACCCCACCATTTGTGGTGTTCTTGGCCTTAATAGCTTTAGTAGAAGGCTTATAAATTGATCTTTGTCTAGAGGAATAACCATAAAGCTCTAGGAAAGTTTTACAGTCACTCCCAAATTTCCCTCTGTGGCTCGAGCTCATAAGGAAACATGCTCATTTAAAGTCCATGATAATAGAGTTCATTTATTTGAAATAAGTTCTATTGTTTTATCTTGACCTATTAATTAATGACATCTATGATTAATAACTCTTTAGTAAATTTTAATATATTGTAAACTTGATTATATTAAATTATAGTATTGGAGTGTTAATACACTTGTATTATGCACTTGGATAACTAATTATATTAAAACATACCTCTTCAATGGTATTTTAGGGATGTCTTTGAGAAAGTGGCATTCATGGGACACCTACCATAGTGGTAAAGATGTGTCCTTGACCCACATGTGTTTGTATGTGTATGTGTGTGTTAAAGGGGTTTCCAATATGAGGATGAGTTGCATTACCCTTGAGATGCATTATTGAGTCACTCATAAATATCCACATTTAGATTTGGTTACTTGTTACAGGGACTCTTTTAGTTTGATATGTAAATATTTTTATTTTCCCCAAATTTTCACAACTTCATTGTGGTTTTAACAATTTTCATTATAGAATAAGAGAAATTTGTATGGTTAAAATGTATTTCACACATGCATTTTTCATTTCCTCTGAAGGACCCAAATTTCTTGGATAATGATACATAGGATTGAATTGGAAATTTAAATGGAAGACAAAAACTAGCATCATTTGGACATAGCTAACATAAGTTGCTCTGAGACATGTTTGGATTTTCAAAGAAAAAAAGCAAGTGCTAAAAATGTTATGTGTTATGTTATTTGTTATAACTTATTTTCATTTCAAACATTTGTACAAACTTTGTCAACTGATATGTCCCACAATAAGATATTGAGCACAACAACATTAAAACTTGCAGATTCAACATGTACGATTAGAAAAGCTCACATGAGTCCTTCGCATTATCACTTTTTAATTCTTTTGATGCATGAAAAATAATTTTTTGGGTCGACCCTAAGTACCAGCAATGGAACTATTGAATTTACACCATATGAAAATACTTGAATTTTATTGATGGAAAAATAATTGCCTCTTTTATTATTCAAAGCATCCATTGTCTATATACATTATTCATAAACATAAAAATTTAGAAAATAGGAGTGAAAAAACATCTTTCATAAATAAATAATTAGATCATACTAGCAAGTCAAGAAGCTTCAAATTATGAATGACACCATTGCGGAAAGATGTAGATAATGGGAATTTAACACATGCCTCTCTCTTGATAGAATATAAAATTTTGAATGATTGGTTTCATGTAAATGTACTCCACAACATGCTATATTTTGAAATGTGTATGCACATATTTTCTCAAGATCCACACAGAAGAAGGTTTGCGAACTAAAGAAAAATATTTATGATGTTACTTGTTTATAAATTTGAGAAAGCCTCAATGGTTACAATCAAAATCTAGAAAAAAAATTTCCTAGTGGAATGTGAGACATTCTTGGATTTGTATAACGCTTTAATGCTTGTTTAGGATCTACACAATTTTGAATTAATAAAATCTTTCTGTCATTGTTCTATATTGGATTCCCATTCTCTCTAAGTTATCAAAGGCAAGTTAAAACCTAATTAGACTAAGGGACAACATATTCCATTTACAAACATTAACCTTACAGGGAAGTTCACTATACTTGTTTGATACTTCCACACACTTTGAGGGCATGCCAATAGAAATGTTATTGTTTTCGGACACACTTTTGTAGGTTAGTTTTAGAAAATTTCTCTTTGTCAAATATGTTGTTTTCATAAAGTAAAATTTCCAACCAAGAGGATAAAGACTTGGTATATCTAGGACATAGTGGTGTTATTTCTTGCCTATATTTTTGAATTATTAGTATTCCACCATTAATAACTTCATTACGTAGTTCTCTGTTTAGTAGTATATTACAAAAATGATATGTTAAGGAAAACGATTTTGGTATCTTTAAGCGTCATAAATTGGAAGGAAATCTATCTTTGAATTAGAAAAATGGAATATATTCTGAAAAATATGTTTTTTGATCAAATATAGGCCCATTCCCTAATCATAAAAAAAATAGTCATGACAATAGACAATTATTTTGGACACAATGAATTACAGAACTGTCCAACTCAAAAACATTTAGCACATCATGTTCTGTCTGCATTAGAAAAAAATTAATGAGTAAGCTTAAGTTTTATTTCAATATTTTATAGAATCATTTTAGAGATTCTAAATAGAAATTGCGTGTGATAATCTTGCTCAATTAATTACAGGGAAAACAAGGGGAATACATAATTTGTTGGCTTATGGGAATTGGATTCCTTTTCCCTTCGAATAGTACGTTGTTAATTTAAGATTACTATATTGAAGCTATATTCCGAGTTAGTATCAAAATTTACAAATTATTGTCTTATTATTTTTTAGTTTCGTGTTGTAATATTGTGTTAGCTATACTTTTCTCTGCCCATTAGATTTATACTAACCAGTTTTGTTGTTGAAGTGTCACTACTTCTTAGAGATAACTAGAGGAAATGATACAACTACAAAAGTGGAGCATGACAAATATTTGTAGAAATTGCTAGCTCTGTTTTATTTATTTGTGACATTTTATTTGCTTTGTTTATACAGGTCATTTGGCCACATAGTGGCCACTATTTCCCAACTAAAGAAATTTTTTTTGAGTTTCTTTCCTTTATGGGGAAAATTACACTAACAATATTTTTTATGTTCAGTTATATATCGTATAAATCCTTTATAGTCTACTTTATTTTATATTCCAGTGTTCATCGACTTTAACTTCTTATTCTCTGCATTCTAACTTTTTTGTTTTCTTTTTGCAGAAAATGGACTCAGTATTGATGGTAAGAAGCAATGATCGAAGAAAGAGGGGGAAAATAACACTAGAGTGACAAAGAGAGAGAAGTGTACCAGTCTAATGGTAACCGTAGAGCCAATATCCCACATAAGACACACATATAAAGACTAACGGTCAAGTTTTCAAAGTTGGCTAACTCACTTGCAATTCCTTGGCAAGATAATGATAATGTTTTGAAGTGATGAGGAATTTTTTTTCTGTAAATTGTACTCCAAAAAATATTAAGCTGGAAACTCATATTGTAATACTTGATATTTTATATAATATAATTTATGTGGTTGGAATTATTTATAGTCGCGCTTGATACTACTTGGTATTGTAATTAACATATGCAACTTTGCGTTTTCATATTAGATGAACATGTAAATTGTATGACATTTTTTTTAGATTTAGTTGCAAAATCATACTAATTAATTTATGTGGATTTATAATGAACACATAAAAGCAATCTAAAACTATTAAAATAGTAGTTTATATTGATTAATTATCAGAATAAATAGAGTGAATATATGACTAAATTAGTCATCGATAATGATTATTAATAAAAGTAAATTAAATGAATATAAACTACTAAATTATTCATTTATATAATGAATAAATGACTACTTCAAATGATAAGTTTGTGACTACAAATGACGACTCAATTTTGCATATATACAACTATTAGTAGCTTATTTATAGTACCCTATAACATGTATAAAATTTATTCATATTTCTTTGGTCATTAATTGGTTTAAAATGATGACTAAAATTTCCATATATATTACTATTAGTAGCTAATTTGCAGTATCTTATAACAAAAAAAACATTTTAGTCATATTTCCATGGCCATTAATTGGTTTTCTCAGGTGATCATATAGTAATATATTTTTTTGTATATTTGGTCATTGTGACAATTAACTACTAAATATGCAACTAGACAAAAAAATTAAGATAACCAATTAATGAGTAAGCTAAAAACGACCAAAATTTGGTCGTGTTATAAGATACTGTAAATTAACTACTATTGGTCACCGACCGGAAATAGTAATTTATATGCAAATTTTAGTCATTTTTTTAGTAAATAATTAGCCATTTTGTACTAGTGAACTAGAAGGGAGCTCCAACCCCTTATTCTCGTTTACCAGCCACTACTTGAAGGGAGCTTCAACCCCCTGATCAGAGCACCAGCTTCTACTAGAAGGAAGCTTCTACTTCCACACTAAAGGCTTCAACCCTAAAAACCACTACAGAATGTGTTTCATCAACTTTTAAACTATATCCCACACACAACTCATCATAAAGATAATCAATAATAAACTTAACCCCAACTTCAATCCGAACAGTGAGATCATTGTAATCAGAACATAGTGATAACCTAGATTTCAGAATCAGTATGCAAAATTAATCTCAACCCTGATCATTAAATATATTAAAATACATACCCTACTTCACTTTACTGATCCTGTGTGTATACGTGCTTTCCTCCATACCAACTTGATTATAGATTTGAGAATATTGAATTTACGGAATATGATTAGTCTCAGAAATAGATCTCAGGCTTTCAGTCATATACCTTTTCAATATTGTAGAACCCTTATTCAGTCAGTCATCATTAAAGATATTTACTCACTCATTGATCATATTTGTATAGATTCAAATTAACATCATATACAGTATTCAAGAAACCTAGATCTACATGAAGAATTCATTGACAAATAGTAGATATGCAACAACAATAAATAGAAAACCTCTGCAATAATCTTTAGAAAACCCTAGCTTCCATAAGTTCTTTTTCTGAGAAAAAGGTGTGTATATACGCGCTTTCAAGCAGAAGAAGTAGCATATAGATCTGTAAATACTAATTTTCCAACATGTTTCAAATCTATAGACTTACCCAAATTTATTCACTTTCCTTCAGTAAACATGTCCAATGTCATGGATCTAATCATCTCTTCAATAGGTCAAGTACATAGTCATTTCAAGTCTAGAGATCTTGATCCATCATTGTATCTAAGGATGCATCATAGATTTTGATATACCAATAAAACAGAGTTCATCCCATGTAGATATACTTCAGAGAGAAGTATTCAGTAACAACCCTTACACATGCACAACCTTGCACTATGATCTTCTTCTCCTTATATAGATTTAGCCTTTACCAATACCATGAGCCAAAATCACACAACTGCCGATGGTATTATTGTAGTAATCAAATAGATGAGACAACGCTCAATATTGTGGGCTAATACCATGGTAATGGCTCCTGCTATCATAATTTTAGAGTGCAAAAGGCATACGCGTTTTGGCTTCTTTGTGCCCGCATGGATACCCGACCTAGATTCATAAACATTGTCTATACACTGTGACATTATATTGATCATTTCTCTAATCCTAATTGGATTTAGTTTATTTGCCACATATGAACTAACCTATAGATACAACATTTGTACATATTTAACACATAGGTTTCTTATCAAAAGGCAATTCATCAAGAACGTTTCCATTAAACACTATGTATACACTGTGGCATATTATATTTATGATTTCTCTGATCCTAACTGGATTGCGTTTCTCTACCACATCTAAACTGACCTATAGATACATCATTTCTACATCTTTAACACATAATTTTCTTATCAAAGGAAACTCATCAATAAGGTTTCCATCAAGGATAACTTCATCAAGTAGTTTTCCATCAAGGACAACATATTGCATCATATTTCCAACAATATCCCCCTTTGCACTTGATGGCAACCATGATGGTGTTTGATCACTACAACATATATATACAACAAGATATTCTCCCCCTTTGACATCAAGGGAAAAGGGTAGATCAATACCAAATCAAGGTTTCTCTTTCCTTGTAGAAAGAAGAGCTATGTAGATCTGATGTGCACTGAAATTACCATGCTCCCTCTAAGTTCGTGTTGAATCTTCATACAAAATTTTCAATGAAGTACATAACTCTTTAACTCAACTGAGTATGACCTTTCCTATCACCAAGGACTCATACTTACATCAATGATCTGACCAAGTGGAATAATAATTTTTGACTCAACTACCAAACCAAGTGGGTTTACAAATTTGAACAAGTCCTTAAATGACTGAATATAAAAAATTTACATCATAGGTCTCAACATGAACCTTTCATCAAATAAAAGATATGACTTTGTATAATGATGACCAAAATAATCTCAAACAGGGGATCATAACACAACAACCAATATGAATACCAACAATGCATCCTTTTCAACAAGGCATGTGCTCCCCATAAACTTGTGCAACTTGAACACCTTCAAAAACCAATTCATCATAGCATATTCAACAAGGAGATAAATATAAAAGAAAGGTACAATAAGATTAATACTGGAATAATAACAAAGATTTACCCAACAACACTACAGATTGTTCTGAAAACTGAGCCAGAGAAGGTCTGTCAGCAAAAATCATACGCGGTTTTATGCACAGAAACTCGCATATATATGTGATTTGACTTTATGAAATGAGCATAGCGAATTTAATCTTCTGAAATTAAGAATATTTGATAAGAGAGGCAGAGACAATTCCCACGTTATGTTCGAGATATTCGAATGCTTCCCTCGGAAGATTTTTAGTAAATATATCTGCAACTTTTTATTTAGAGGGAACACACTCCAATTTAACTTTTTGTTCAAGCACTTTTTCACGTAGGAAGTGATACTCGATAGGAATGTGCTTCATCTTGGAATGCATATCAAGATTTTTCAAGATACTAATGGAACTTGTATTATCATGTATAGTGGAGATGGGAGGTGAACATTTTATTTGAATATCTTATAATGTTTGCATCATCCAAAGAATTTGTGTGCAACATGATGCCACAGCCACATAATCTGCTTCTATTGTAGATAAGGAAATATAACTTTTTTTCTTTCTAAACCAAGAGACTAATGGGCGCCCCATATGGAATGCACCACCACTAGTGCTTTTTCGATCATCAACATTTAATTCCCAATCCGAATCTGTGTAAGCATGAAGAGTGAGATAAACATTCTTTGGATACCATAGACCAATTCCTTGAGTCCCTTGAACATATTTTAATATTATTTTTACACACTTAAGCTAAGACTCTCTTCGATTAGCTTGGAATCGTGCAACATTTCCAACAACATGCATAAAGTTTGGTCTTGTCCCAGTTAGATAAAGCATACTTCCAGTCATGGATCTATACTCTCATTGATTCACCATGGGAGAATCATCATGAGAACTGAGGTTACATCCAATTACCATTGGAGTAATCATAGGTTTGCAGCCTTCCATCACATACTTCTTCAGAATTTTCTTCAGATATTTTTCTTGTGATAGAAATATTTCATCTGTTTCTTGTTGCACTCCTAAGCCAAGAAAATATGTTATCTCCCCAGGTAAAGACATTTCAAATTCTTGCTACATAATAAAAGAAAATTTTTGACTCACAAACTCTTCATTACTTCCAAAAATGATGCCATCAACATACACAACAATAATCAATAGTTCTTCATTCTCTATTTTTGTGTAGAATTTATTGTCAGCAGATCCCTTTGTGAAAATTTGTTGTTGAAGATATTTGTCAAGAAGATAGTACCATGCCCGAGGAGCTTGTTTGAGACCATGTAAAGCCTTTTTAAGTATGCAAACAATTTTTTCATCATTTTCCATAATTGATCGTCATGGTTGTTCTATATAAACATCTTCTTATAGATCACCATTGAGGAAAGAAGATTTTACATCCGTTTCATAAACTTTCAATTGTTAAAAACTTGAAAAGGTAAGAAAAATTCTTATGGCTTAAAGACTGGCTACAGGAGAAAATGTTTCTTCAATGTCTATACCCTCTTATTGAGCATACCCTTTACAAACAAGTATATCTTTGTTTCTAATAACATCTCCATTTTCATTTAACTTGTTTTTTAACATCCATTTTGTTCCAATAACATTTTTATCATGACGTCTTGAAACCAATTCCCAAGTATGATTCTTTTCAATCTGATTAAGTTCTTCATTGATGGCTTGAATCCAAAATTCATCTTTACTAGTTTGATTTATATTTTTTGGTTCAATAGTGTATAATAATTCTAGATAGCTAGGGGATCCTACAAGATTTCTTCTTGTTTGGACACCCGATCCCTTTTCTCCAAGAATTTGAGATTCTAGATGATTATTTTGAACATACCTGGATGTATCATTTTCAGATATATCTTCTTTTGTTTCTTCATTTCATTCTCCTTCTATATTGTTGCTATCTAGTGGGGGAAAATATAAGTCATCATCATCTTCATTTGTTGTTGTTATTTCCCTTTTAGGAGTTGTGAGAGACTCATCAATTACAACATCAATACATTCAACTATCTTTCGAAGTCTTTTATTGTAAAATTTATATGCTTTACTTTTAGAAGAGTAAACAAGAAATATTCCTCCATCTACTTTAGGTTAAAACTTACCAATTTTTTCATCATTGTTCTTGATAAAACATTTTCTTCCAAAAACTCTAAAATACTTTACAGTGGGAAGATTACCATACCATTGTCCATTAAAGAAGAAATTTTTGTGATCATGAAACCTTATGTTTATGTTACATGTTGATTGATATTTATATTACTGTTCTTGATTGAATTGAAGTGGTCATTATTTACCTGCTTAGTATCTCTATTATTTTGTTGTGTGAAAAAATGTTGATGGATGGCTTTAGTTGCATTTAGATAGCTTGGTACTGAAGGCTGATAGAATTCTCCGATATATCCAAGACCTCTCTTTACAAGAGGAGAGTGTTCTGCCTTGATAATTTTATCTAATGTTTCATATCCTTTAGCTAATATAAGATTTAAATTTTTCATTTTCTCAATTTCCTTTCTTAAACTTGCTATTTCACATTCTAATTTCTCATTGTTATTATCCTTTTCTATAACCTAATTCTTTAGAGTATCTATGGAAATTTTGTTTTCTTCCAAAAATACTTTGAGTTGATTTATTTCTCCAGGAAAATAATTTTATTCTAATGCATCGATAAAAGTATCTTTAGCCTCACTAGAGTCTTTTTTCAAAAGCCATGAACCATCTAATACCTTGATCAGATTCTCCTTCTTCACTATTTGATAGACCATCATTATCTTCATGAGTATAATAGCTTTTTCTATTGATAAACCATTTCCTATTTCCTTTTTCCATTTCTTTTCCCTTTTCATTATTATCTTTATGGGGACATTTAGCAGCATAATGACCAACTCTTCCATAGGAAAAACATTTAAAAGGAAGCTTACCTCTGAACCTTCTAGTCTCAAGTTGTAGCTTCTTTACAAACTTTATCTCATCTTCTTCTTAAACATACCCTGATCCTTTTTGTTCTTCTACTTCCTTTCCTTTTGCAGCAGCTCTAAAGACATCTTCTTTGACTTTATATGGGCCTCCTTATCTCATTTCACATGTAGTCATAATCCCATGAAGTTGAACAATAGTAAGAGTTTTTAGATCCTTCTTCTCTTCAATAGTAGAAACTTTTGACTCAAATTTGGAAGTTATGGATCTTAAACATTTTCTACTAGAGTAGTGTCAGTTATGTTTTCTCTCAGATTTCTCATACAATTTAAAATATCATCTAGACATAAAAAGAAACTAGCAATTCTTTCCTCATTATGAATTATGAGTTTTTCATATTGTGTTATGAAAGTTTGGAGTTTAACACTTTTTACCTTGGCATCAACTTCATAGCTCAGAATGATTTTGTCTCATATATCCTTTGTTGTATTCAACTCCATGAATTTCACAAATTTTGATTCAGCTAAACATCCTAATAATGCATTGACTGCCTTTGTATTTGTTTCATAGTTCTTTCTTGTTGCTGGATATATTGGAACTGAAGCTGGATATTGATAACCTCCTTCAACTATAGCCCATACATCTGCTCCAAGAGATTGAATATAGGATCTTGTCCTTTTATTCAAGATGATTAAATGGTTTCCGTTGAAGAGAGGAGGCCTAATAGATGCTGCCCCATCTTGATTTCTCATATTAGCTGATCTTCCTTCTAGAGCTTAAGATTATTTAGAAGGACCTTCTATGATACCAATTTTTGGGAAAAATATTGAGAGGAGGGGGGGTGAATCAGTATTTACAATAATCACAATATTTTACTTTTCTCCTACAGTTTTCCATACACGACTTTGATTATCCCAACTAGTGTATATACGTGGATACACTAACAGAAACTTGCCTATAGTGAGATAAATTTATTGTTAGAAGAAATTTCAGAAAGATTATTTAAGCCAACTTATCAGTTATGAATAAGATAGCTAGCAAGTAAATGTGTAGAGTAATAGCATAATAAATCATCACACAAGAGAATCACACATGAACACCAAGATTTAAGGTGGAAACCCAATTCGGGAGAAAACCACCGATGCTATCGTTTCTGTCCTCAATATTTATTATATGGAAAACTGCTTATAATATTGTGCTAATGCAGACTCATATCATTATGCAGGCATCTACCTGCAGAATTTTGCAGCCTTCTCTCGTTCTTCAGCTGCAACTGGAAGGGAGCTCCAACCCTCTGTTCTTGTTTACAACCCACTACTTGAAGGGAGCTTCAACCCCCTAATCAGAACACCAACTTCTATTGGCAGGAAGCTTCTACTTCCACACTAAAGGCTTCAACCCTCAGAAACACTTCAGAATACATTTCATCAATTTTCACACTGGATCACACATAATTAACACAACTCATCATAAATATCATCAATAATAAACTTAATCCAAAATTTAATAGTAACAATCAGATCACTGTAACCAGAACACGGTAATAACCCAAATTTCAGAATTCGTATGCAGAATCAATCCCAACCCTGATCATTCATTATCTTGAAATACATATGCTACTTCACTTTACTGATCCTGCATGTATACACGCTTTCCTCCACACCAACCTCCATATATATCTGAGAATAATGAACGTACAGAATACGATTAGTCTCAGAAACAGATCGGAGGCTTTTAGTCAAAGACCTTTTCAGCATTGTAGAATCCTTATTCAATCAATCATCATTAAACATATTTACTCTCTCATTGATTATATTTGTACATATGCAACATAGCAGCATATACATTATTCAAGAAACCCAGATCTACATGAAGACCTCATTGACATACAATAGAAATAAAGTAGCAATAAACAAAAAACCTCTACACTAACCTTTAGAAAACCCTAACTTCGGTATGCGATTTTTCTAAGACAAAGATGTGAATATATGCGCTTTTACAGAGATGAACTACCATATAGATCTATAAATATTTATTTTATAGAATGTTTTGGATTTATAGAATTATCCAGATTTCATCACTTTACTTCAGCAAACATGCACGAAGTCACAGATCTAATCATCGCTTGAATAGTTCAAGTACATATTCATTTCAAACATAGAAATCATGATCCATCATTGTATCCAATGGTGCATCATAGATTCAGATCTACACATGCACGCCCTTGCACTATGATCTTCTTGTCCTTATATAGATTTAGCCTTTACCGATACCATAAGAAAAAACCACACAATTGCCGATGGTATTCTTGGATGAAATCAAATAGATGACACAATTCTCAATATTGTGGGCCAAAACCATGGTAATGCCTCCTCGTATCATAATTTTAGAGAGAAAAAGGCATACACATCTTGGCTTCTTCGTACCTGTGTGTATATGCAGTTTGGCTTCATAAACACTCTGTATACATTGTGACATATTATATTTATCATTTCTCTCATCCTAACTGGATTTCATTTCTCTGTCACATCTGAATTTACCTATAGATATATCATTTATACATCTTTCACACATAGGTTTCTTATCAAAAGTAAAATCATCAAGAAGGCTTCCATTAAACACTAGGTATACATTATGACATATTATATTTATCATCTCTCTGATCCTAAGTGGATTTCCTTTCTTTGCCACATCTCAACTGACCTGTAGATATATATTGTATACATCTTTAACACACAGGTTTCTTATAGAAAGGAAACTCATCAAGAATGTTTCCATCAAGTAGGTTGCCATCAAGGTCAAAATATTGCATCATATTTCTAACAGAATATTTTTCACGACATTAGAGTTTATTATCTTTTTTGACTTCCCTGCAATATCCCATAATTCAACTTTATTTCATTCTGAAAACAATTTCTAGAAAAGTTCTTGAAAATTAAAATTTATCGTCACAGAAAATTATAACCATTCTACTCCTACTACAACATCAACACCTCCAATTTGAATGTAAACCATTGGACTATTCTATACATATTCCCCCATGGTTATCTTGATATTATGGAATTTCAAGAGATATTTATAGTTCCTCCATTTGCAACCATCACTCAACACTCTGGTGCTGGCTATACGAAGAAATTCAATTCCCTGGATACCTTACAATGAATAAAATTATGGCTACTACCTCAATAAATCAACACTATTACCTTTATCTTCTTGATATTTCCTTCTATCTTGAGAGTTTGAGTAGTGGTAATTATTGCCAATGCAGTACAGGATATGGTCTAACTCATTTCATATTTCTCTAGGTTTGGTCCATGGTGTATATCCTCTTCTTTTGAACTTCCTTATTCATTTTATTCCTCCTATTCACAATCTGTGTAAAATAATTTCCTCTCAGCAACCTTATGACCTTTAGTATATTTTCTATCACAACTGTAGAAAAGCCCTTTTTCTCTTTTTTCTTCCAATTGTTGTAGTGTCAAAATTCTAGATTGTGGAAGTCTGGACTAGCAACACTTCCATATTTATGGATGTGAGTGGTAGGCTTCCTTGTCGCCATAATTTTACATTTAATTTTTCATGCCAACCTGAATGCCTTCTCCAATGAATCAGATTCCCAAAGGTGAACCTCATGTTGGATGTTATCCTTTAAAGTCCCTATGAAAACCTCAATCATGTGTTCCTGTGGAATATAAAATAGCCTTATATTCAATTTTTGGAAGTCCTTAATGTGCTCCACCATTGAACCCTTTTGTTTGAGATTTATCAAGTGGCTAAAGAAGGTGTTTCTCTTTGTATCCTCATAATGTGCTATCATTTCCTCCGTAATAACTGACTAGGTGGAAAACGTTTTATGGGAGTAAAGCCATAGATACCATATAAATGTATTTTATTCTAAACATAGAGTTTCAATGCATACCTTTTGTGTCTTTTTCACATTATTAAGATCAAAATATTGTTACATTTTTAGTATACACGTGGCGAGATCATTGCGATCAAACTTCCCCATATGGATCTTTGGAATATGGCGGGTCTTAAATCAAACATAACAGTTTATCAAAATCACGATTACCATTTATTTTTTTGTCATCATGTGTTTCCCCTACTATCTTTTCCTCATTGGGAATCATTTCTTGCATCAACATTTTGAAACCTTCCTTCAGACCTTCCATGTATGATTTTAGATCATACTTCATGTCTTCCATGTTGTCTTTAATTTTTTCTTCCAGGTCATCCATGCCATTATTTAGACCATCCATATTATCTTCGAAGTATTTATTCAAACCATCCATCTTAGCTTCCACACCTTTCTTCAAAAGTTCCATTTCACTTTTTGCTGCTACTTGCAAGAGAAAAAGTTGTTGCACTTGCTCTTGTAGTTCTGATATATCATGTTGCACTTATTCCTCTTCATGAATCATAGTATATATTTCTAAGGATTGAATGGGTTTTGAATTATTTTTAGGGGGAATTTTAGAACCTAGTACTAATGGGTGAAAATTTGAAGTTGGGTTACACTTTTGTGAGAATCGTGGGCAGAAATTTTTTTTCTGCAATAGCTCGACCGAACTTCTAAGAAAGTTTGGGTGAACTATTAATATAGTTCGACCGAAATTTTGTGAAATTTTGGCCGAATGCGTTCTATAGTTTATATTGATGGCATACTCATGGTGTTGGAAAACAGATTTTTGGTCAGAGATGGAAAAAACAACAACAACAGTTTAGTCGGACTCATATTTTATAAATATATCAACCGTGAACAAGTCTCGTTTTCATGTATCTCTATTCGCATAGTCTTTTCGCGGGTTTCTGTTTGATTTTCTATGGTGTTGCTACTGCTCTGTTGCTGATTTGGTGCCCGTGCCTGTGAATTGCTGCTAAGGAGTTGCGCCACTACTTAGGAGTTGCTCCAGGTAAGTAATTGCTCCATATGAGAGAACCTACAATATGCTTTGAATCACAGAAAAAAAACTAGGAGAAAAAAAATTGTAGTATCACTATTACTGGTATTTATTACTATTACATAGGTACTGATGTGGTCTCCATTACCAC
Organism: Pinus albicaulis; assembly: GCA_034641835.2. Taxonomy (NCBI): domain Eukaryota; kingdom Viridiplantae; phylum Streptophyta; class Pinopsida; order Pinales; family Pinaceae; genus Pinus; species Pinus albicaulis. Next base: position 321,990,471 of record CM076581.1, on the reverse strand, counting down.
ACCATATAGTAAAAAGATATGGTGCCTGTCATAAAAATAAAAAATAGTGAGCTATAAATCAACAATGATTACATTACAAGGATAGTACACATTTATTACTAATATTAGCTTAGTTCCTATCTATAAGTAGAGTGACTCTATTGAAACCAACTGATTAGGGAAATATGGTAGCATATTTTCACTGTTCTTGTTCTTGTAATGATTAGGGTCTCTTCTTATCACCTGTATGGTTCGAGTCCACAGTTCTCCCCACTACTTGAATTATATCTATGGATAATATGGGATATTCTCTTAGTAGTGGCTTATCTAATATGTGTCCTATTTATTTTCTTATACTCCCCTTGGTCTTCCATAAAATACAAGACCCAATAATGATAACCTAGGGTGTTATAGGTTCAAATCTGGTGTTAGTTTTAATTTTTTACTCCTTATTGTATGGAATATCATAAACTGTACTAGATAGGAGCACTATGAGAGTGGAATTTTTGAAATTCCATATTTCTCAGTTGTACTTGATTTTACCTTATTTACATATTTGTGAGCTATAAAAGTAATTTTTCTTAGCAAAAGAGGAGACCTGCATTGAATATGTCTCATTAAAAACATTCATAGAGATTCTCTAATGTGAGAGTTCACCAATTGTTTGGAATTTCAATATGACTTTTTCATTGCACTAATTTTTTTCATTTTGGGTTGAAGAACCCACTCTATAGCATTTCTTTGGTTTATTTGGCAATTAAATGGTGAAACAAACACTGCTTTAAATTTCAAATTCATATGGCCACAAGGTAACAATTCCGACAAGTATTTTTTATGGAGTTGCTTTATTCTTTTCAATTCACGGTACAACTCACTCTCATTCCTCTGCCCACCATTTCATTTATATTCTTAATAATACATATTATACTAGTGAGTGTGACTGTTATCGTAATTGGACTATTATTTTATATATGAATATATACTCTATGAATCCAAACCTTTAAATAAAAATATGCAAAGTTCTAGACATGATTAGGATGGATTCTGAACCAGTTCAAACCAAAACTGGGTTGCAATTGGTTTGAGCGGACAATTATGCCTACAAAAACCCTTGAACTAGGCTGACTCGCCCATTTAGCCAGCTCGGTTTTGGTTATGATAAAATTGCCAGCCTTAGAAACAAAAATAACAGATGTTGATAATACTGATTTGTGATTAACGAAATATGGTTTTTTTCTGTTGTGTATTCTTGCATATTATTGAGCAGAGTTTGGACTGTCTCTTAAGGCATGATTTTCTTCTCAGCAAAGACCTCATCCTTAAGCATGCTTTTATTAATAATAGTAATGGTTACGTATTAGTTATTGAATAAGCTTAATCTATGGAAACCTGTAATCTAACCAGTCATCCCATATTATAGAAACACTTCTTATCTCTACTAATTTTTTATCATATAATTGTATCGACTTCTCATATTCACCGTGCTCTAATTAAATATTGATAGGCCTAATAAGTGGTTATAGAAGATTCCATAATATAGTTCAAAACCAAAAGTGATTTGATAAAAACACATTAGCCAATAAACAAACCATTGAAACCAAAATTGATTTGATACAAAACATAGGTTTTAACCTTATATAGGTAATTGTTTCAAATAGATTCAAAATATTCAATGTAAAACACATGCATTCTTATACACCCTTATGTCAATGTAAAGTAGTTTTAGTGATTCCCGGGTCCTATATACCCTTCATAGGGTATAATTGGGATAGGTAGTGTTAACTTCTACAAGTTCTATAGGAAGAGTCTGTAAAGGGCCAGGTAGCCTCTAGATCTCATCTTTTATGAAAGGTGACATATACAGTAAATGCCCCTACAATAAATCTATGGAATAGATCTAAATAGAAGCATTTAATTTTCATATCCATGGTCTCAAACAATGAGAGAGAGAAAAAAACCTTTTATATTCAATCTAAAACACAAATTAGCCATAAAATTTTCCCATCGAAACCAAAAGTGATTTGATACAAAAAATAGGTGATTTGATTCAATGGAAATGTGTATCTTTAATATCTAGC